>JAJJWW010006424.1:0-254736 GCA_023531295.1 Papaver armeniacum | reverse complement strand
ATTAAAGTAGACCTTTGGCAAATATCCTACCATAATCGGTAGTCAAGATAGTTCATATAACTACCGGAATATAGAGTAGCCCCAAAATGAGATTTTGCAAAAATCCTCTTTTTGAATTTTGGTTGAGCCTATAATCGGTAAGAAAGGAAGAGTTATCATGACTTCCGATTATACAGTGGCTCTCGTTGCAAATATCCTACCATAATCGGTAGTCAAGATAGTTCATATAACTACCGAATATAGATTAGCCCCAAAATCAGACTTTGCAAAAATCCGCTTTTTTTTGAATTTTGGTTGAGCCTATAATCGGTAAGAAAAGAAGAGTTATCATGACTTCCGATTATACAGTGGCTCTCTTTGCAAATATCCTACCATAATCGGTAGTCAAGATAGTTCATATAACTACCGAATATAGAGTTGCCCAAAAATGAGATTTTGCAAAAATCCTCTATTTTTTTGAATTTTGGTTGAGCCTATAATCGGTAAAAAGGAAGAGTTATCATGACTTCAGGTTATGTAATAGCTCCTATTTGCAAATATCTACTATAATGGTGGTCAAGATAGTTCATATAACTACCGAATATAGAGTAGCCCCAAAAATGAGATTTTGCAAAAAAATCCTCTTTTGAATTTTTAGTTGAGCATATAATCGGTAAGAAAGGAAGAGTTATCATGACTTCAATTATACATTAGGTCTTTTGTTGAATTCCTATCATAATGTTGGTCAAAATAGTTCATATAACTCACCAGAATATGAGAAATAGCCCTAAAATGAGATTTTGCAAAAATCCTATAATCGGTAGTAAACTAAAGTTATCTTGACTCAGATTCAATTATTCTCGAGAATTAAATGGCCAATCGACGGTGGGTAAAACCGAGAAAAAAAATCAATCATGATTTGTCAATTTTCTCGTATAAAAAATTTCTACGAGGCCTTTGTCTCGCACTCCACTAGGTGTGCCCCCTGGACCCATGTTTACACAGCACCCAAAGGTCGAACACAGCTGGGAGGGCTACGCCCCTGCACTCCCGTATAAGCGTACCAGCATTGTATTCATACCACGTCCATGCCCGCACCGAGCTTTTTCAACTGCATTGGTTGAGCCTATAATCAGTAGCAAATGAAGGTATCCTGACTTCTGATTATACAGTGGGCCTCTTTACCGAAACCCTAGCATAATCGGTAGTCAAAGATAGTTCATATAACTACCGAATATAGAGTTGCCCCAAAATGAGATTTTGCAAAAATCCTATATTTTTCTAATTTGGTTGAGCCTATAATCGGTAGTCAAATAGTTCATATAACTACTAGAATATAGAGTTGTCCCAAAAATGAGATTTTGCAATTGGTAGCTAACTAAACTACCGATTATGAAGGGGCATACAAGTATTTTCAATCCTATTTTGTCTTTTGTGTCGCCTCTAATTCTTAAAAATGCTTGCATTTTTATAACCATAATTTTTTGAATTTTGAATTTTCGGATGCATAAAAGAGAGAAGTGTAGGAAATATGCTACTGCAAATATCCAAATGCCGCTGGCCGAGGCGTGTTCCCAGCGTGAGACCAAATCCCTCAGCCGGGCGACTACTCGTATGACATACATCTCCCGCCAAATCGCGTACATGACTCCTCCTCAACTCATTGTTTATCATCATTTTGTTAAAAGGTTGAAAAACCTAAAACAGTTATAGAGGATAGAACGACGCTGAAATCGTCATGAAATGAAGAGATCGCATAGATTTATTCCGATCAATTAAACCCAAAAATCACTTGACATAAAACTCACAAACAGTAATAATGAACTGAATATCACAGCAACAACTTCAATGACTTTATCATCTTCAATCAAACCATCTTCTTTATAATTAGAAATAAATAGTAATTTAAAACCCCAATATCCATATCATCATCGCTCATCTCTTTTGAAAAAATCTACAATCCCAAGTCGAATTTCTTTCAGATTGATGCTCTTGATCTTGCCCCACGTTTATTAGGTAAGTTCCTCCGCCGAGATGATATTGTTCTTCAGATTACAGAGGTAATGCATCCCAAAACCTTTAAATCGTTTTTTTTTTCGTCTGTTAGTTTCGTTGTTCAGTTATTTATGTTACCACAAAACCCTAATTTAGAATGGGTTAGTATTAATTACAGGTAGAGGCTTATAGGCCAAATGATTCAGCTTGCCATGGTCGTTTCGGAGTTACACCAAGAACAGCCCCTGTAGTAAGATCTGATTTCTCAGCTTTTGTTCAGCTTTTTCAAATGGCATTTTATACTGGCAAAACCCCTTTTTTGTGGACCTCAATCCCCTTACTTTTGACTACTGTAATATACTGCTTGATGCGAAAACATATTAATCAGAAATCTTATGATGTATATAATATACTGTCTGTGGTTATTGATTTGGTCGATTTCTTTTGCCATTAGTTTGGACCTGGAGGACACGCCTATGTGTATTTGTGCTATGGTCTCCATACAATGCTTAACATTGTTGCAGACAAAGAAGGAGTGGGTGCTGCTGTACTAATACGTTCTTGTGCTCCTGTTTGTGGTAATTTTCTTTTTCTTTTTTGTGCTTTTCAGGTTAAAAGTTATAACTAAGATATCTTCATAGGTTTACTAGGCTTTATGTTGTTTTTTCTCATTATTTTGTGATGTGAAATGTACTAGCTGTTTCACTTAATTTTGGATGCAGCCTGCAATTTCACTTATCAACCATAAGAATGTTGTGCAAAATACTTTGCTTGTGAAGTACCAATTTTTTCTATATAAATTGCATCTCTGCTGTTTCGGTAAGTGATGTGACAGCAAGATTCTGAAGTACATATTGTCCGGACATAGGAAAGTCATTTCCTTGGAAAACAGGGTTGTGGATGGTAAGTTAATTTAATTCTTAAGCTAGTACTTGTTAACCCTGAAGCTGATATGACCATTATATGGTTATGTTTTCTCACATAGAAACTTTTCATTGAGAATATGGTTATATATCGTATTATAAAGAAGGTGAAGGATTATGTAGCGACTAGAAGTAGATATAAAGGCATCAATAATAAAAGATAAGAACGTAAAGGTGGCCAGCTTTGATACCATACCATGGTCTAGGTGTTGTAATTGGACACCTGGTGTACAAGCAATACAGGATATGTTCTTTCTAGAAAAATGAAAAACCATGTGAACTAGTAACATGTATTTACGACCATACAGATCGGAGTGTGTAAACCTTTCATTAGGTAGTATGGAATGTCTGAAAATAAGATTAGTTTGTGAGACACAAAAAAGAAAAAGAATATTTGTGCTTGTTTTCTAGAAATGTCTGGTGAGTCGAATTCATCAGCAGTCCTTGATCATCCAAGAGGTCTCATTGTTGAGAAATGTTCACATCTATAGACTTTAGTAACAGATGGATAATGGAGAATGTGACATTTCTTCTGTTCTCCTGTTAAAGTTTGTTGTACAGAACTGTTTATTTAGAAGACGTTAAAACTTTATTGTATTAGACTGAAATTTAAGATAATCGTCTATAACTATTGTTTTAAGCTATATAATCATTTGCTTGTCTCATCTGCCATCACTGGTAAAATCATAGACAACCTTTACATATAAAATCTGCCAAAACTGGATAAAGCATATCCTTACTGAGGTTTTAGTATTGAAACCTTACCATGCGCAGGTATAACAGCTATATTGTCATTTATTTCCATTTTATAATATACTAAAACTATTAACATTTACTATGTTCAGCCTTTTTATTGTGTACTTTGTTATCAGTACTAACCTTTTCAATTATCACAAGGTCTGCTCATTTCTCACAAGTGTTGCCTGGACCAGAGAATTTACCGTTGTCTACCATTGAAGTAAAAACACCATGACTTGTGAAAGGTCACTCTTCTGATGTCAATATGTCAAATTACAGGTTTGAGACCATTCAGCTACGTCGTGGGCAGAAGGCTGAAAAGCCTGTTCTCCTTGCAGGGCCTGGTAAGGTCAGTTTCTTCATCTTTCTATCTATTTATGTCCGATAGTTGAATAATTTACTGTTGATTAGGTACAATCCATTATGTTGGCTATCATTGATACTGTAATTTATAAAGCTGGTATTTGAGTTATATTAGTTTGCCATTTTAGCCTCATTTTACATTAAGACTAAATGTAGTTTCGTCAAAATGAAAATTTTCTATCAATACAATTTGAATAACACGAAGGAATATCTGAATAAAAAATTCCATATTTGTGGTGCATTTGGAAGCGCTTTGCAGTCGTCGTTATTATTCTGGGGCATTAACAATGATAAGATTGATCAGCTAGATGCAAACAGGATTAAGTAAATCATGACATTATTCTAGTGTGATACCACAATGTACTATGGCTGAAATATTTAGTTGAATGATATTGCTTCACATATCATTTGTAATACAGGATTGTTGCAGATATTTCGAAATGTTATCTTAGATGATTGTCTACGTATTATATACCTCACATTTTTTTGGTTTGATAGCAATTATGATGGCTTCAGCCTTCTCATCACGTCTCTGATCTCACTTATTAGATTGGTCAAGCGCTTGGAATTTCAACAGATTGGTCAAGCCATCCACTTTCCCTCCTGGTGATATATTCTATCTGTCTTTAGTACTTCACGTTTTTTTAATCTGTCGAGGAATTAAGGTGTTGTGTTGAAGCTCTGGTTGTTGGTACGGACGCCTTTGCAATGACTTTTAAATCTATAGTAGAGAGGCATCGGCTTTTTTCGCGAGTTTTGTACTGGTTGTTGGTCAGATGAAGTTGACCAATGGAAAATGTTTACAATTCACACATATACATGACAAGGAGACAACAGCTATTATAGTGGCTGGTGAAAAACGGAATGTAGCATGGGTTTTATTATTAAGTTAATAAATTTAAGAACAGTTTGATTGGTACTTAAGGCTACACAGGTTTCCTTTTATTTACTTCCCACTGAGTTCATTATTAAAGATGGGATGGCCAAATTGGATGGTGGTACTCATGACGACTAATGGTGGTTGGTAGGTGGCTTGAAGTTCTTGATGGTCCTGATCCGGAAAAGATACTAATTGGTCCCGTGTTGGCATCGCATATGCAGCTGCAGAGCATGTGGTACACTATGGAGTTTGCGGTTGCTGATAGCCATGGATAAGTGCACCTAAAAAACTCTTGGACCACACCCACCTGACCACGGATTGGACAGGAGGTGGTCACCTGTGTCATGTGCCTTACTATTTAGAGAAGGGTGCCATGTCACATTCCAATGTCAGTGTTTAGTATTATCATATTAGTAGTAATTAGCTTATTGATAGGTGTGTTTATCATTTGTAATAAGTGGTTTAGATGTAACCAGCTGGGGACTACTAGCCGTTGGTTTTAGGTCAGTCTGAGTAAAGGCTTATAAGCTGGAAGTCTGTAATGAAAATATTTCATCTGAATATTAATCCAAATGAACTTTGTTTCTATTGGCTGTGTTCTTTTGAACTCAGAGGCTCGATTCTTCGGAATTGGGAGGGTTTATCCTCAATTTATCTATCCAATCCTGTTATGTACATCTAGGTACATAACAGACTGAGTGAAAACAATTTTAAAGTGACCTATATATATATATGTCAAGTACTAAAATCTTGAATTGTATGTTGTATTGTTGCTATGACTTTATGATGGCGAAATGTTTATATGTCTTTCTTCTGCTAATTATAGATTTTTTTTTGTCATTTGTATTCTGGGTCATGGGCAGCCTGCAGGGCTGTTATGTTGATTACCAACAGTGGTGTCAAAATTCCATTATAAATAGGACTGACTATCGAAGCTTTGTACACGGTTTCTGGACTGATTTATTTTCTCACTGGTACTCGTTTTTATATATATATATTTTGCAACATTATAGTAGGGCCTGGAAGTTGAATGGCCAAGCAGATTTGTAGTGGTGTCACAAAATAAAAATCAGTAACATTATAGATGAGCTTTAACTTGTGGGGTTAAAAGTACAACACTACCTGTTCCCATTACTATTACTCACCTTCTCTTTTATCAATAACTGATAACGCATCTCAAACTATCATCAAGTATCCTTACACCTACCTGCTATCCTTCTTCTTTAAATACCTTTTCATCTTTTTATTTTTCATTTACCTTTCACTCTTCTAAACTTGAGAAGTTCTTTACATCTTTTTACAATGTCTGATAATTTCAATAACATCTCTGAACATATGGAAGGTATCAATTAAGAAGATCTCATCCTGAAAAGGCTAGAGTTGTTACTCACTCTTCTACAGCTCTATCTCAAGGTATTAAGATTGAAAATTTGTTTAGCAGGTAAACTCTTTGCTCCTGTCATGTTGTGGCAAAACCTTTGAAAGAACTTGGCCTAAATTCATTGGCCTCATCACCAAAAGGATAATCAGTGGCAGCTTATGGTGAATCTCTTGAACCTAATATTTTACTATTAGGTTTTGTACAACAGAAGACAAAGATGCTATCCTGTTTGGAGGAGCATGGAATTTTGATGGATATCTAATTGTGTAGAGATTGGCACCCTTCTTATCCTTACCAAAAATTGAACTTTGACACCTCTCCTTTTGGCTTGAATACAAATACCTTCTCCCTGAATTCATACCCAAAATTCTTAGTCTTTTTGGTAATGTTGTTGGAGAAGCTGTTGTGATTGAACCTGTTCGTCAACTCACTTGAATAAATTCAGGCTTTAGTTATGGTAAGAGTAACTACCCCTTTGATAAAAGGTATCCATCTCATGCTAATGCTGCAGGAGTAGCAAGATGGGTTGGCTTCTTTTTGAAAAGCAGCCGTATAAGCTTTATGGCCGAGTGTAAAGTTCCGCTCATGATACTAGACTTTGTGCAAACACGTAAGACTCGTAGGATTAACATGGAAAGAACTTTGAGGAATTTTGGACACCTTTAACCGCTTATTTTACTCGAAAAGAAATCCTCAAGAACTGGCTAATTTGTTTATGCAGCATGGTCATCGGCGAAGATCTTATTTACAAGAACCAACTTCTTCTCAACTTGGTCCGTTAGATGGGATGCATATCTTCTTACTTCACCGCTCTGATTCGTTAGTATGACTCCTCAATTGCTCCAACCTGACCGAGCACTTCCTCATGCTTACAATGCTTTGGTTCCTACAAGCTCTCATTACGGAGGTGGATGTCGTACTTTTACTCGTCACAAAGATGCACGGAATATGAATATCATGTTATTATATAGATGATGATTAAGTGAGGCTACTACAAGTAATCATGCTTCTAATAGTTATCATCAAAATGTAATCGCACAATCTTCGACAAGTCATCAGCCTAATGAGTATCTTTCACTCACTCAATGGAAGGGAACAGACACTGGAAACCTAAACCAATGTTACTTTTGAGCCAATTGTCATGATATTTGCGCGGTCTCGATTGCTTAATCGTAACCTCACCGATGCTTCGATCAATGCTTGTCCATTACTCTTAGTCTTATTCTCATCTGGATTTTTGTTTTACTTTGTATACCCCCATTTTCTTATCATGAAATTCCTAGCTTGGAATTGTCGTGGCTTTGAAACCTTTCCACTCATGATTATCTTAAATTTTTGTATAAGTAAACATAACCCCCGACATATTCTTTTTTATGCGAAACTAAAACACAAGACCCTAAATGCATTTTTATTTACAAACAATTCAATTATCCAAATTTCCTGGCATGCTCATTCATTGGATTGTCTCGGTGGTATATCTATTGCTTGGAAATTAGGTATTGACCTAGAAATAATGCATACAACTAGGCATAACATTCATGCCATCTTGCATACCCATTCTCATCATCACGATATTTTATTAAGTTGTATGCATGGAGCTCATGACCCCCGTTGAAAATCATGATCAATGGCAATACTTACTAGATATCAAGCCTCATGTAAATTTGCCGGGTATTGATTGGAGATCTTAACTTCACATTGATCGATTCCGAAATTCAAAGTTCTCACAATTCTCATCACAACACTCTAGATTAATTAGACCTGTTATCCAAAGAATTGGGTTTTGATTATTTTAGGGTTCTCAGATCGGCAACAACTTGGTCTAATCACAGAACTGATAGTGCCTATCTCTGTTAGACTTGACCAGAGCCTTAGTCAATGTTTCTTGATGAATAGTTATACTACATATTTTTTACAACATATCCCTTTGTTGTTTCCGTATCATTCGCTCGATTATTTTATCAACTTGTCGAGATTTTGGTCCAGAAATATTCCTTTTAAAATACATACGATCTTTAGTTCTCTCAAGCTTCTTGCTCGATACTATCGGTAATAGTTGGACTCATAATTTTTTCGGATCTCCTTCATATCGGCTTAACTTCCAAACTCAAGTATACTATGCGTCAACTTCAACTTTGGAAAAATCGAGTCTTTTGGCAACATAGAATCTAGAATCCACCATTAATCAAGAACTTCAACATTTCACCGTTTAAACCTTCCCACTTCATCCACTATTATCAATCTAACTAAGTCTCTTGAGAATCGGATTTATCAATACAAAAAGATTTTTACATGCAAAAAGCTAGAACTCATGTTCAAGGATGCAGACAGGGAACACATCTTTTTCATTCCCATCGCCAACTACAACAAGAAAGGAACCAGATAGATGCAATTCAAGACTCCTTTTGGTATCTCTGGCATGATTCTAAAGAAGAGATTGAAAATACCTGCTACAACACTTCTCTAATATCTCAACAACTGTACATCCAGTTACTGTCTTCTATTTTGTCTCAGTTTCATACTTGTATTACAGATGAAGATAACAATGCTCTTCTTCAAATACCCACTGAACAAGAAATAAAAAAGAAGTGGTTTTCCAAATCAGGCCGTGCCTTCCACCAGTCCCGATGGATTCCAAGCGCCTTTTACCAACAACGTTGGTCTACCGTATGTTGTAGGTAACTTCAATGGTCCAGCACTTCTTTACTTACAAGTATATGCTTCGGGATATTAATCGTACCTTTCAAGTCCTTATACCTAAAACATTACACCCTCAAACTCCTAATGAATACAGACCAATAAGTTTGTGTAATGTTAGTTATACGATTATTTCAAAAATTATCTCCAACAGATTGAAGCCTTTACTCAATAACCTCATATCACCTACTCAATGTGCTTATGTCGCTGGCAGACACATTCAACACAATGTTATTATTGCACATGAGCTCATCCATACTATGAAGAAAAAAAGAAAAGGAAAAGTTGCTTATATTGGACTCAAGTTAGACATGTCGAAGGCTTTCGACAAACTTGAATGGCCCTTTCTTTTTTGACATTTTTTGCACTTGATTTCATCAGATCGGATTCAACTAGTTGAGAAATGTATTACCACAACAAGTGTCTCTCTTCTCATTAATGGCAGACCTTCAGCTTCCTTCTCCCTTTCTCGAGGAATTCGCCAAGGTGATCCATTATCACCCTATCTCTTCCTTATCATTATGGAAGCATTCTCAAGAATCATCAATCTCAAATTTTACAAGGTAACTTAAAAGGAATCGAGTTGCAAAAATAGCCCTGAGGTAGCCACATTTTCTTAACGGTGATTGCTTATTATTTCTTGAAGCTTCTCCAACTTATCTTAGAAATCTACAACATATTTTGGATCGCCTTAGTGAGCTTCGGACAAGTAGTTAACTCGCAAAAATCCACTATTTTCTTTAGTAAAAATGTTTCCCCTTCTCCCGGGAACAATTTTACTAACATTTTGTATAATAAGATTATGGGTCTTGGTGAAAAGTATTTAGGTATACCTTTACTTATGCATCGATCAAGAACAACGAATTGTCAGTCTATCTTGGACCATATGTCTGCGAAACTGCAAGGTTGGAGTAGCAAGATTATCAAGCTTAAGACAACTCATCTCAATTATCGTTCTTAGCACAATGAGTATGTATCATAGCTAAGTTTTAAAATTACCGGACACAACAATTCATCAAATGGATCAACTCCAGTGGAATCCACTGGTGGAAAGTTCCATCTAATCATAGAAAAGACACTTTATCTCATGGTCTAAAATGGGGTTTGGGTTTGAAACAACTTCATCATTATAACTCACCATGTTAGCCAAACTAGCATGGAATATTATTCACAATCCAGATACTCTTATGTGAAATTGTTAAAGTCCAAATATTTTCCTTATCATGATCTTAAATATGAACCTCCACATGACAATAAAAATTTAGCCGGATTTGGTAAAGTATTGTGCATGGTGTTCAAATTGTTCTGCTATTAAACCCAATGGCAAGTTGGTGATGGCACAACTATAAATATGGAAGCACAATTGGATCCCAAAGGTTCAGTTGCACGGACGCTCCATTTCTTGGAGTTTGTCCGCGTCCGACTCGCGAGGCGGACACGGACGCGCGTGGACGCCGACACACTGCGAGTCAAGCCAGCACCAATTTACGCGTCATGTCTCTGTCGTCCACGGTTTGGACGCACTTGATGACGCGTGTCCGACGCACATTTTTTTCATTTTCCTTACAAACTTTTTCCCTTTATTTTTACTATTATTAACCGATGAAGAAAGACAAACATTTAGATCAATAATTTTAGGTCTTTATTAGGATTTTGTAATTGGGAAATGACATCACGTATACTGCTTAGTTGGACATGTGTTGATCTAGAATGCATTTTGATTGTGCTATGTGTTTTTAATAGTATTTGATTATTTGGCGTCTCGGCTGTATAAACAACGATATCTTCTTTTCTTTTGAAATTTATACATATGTAACATCATTTTCAAATTTTTAGGGTCGAAATATTTGACTTTATTTGTATATAAATACATGATTATATATATAAATAATATACAAAATAAAATATGTATATACGTGTCCGTATTCTAGTTTTTTGAAAATTTTGTAGTTCAAGTAAATCGTGTGTCGTGGTCTCGCGTGCTCTGTGCAACCCAGAGATCCCAAGTGAATCCCTCTGACTTTATACACCGGAATGATCTCAACACTAATGATATTCATTGGTTTAAGACACGATTATCAGAGATACATCTCAATGGAATGTACAACTTTTGCATCAATTATTCACTCCACGTTCAGTGCACTCTATCTTAACTATCCCTATCAATGTACAATCTCAAGATATGTTAGTTTAGCCTCTTACCTCAACTGGTCAATTTTCGATCGTTTCTCGCATGTCATCATCTATGTGCCATTAATTCTCCATCAACATCTTCTTGCTTTACTACTACTTTAAGTTGAAGTTACGAAATTGGAAAATACCTTACAAGTTGCATGATTTTTATGCGGAAGGTTATACATAATGCACTTCTGTGGAAAGCTAACTTGCACAATTTAACTGCTAATGAAGATATTTGTGTTCTTTGTAATACTCATCAAAACGAGGACATAAATCATTTATTTCCACTGCCCTTTATCAGAAATTTGGAAAGCTTATACGCACAACACCTTATCACCCTTCAACGGTTTGCTACCCTTGAAGTTGTAGTTACTTCATGGACCCGCAGATTCAATCATCAGTTTTACTTGGTCTCTTCTCTGCATGAATGATTGCAATTATTTGGCACTGTTGGAAATAGGTGTAAGTTTCTATTTCAACGACTGTCAATCCTAACTCTGCTTTACATCTCTTATTAAATATCATGACATGATTCATAGCTCTCATACATCTCATGATAGTTATCTTGCAGGACATGAGCATCATTGGACTCCCACCACCCATGAGATACTCACAAATCAATATAGATGCTTCTTTTCATAAACCCTTTTATCTAGTTGGTATGGCTATGTTAACAAGAAATTCTACTGAGGGTCTTATATTGCGGGAAAAGGAGTTCTTAGAAGAGTGATCCATCAATGGGCAATGCATCTGCGGAACAAGGTCATCTTTGAGTACGACTCTAAAAATGTAATATCGATACATCCAATAAAAGGCTTACTTCATTCACGGCAATCTTCTCCTTTGTTAAATAAGTGTGTTCAACTTTGTAAAAATCACAGTAACTGGTCTTGTGCTTATGTTCCTAGAGTTTGTAATAAGGTGGCGGTGCTTAGTAAAATCTGTCCTAAGAAAGCTGTAATCTGGAGAATGGTGGCAAGTTCCATCATCTAACTCTAAATGTACAACTAACTCTTGATGTATCTTTTCTAATATTTAATATATTTCTTTTTGTCAAAAAAAAAAAGCTTGTGGCATTAGATTAAGGAATCTATGGATTACACATAGGTCAGTCTTAGTTTGTTTTGAAGCTTTAGTTTTGACTTGTTGTCAACCCCTTTGCTTTATCAAGTACTCCCCTCAGTACCACATTTAGAGGTGCGTTTGCTGAAGGTAGTTGAGGTGGAGTTCGGTCAGTATGAGAGTCAAGGGGTGGGGTTGATTCTAAGGGTGTTTGGCATGGGTGGAATTGGAACTCCAGGGGAGTTGAAACTCCTTAAAATTCGATTACGGAAAATCAAATGACACCTCCCCCATGGAATTTGGAACTCCATCCTTCCAACTCCTCCCATTGACCATTTGACATTTTACTTTCTTTTTCTTTAAACAATTATTAATTAACATGCACCTAGCTGTTGGTCATCCCCTTTCCCCAAAGAAAGTTTCATGCGTTCGAGGTTCCCGGGTTGGTCCGTGGCGTAATGTGCGAAATTAACATGGAATGTAGAGTTAGTTTGCCCCCTTGTGACACAATCTCAAGGCCCCATCTCCATCAACCTTCTTTGGGATTCACCATGAGGCTCATTTGGTAGGCTTTAGCATGTATTTGTTCGATTAATGTAGTAATAATAATAGTTTAGACTTAAGCTAGTTAGGCTTCCAACTAGTTTCATGTAATAAATGAATTTATCCATTATTAATTTCTTATACTTATAAATTTATATGATAATTAAAATGTAATTATATTTTATTTTATTTTAAAATTAGTAATTAAATAAATATAATATTATTTAAATACATATTTATTAGATTAATTTGTGAATAAAATAACTCATGCGAGCTTTTGGTTAGTAACTATGACAGTGGGCTCGACTCTCTTTGAATTTGACACCTAATCTATAAAAATAAAACTACTAAAGCCATTCTTGGCGTCATTGCTCCTAAAATAAAAAATAAAACACCTAATTTAATACTTTAATAATATTTTGTTTTTTCGCATTTTCAAAAATGAAAATAAATATATTTTCTCATTATTTAAATACATTAGTACTGTTGATAAATTATTCAATTTGAAATTTAAAATAATAGTTTTATTTAAAATACCAAAAATGACTATTTTTAATATATATTTATTTAAATTAATATTTTAAATAAATTTTCAATTCAAATATAAAAATTATTTCCACTAAAATTACATAAATAAATAATTATTATTGTTGATAAATTATTTTTATTAAAAAAATAGTAGTTTTATTTAAACAATTCAGGCGACTATTATTAATATTATATTTACTTAAAATAATAATTTAAACAAAATTTTCACTTCAAAATCACATTTATATTATATATAATAATATAATATTATATTATTTTAAATTAATATTAAATTAAATTAAGTAAATTAATTAATATTAATATTATACTACATTAATAGTGCATCTGCAGCTGCTTTATTACACTTTTTTTTTTTTTTGATAAGTCACAAGATACCAACATACCGTTTTGAGTTTTAAACCATCGTGACTGGTCATAAAGTAGACTTTTGACTTTGGGGAAAGTTAACACTAGTTGCTGGCCCGGTCTCCTCATATCATATCAGTGCCTGGCAGTTGGCTTCCAATTTAACTTTGTTTTTTTCTTACTTTTAACATTTGGCAGGAAGGGTATGTATGGACTGGCACACTCTTCCCATAGAGGCGACAGCGAAACTATCTTTAACCTTTCCAACAGAAATGCCAATTATAGGGAAAGAAGAAGAATGAATAACAATCAGGAAGTTTAGGTGTAGTGGCAGTACAGACAGAACATCCTAAAATACCATACCATGATTCCTTCATTTTGGGTCGTTGTCAGTTGTCACTCATATACCACCAAACTTTTTTTATAAAATGAAAGATGTATTTATGACATTTAACTTGAAAGGGTTAATAAAATCAACAAACTCATTCATTCCCCTTCCAAGTCATTACTTAGTTTTTGTTCAAAGCAGCCGATACTCTCCTCTCTCTCTCTCTGAATTTTATATATTTTCTTAAATTTTATAATTGTTTTCTCAATCTGGATGGATTCTTCTTAGAATCACTGCTGCTTCTTCTGCAACACATCATCTCTCCTCTAAATCTTTGGTCAATTCTCTGTCTTGCGGTATCCCTGTTTTCTCATTTAGATTCAGATTAAGGTTAGTGTTCTGCTTATGACAATTTCTACAATTCATTCCTTCTTTTTGGTGAGATTTCATTTAAGGTTGCTTATTATACAAGTCCCTTTTAAATCTTCTAACTGTTTTCATCTTCCTGGGGTAGAATGTGAATTCTTATTCTATGGGAATTACCCAACTTAAAATCTAGAAACTAACCTCTTATTTACTGGAAAATTCTAGAGTTAAATTTGCCATTAATTTCTTAAATGTAGGTAATTTGGTGCAACCAGTCATTTCAGTTTTCAGAAGAGGCTTTATTTTGTATATCTTGATTGATGGTCTTAGTGGGTGGGTGATGAGCAATTACATCAAAGCTTTCCTTGGATTAGCCCTTTTTATTCTTCTAGCCTAGTCTTGTCTCGGGGTTGATTTTAGGAGACAATGTTCACTAAGACTCAGACATGGAAAGGTTCTTGGTCTTTGATAGCAACTATTGGGTCTCTCATAGCAATAGTATCATTTATTTATTTATATTCATTTCCGCTATCACCGTCTTCGTTAGCTTTCTTTGTGCTCGACAAGTTCAAGACTCATAATCCGATTAATGGATCAACTGGAGGAACAAACCCACAACCAGTTCTTAATTTAGATACTAGGTTTCCAGCTGATTCACACAAGGCTGTCGTTTATCGTGGTGCACCATGGAAATCAGAAATTGGACGGTGGTTATCTGGTTGTGATTCAATCACGGGCGGTCAGCATTGTTGAGGTACTTATAGAGATGTGCAGATTTTTAATCGCTATTTTCTGTCTATTTAACTTTAACAAATTTCTTTGATTTCACAAGACTTCGGAACATTGTTTATACTGTCATTACGAAAATGTGATATGTCTTGGACACGCTGTTGTTTTTAAAAAAATTTAACATGTAATAGTTGGATGCTATTTCACTTTCGGAATATCTGCATTGAGCCAAAAAAACATGAGATGTTTGCATTTCGCTGTTTTCAGTAGTGATGAATCCTTATTTATGCAGACAATCGGCGGAAAAGCGTGCAAGAGTGACTGTAGTGGTCAAAGGTATTTGTAACCAGGAATTGGGTGAATGCAGGTGCTTTCATGGGTTTTCAGGCAAGTAGGCTTTTGTGTCTCTCCAACTTTTCTCAGCTATGTTGTGAGAATATTGAAACTGACAGCTATGTTTTAATTCATGGCCAGATATATGTTTTCAGTTCATGGCCATATATTATGAATATTGACCTTAAGCCTCAGTCGCGAGATTTGATACTTGAACCTGTTGATTATCTGTTCTAAAACTGATTTCTGTGAAAAAATCTCATTCTTTGCAATCCCACGTTTTATGTCAATTGAGTTTGGTAACACTGCGCTAAGAGCTATTTTGGGCAAGTTTATATGCGAACTATCCCAGTGAGTACAATGTATCTGTCAATCCCTTTAACTTTGCAGAATAAGCTGTTCAGATTTGGCTGTTATTAATGCAGTGTCTAGAATTTATTCTGCGTGAGTCGTGACTTTGAATCAAGGACTACTATTTGTTTTTAGCTGAAATTCAGCGGAATCATCAGACTCAGACCACTAACCCTTTTCTATCTTTTTTTAGTGTTTTAGTTGCTCCAACAGTGATTCAGTGTGTAGGTTTACTGATTATTGATATTCTCACAGGAGAAGGATGCACGGAGAAACTGGAGATGAAGTGCAACCGTACCCAGGAACACCAGAGTTTCCTTATGGATCATGGATTGTTTCAATATGCCCAACCTACTGCGATACTACCAGGGCAATGTGCTTCTGTGGAGAAGGAACAAAATATCCAAACCGTCCTGTAGCTGAAACGTGTGGATTCCAGAGTGAAGTAAATACTCTCAGCTTTGTAATCCTTGAATACATTATACTATACCCGTTCAAAAAAGTTAAAATCCTTGTCCCATCACCAAATTCTTAAACTTCCACTTTGGAGAAACAATTTGACTCATGATCAAATGTTCTTCAGCGAACCTTCAGAACCGGGTGGTGCAAGTGGACTGACTGGGCTAAAGCTGATCTGGATAATATTCTTACAACAAACAGTAGCAAACCTGGATGGTGTAATGTGGACCCAAAAGAGGCTTATGCTAACAGTGTAAAATTTAAGAGGAATGTGATTGTAAATATGATGGTATTTCGGGACGGTTCTGTGAAATACCTGTCTTGTCTGTTTGCATCAACCAGTGCTCTGTGCACGTGGGGTTGTCCGTGGTGGATTTTGTCAGGTATGCGACTGGAACTCTCATGCTAACTAAGACATTCAAGATAAGACATTCAATCAGAATTAACAAAGTAAGACTATTTGATCAGAAAGGAGAAATTAGTATCGATGAATACTTTTGTTCAGACCAGTTGGATCTAGCAAGTGGAAGACTTTGCGGTTCAGGTTTCAAGAAACATGGTTCTTCAGTTGAGGCCAATTCCTATGAAAGTCAATACACTATTATATAAGATGTAATAAGAATATATTTCAATTCCATAGCCCACACTTGATGGTTGATACATGCCATATACAAAATGTACAGTAATGTCAATAACAAATTATCTATATCAAACGCGACACACAGACATGGTGATATTGAATACAACACAGAAATGCACATCAAAAATATCAAAACTTTTAAGGCTTGGCAATAGTTTCTCTATTGATTTTATAAGTAGATGACATTTCTTTGTTGTACTTCTTTTTCTTATCCAAACTGATATAATTAAAACAAGTAATACATAATTTCAGTGCAAGGATGGCTGGTATGGACTAGACTGCAGTATCCGTCAGTTTTTTCATCTGTACAAAGTGGCCTCAATGGCTTAACCCGACCTTCACGGTTGATATACCTGATAATTCACATCTCACAAAAGCTCTTCTTGGCATTAAAGCGGCGGTGAAAAAAAAAAGACCCTAATATATGTTTACGATTTGCACTTGATTCAATAGTCACCTTATTGAGTCAGTGTTCTAATTTATAGCCCCCTTTCTTTATTTTTTCAAGCACCGATGAACCTTGTTTGATCTTCTTTTCAAAACCCAATTGTCTGTGTGCTACAGGGACGGCATTTTAAATTTGAATGTGTAAATAGAATCTATGACGACTTGAACGCAACAGTGTGGACAGAACAATTGTATGGATCTCAGGTATCACATCCACTTAAGTTTGAAGCTCAAGCAGGATAATGTTATAAAGTCATTTACCAAGTCATTTATTTATCCTGCTACACTACATTCTTTGCAGATGGCACTACTTGAGAGCATGCTCGCTAGCCCCTTATCGTACATTAAATGGTGATGAAGCTGATTATTTCTTTGTTCCTGTTCTTGATTCTTGTATTATAACTCGTGCTGATGATGCACCTCACTTGAGTATGGAGGTACTGTTTCTGTCTGTTTACAACACCTGAATTGTGTTACTAAACATTGGATACCTAGATTGGTTGATCAAACAAGAAAAAAAAAGTATGTTTTTAATGACCGGCCTATAGTCACAAGCAGCCGTTGGTGCTTTTGCCACTCGCCAGTGCATTGCCATCTCATACCTTTTTCTGGGACGCAATATTTTTTACAAAAAAAACAATAATAAATAAATAAATAATGGGACCCAATGTTTTTCTTTATTATATCATGTTCATGTTAATATGCTTGTCTTTCGTGCTTTGGCAGCAGTACCATCGATTCTCAGTGGCTCTAATATGTATACTTCAGGAACACATGGGCTTAAGGAGTTCACTTACACTTGACTTCTACAAGAAGGCATATGATCATATTGTTGAACAGTATCCTTTCTGGAACCGTTCATCTGGAAGAGACCACATTTGGGTATGGCGTAGGTATAGGAGCTTTATAGGATTGTTGGTTCTGATAATATTTGAAATCAGAACTAATTTTTTAGTTTCATAGTCAATGTTCTAATGCTGTTCATTTTAATGTCTGATGGCAGTCTTTTTCATGGGACGAAGGTGCCTGTTATGCCCCTAAGGAGATATGGAACAGCATGATGCTAGCTCACTGGGAAACACAAACTCTAAGCATAATCACTCAACAAGTGCATATTGGCTGAACAACTGGGACGCTATTCCTTCTTCTAGTAGAGCAACCATCCATGCTATGATCCGGAGAAAGATCTTGTGCTTCCTGCATGGAAAACGGCCTGATCCAGATTCCTTCGGTTAAAATTTTGGACCAGGTAGGGGTGTCGATGTTGAGTTTGGATTGGTTGTTCAACTACTGCCCACTGGTTCTAGTTTAATCAATTCCAGTTCCACTTGGCTCGTTGCATGTCTTCATGTTATTTACTTTTTAATTCTTGTAAGGATCTGTATGAAAGGATAGGAATCAGAGGGTCCAAGTGAAATACCAAAATCTGTAAACTGGTTCTTGGTCTTATCTGTTTTCTCCCAATTTCTCTGAATGTTATATCACCCAGAACAGGATTACTTTTTGATGATACAGCTACAGGTTTGTAGCAGTTCCTGTACTGACAATTGTGAAACTTGAAGCTGCGAAATTACATTGAAGTTTTGTTTGTTTCCAGCAAATTAGTACTGATTGATGTTTATGTGCAGGTCTCTTAAGGATCGTAAACTTTTCTATTTCAATGGAAATCTAGGACCTGCTTCACGAAAAAGGCAGGCCTGAAACAACGTAAGTAAATTTGAAAAACATTCTTACATACCCATTTGAGACAACTTAAAATAGCGGTTGGCGATTACTGTCTTCAGGTATAGTATGGGTATCAGGCAAAAACTAGCAGAAGAGTTTGGGTCAACCCCAGACACGAAAGGAAAACTTGGGAGACAACATGCAGACGATGTGATTGTTACTCCAGCACGTTCTGATCATTATTACAAGGACTTGTCCAGCTCCGTCTTCTGCGGCGTGTTACCTGGAGATGGTTGGAGTGGTCGTATGGAAGATGGCGTTTTGCATGGTTGCATTCCTGTGGTCATTCAGGTTTCTCCTCTCTCTTTCTCTCTCCCTCTCTGTCTCTGTGACCGTGTGTGTGTGTGAAAGGATCGATAAAAAACAACATAGTAAAGTTTTCATTACTTCATAAATCCGATTCTATTAGTACTGCAGGTGCTCGAGTGGTTAATATAAATGATTCTCGAAATTGGATGCTTTAGATTGTCACATTCAGTTGATCTCTTTGCTAGTCATCTTCCCGTTTCATTTTATACCAATATTTGTTTCAGGATGGTATCTTCTTGCCATACGAAAATGTGCTAAAACTATCAAAGTTTTGCTGTACGAATAAGTGAAGATGAGATTCCAAACCTGATAAAGATTCTTCGGGTAACTGTTCAGTTAAAACTAACTTAAGTTGGATCATGCGAAGTTGAAAATGCATAGCAATCACTTACACTATATCATTTTGTTCCTCTTCGTCGTAGGGATTTAATGAGACAGAGTTGGAATTTATGTTAGAAAATGTTAAAGGATCTGGCAAAGGTTCTTATACCGCGATTCAATTCTACTTGAGGCTGAGAGACAGAAAACTACTTTTGGTCACGTGGAAGATTGGGCTGTAGAGTTCTTAAGATTAACTGAAGATGATGTGTTCTCCACGTTCATTCAGGTACCCACTCTATTGGCCTGACCATTGCCCTTATAACTTAAAGATTCCTTGCTGTGAATAACTGTCTGATTTGAAAAATTAGTAGAAAATCATTTTTTCTTGATATTTTACATGTTTCTCAATTCTTAATTCCAAATGCCTGATTTTGCTGAACTTCTTTTGATATAACAAGGTATTGCATTACAAGTTACACCACGATCCTTGGAGACAAAAAGTTAGCTATTTAAAGAAAGAGTATGGAGTACCGAAA
Organism: Papaver armeniacum; assembly: GCA_023531295.1. Lineage (NCBI taxonomy): Eukaryota > Viridiplantae > Streptophyta > Magnoliopsida > Ranunculales > Papaveraceae > Papaver > Papaver armeniacum. Next base: position 234,559 of record JAJJWW010006424.1, on the reverse strand, counting down.
GATTGTTTGAAGTAATATATTAAAACAGGGAAAGATAGATTAATTATGAGAAATATATAGCATAATGCAGAGTGGCAGAATTCGTAGGAGAAGTGCTTGATCATGTACTGCAATCCGAATGTAGATTGATTCCACAAACACACCACGCAAGTGATTATAGGTGTTACATGAACTCCAAGGGAAAGGCCCTTATTCTTGCAATGGTTTTGTTTCAGTTACAGGTTTACTTTGCCTTGTTTATAGAGAAGTAGAGTAATAATTATCATTATAGAGAAAAGGTAGTTGAAGATAGAAACCGTGTATTCCTTTGATTCCTTGTGAAGTTTGTAATTTACTGATATTCCATATGTTCTATATCCCAAAAGCTTTACAGTAAATAAGCCCATAACCTCAATATCTTACTCCTCTCTAGTAATTTTACATCCGGAGAGCGGCCGCTGAGTTTATGCCAAGTAGGCACAATTGAAACCGTAAGTTCAGATTTGATCACTGCAATCATGGCGTACCATTAACAAGAGGATGGGCAACGGGGGAGAACGATTGGCTCAGAGAGATTTTCACAAGGCTTACACAGAGATTGTCATGAAGTTGGCAGTGATACCAGCTAAAGCTTTAAAGATGCTGATAGTACGTATTACAAAACATCTGGACAGTTTAAAGATCATCAGATCAGTAAGTCTCAGTTGACTAAACCAAAAATATCAGTTTGTAATTCCATTTTCTAAGCATGTAAGCATTCGGTATATTGACAGTTCATCAGATTTGGCAAACTAATCCAACACTAAAACCTGCAGTTGTGGCAGTGCTCTTCTCTCCCTGGAACCACAATGCTGTGGCAATTAGAGAGTCCAAATCTGATGTACTTATCTCCACAGATTGCAGCAGTGACATTGCGAATCAAGAACAATAACCTTACTGAACATGGATCACACCTATACTTGAATGGTGGCTGGTTACCTCCCTTTATACCTGCATAGAGAAATAAACACATCATAGGGACATACATTAAGGATCCAATATTAAATCGGTTTCAATATCTTCTATACATACTAATATTGTAGTTTTCCTTAATCACATAATATCTTCTATACTGCAATTAAGAAGTCGGATGTGTTTTATTTGTCGTCATTTAAGAACTTATTACATAATTGTAGTTTTCCTTTTCTTTAATATTACTATCTACCCCTTAATCACAGCTTACCAAGAATTTCTCGAACAGTTAGCCAGAATTGTTCTGTCCATTGACTCGAGAAGCTAAAGCATGTAGATAACTTGGTAGGATTTCCACTGAGAACCTTATTCTCTTCAACATGAACAGTAAACGTGGGGTAAGGAAACTACAGTACGAGGTAGATAAACAAAGCACCATGTGCAGTTAAAAGAGACAATCACAATTTCAAATCTCTTTTTTTTTTTTAAACATATGAGCCCAAACATATTGCAACCAGCTATCAGAAAGAAGGGGAAGTTTGAGGCAGAAAAATACAGCTCGAGATGATAAGCCGAATCAAGTTCTATATATTTCTTTTACTTTCATGGCATCCTTGTTGGCCCTAGTTTTTTGGAAAAACGTCTTCTAATGCTTTCTTGTATTATAGAGTGCTAAGGACAAACATAAAATATAGGCGGTAACTGATTACAAAATGCCTGTTAATAATAAGATATTGCCGACTTAGTGCCTTAAAGATTTGTTAGAGGCGATTTTTTTTTTTTTTTGTTGCCAAACCGTTTAAGAGATTTTATTAGGAAGGAAAAGAAAGCAAGAATAGGAGGGGAGGGGAGGAAAAGAAAGAAAAAAGAGAGTTACATTAACAAAATCTATAAGTCACTAAGTCAGCAATATGCCCCTATCACCTCTAATTAATGTGTGAATAAAAGGTGTCAAGGTTGGTTCCGCAGTTCGAGGTGAATGAATGCACCAACTTGACCGTGTTTCTGTTTTACACTTTATAATATCCCCATTAGTGGTTTCAACTTCATATTCTCTGAGTTGTACCTAAATCAAGACATACGGTGGTCGGAACAAGTTGACTGGCGTATGGTGACATGGGGGCGCAAAAAGGAAAGAAGAGAGAGATGGGGTTTCTCTCGCTTTTGGCAAGGTTCCATCAATAAAACAAGAGCTTCAGAGTTGAAATTTACGTTAGATGTACAGTATCCATACTACATATAGTGTAGTTTTGATAACGACTTGTGTCTGTCAGATATAAGTGTAACCTTGTCATGGAGAGCTAATGGATATAGGTACTAGGAGGAACTCACCTTCCTACTATGCTTAAAAATGTTTATGTTCATCATGTTACTAGCATTTAGTGATTGCATCAATCTTATAAAATGTACATGTACATCCTAGGAACAGCATCAAATGCACATACACCGGCAGAGACACAGACATGTTATCTGAGTAGAGAAATGATTTACTGTTTAATTCCACAGTACCTTGATTTTGCAACAAGATATCTACTTCTTAACTGCCATCACTCATCAGTATCCCTTCTGTTGATTTTGATGAAAATGTAGTAGTCCTGTGAATAAAAACAAACTTAGTCATGCTTCCCGAGAAATCATTGACTAGAAGAATGACTATGTACGAACCAAAGTAGTCCGCTCTTGAAGGAGTTGCGGAAATAAGAAGTATCAATTATCAATCAAAAATGGATTTAGCAACTGGGACTTGGTTGCTGCCATATTTCATCATGTTATGCATCCTTTAGGATTCTTATACATTGCATAAAAAGATCAATCTTCTGGTACTGGATTCATTTATTTGTATAGGTTAAGTTAATTTCTAAAAAAAACAAACCCTAATAAATAGAAAATCGTATTTCGGAAAATAATGGTATAAAACAATCCAACAAAAAGTATTAGTTAATTGAACTCACTTGAGAAATCCCTGATAAAATCCTCAACACGAACCTGATGATCCTATTAAACCAGTGAAACCCCATGAATCACTTCTTCTCCTGGCTTTTGAAGGAAGAAGTAAAAAGGAACTGTAGAAAAGCATAGATAAATAAGCTAGTAATATTCCAAAGAGATCAGCAATGGCATCTTTAGTAGAAGCACCAGCAGATTTCCATAATCCAATCTCATCTCCAGCTTCTTTAGCTGCTCCAGCAGACATGGACACAAGATCCAATCCAAATACTCCATCTTCTGAGGAAAGGATATCGAGTTGTGGCTGTAATAGCAATTGTTATTGAAACGAGTATCGAGATGAAGAAACAGAATAAGACATGATAGAGTTTGTCTAGGGCTAACCAATCGTCCCCGCTCTCCATTTTGGTTACAGACAAATAGTCCATCCAAAACAACTGCTGTTGTAAATCAAAAGAACCGTGATACGGGATGCCCGTGGCTTAATTCTTAAAAATGCCACTCTTGGAAATGGGTTTCCAAAAGTGCCACCTAACTCCAAACCACAAAAATGCCACTATATGACATTTATGCCCCCTAACACTAGAGGACCCTAAGTAGTTTACTATTATTTCTAACTTTTAAAAACTAAAATAAGTGGTTTCGGTGTGGTTTTCCATGCAAGTCGGTAGAGAAGTCAGGACTCTTTCTTGGACCTTATGATTTTATTAAAAAAATATTAGAATTTGAATAAAAAATTAAAAATCAATTTTTTTTTTTTTGTATATAAGTATCGAGGTCTGTGATTAAGGTCAAGACTCTCTACGGGACCTTAGAGGACCTCAAAAAAGCTTTTCATTGAAAATAAAGATATTAAAGTAAGACAGTTTTTTATTAATGTTTTATTATTAGGGTCAGTTAAATGTCAGGACTTCTTCTTGGACTCTTGGGATAATATTAAAATAACCTTGTTAATGGAATTAAATAAGGTTTCAAGTAGGAGGATCAAAGTCGGGACCTTTCGATCCGGTGAGGACCTTTCAATCCCGGGGGTGAGGACCTTTTTTCCACCACGCCGGGTAGGTGCCAAGTAGGAAAATAAAAGTCGGGACCTTTTGGATACATGGTAGGGACCTTTTCTCCACCAGCCACCAGGCGCCGGGTAGGTTCCAAGTAGGATAATAACTTGATCGGGACCTTTTTGATCCATGGTAGGGACCTTTTCTCCACCCGGAGCCACTGGCGCCAGGGTAGGTGACAAGTATTATGATCGAAGTCGGGACCTTTATATTCGAGGGTGAGGACCTTCTCTTTACTCCACCCCTTACACCCTGTTACAGCACAATAGTTGTGAGATAGGTTTTATTTAAATATTTTTAAATATAATATTAAAAGCTCTCTGTTATTGGTTAATTTGGGAGGCAATGATTGCCGTGTGTAAACTTTCTATTGGTCAATTTGCGCGGCACCTTTCAACAAAACTTTATCCTCATTGTTTTTCTTCTCTGCTCTTCCATCTTCTTGAGGTTCCTCTGCTTTCTATGAGGATCACCTCTTCTTATTAGTCTTGATCTATATCTTAGTATTCTTTTCTTCTTCTTCTTACACCATCTTATACTTTTCTTGTCTTTCTTATTGTGCTCATATCATGGCAATTTCTACACCATGAAAGCTAGGTTTTATATTTTACTAATCATCCAACCCGAGATAGAGAAGGAAATTCTCTTCCAACTCTCATTCTGAACCATCTTTTCAAGCGAGAATCAAAAGCCCAAACATTTGGTGATAGAATATCACTAATAGAACCACCAATTACGAGAGATTTTGTGGCTAGTGCGGCAAAAGGCTGAAAGCAGTGATTGAGCTGGAATCGAAGGACGGAGAAAAGGAATTTGGGGTTTTGGTAAAGAGTAGTTTTCATTACCCTTTTCTCTCGTTTTAGAAATCCATCGCCATTCACTTGCAAATATACAAACTTGGATTCAATTTCGTAGTATTTATTACCATTTTACAAGCTTCCCGTCTCTCAATTTCAGTTCTACACCATGAAAGCTAGGTTTCAATAGGTGAGCTTAACTTTTAGCTCTTTCAAATTGATATTAAATTTTGGTTAATTTCAATTTCAAACTCAAAGTTAGGGTTTTAAATATGTGGGGATTTATTCAATATGATGTTTATTTATATAGTTCTGATCAAATAAGGTATGGGTTATCTTTAATTTTGTGGTTTGGTTACTTAATTTATGTAGGGTTCATGATACGGGATGATCTTAATTTTGGCCTCTTTTATTTAGGATGTGTTAAGCTGTGACTAAATTTTTATGGTTAGGTTTAGGGAAAATCGTTGGTTGAAATAGGCATGCGATCTAGTAGATCATCACTATTTGTAATCAAGGGTTAAGTTGTGTGATTTCAATGTTCATTTTTAGGAATTGATTGGTAATTCACTTTTTGCTTAAAGTTTATGTTGTATATAGCGAGAGTATGTTTTGTGAAATGCGGTTGCTTTTAGAACCCTAAATTGTTGTCGCCATAATGATAAGCAAAATTTGTTCTCATCCACTACAATGGTGAATGGGTGCACAAAGAAGGTAATGATGACTACAAAGGTATGACACATCTTGCGGTGGTACACGATAAGTACACTTTTGAGGATGTGAAGAAGAGAGCAATGGATGTTTTAGGTTTCTTGCACAAACCTTGTTTTGATGTGTATGGCCTCATAGATGTCCGGGGAGCAATTTAAGCAAAGGATTAAGATTGTTAGTGAAGAAATGTTGATTTTTATGTTGGCGGACATGTGGAGTCCCAAGCTTTACACAATCAAATATGGAGAAGAAGTAAAAGTATATATTCCTCATGTAACTCCCAAAACAACTCACGGAGATGGCAACGGATCAAGATGCTTCCCCTGCACTCCCTTGACCCCTCTTAACAATCTCACGTTGAGTTCCGGTGAGGATTATCATTCCCAAGAATGAAACACTGCAAAGGGAGATGGTGGTGTTAAAGGTATGTTTATTTGTCCCTCTTATTATTGTACTTTTGTATTATGTTTGTCTGACCAAATAGTCACTAATGTTGAATGTTTTATTTTATCGGCGAGTACTAGTGGTCCAAGGCTAGGAGATGTCTTGAACCCGTGTGACTCATCGGCCAAGAAACTCCGTTGTCTTCATGATGTCCAACAACTCCGGCAAGGTCTTTGGATATTCCTAAACCCCGAAGGATATGAAGTACAACGATCTACGTGTGGGTAACACTTTCAAAAGCAAGGGGGAGGAAACTTATACTTGCAATAGCGAAAGTAGAAAGAAATTTTGAGTACATAGCTTGTAAAAACTTATACTTTCCTTACATTCTCAACCTGCAAAAACAACAAACAAAAAAAAAAAATATCATCAATACCAATCCACAACTTCCATATCAATTTCTCAGCTTCAGTTGAAGTCCTTACATTCACTAGCTTCAAATTGGAGTCCTTCATTTCTTAAAACTTCGGTTGGGCATGTTTCCATATTCCAACTTAGTTCTCTTTCATCTTGATTCATTTTCTTTTTCATTCTCTTTCTTTAGTTTCTCAACTTTGCCAAAAACAACAACAACGGCAAAAAAAAAAAAAAAAAAAAAAAAAAAAAATCACATCTACACGAATACACAACTTCCATATCTTACGAAGGTGACCATCGTTGATGCAATAACTTAAGTGATTATTGAGAGACAAAGGCTCCTTATTTTCAATGACACCCCTCTCTAATTTCAATCTCCGATGGTAATTAGAAATTTAGGATTTGTTCTACTAATTTTGGGTTCACAAAAAATTCAAAAATCTAGCATTTATTTCAATGTTTATTGTAATTTTTTTTTTCCTTTTTTTTTTTTTTTTTTTTTTTATTATCTAGGCATAAGCCCATCTGTCTGACAGTATAGCCACCGACTTACTCCCCACTAAGCAAACTTCGGCCCTCTTAACCTTTATTCTATTGTATATTTTACTACCTATGTATTCTATATTGTTTTCAAACTTTAGTGGATTTTTATATACATTTTCCTACACATGTATTCTTAGTTTTAAATTTCAAGTCACCCAAACCCGGTGATCTTTGGCGACACTAAAGGCGCTAACTCCTTTCAAAGAACATGAAGTAGATAAAATATCTAAGCATCAATTTTTAGAAGCGAGAGACAAGCCGCTATACATACATAAGCCCCGAAGGATCATAACATGATCAACAAAATATAAAATGAATATATCCAGGTATAAGAGTCCATCGCCACTAACTTAGATTTAGAACTATAAATGGCTGCATTTTCAACTATACACATCAAAAAAAATGCAGAACCAACATCAAAAAAAAGATTTTCAACTATTCAACTATTCACCACTTGTGCCATTCACCTCTATGAATTGTTTCTTGAATAGCTGCACCGCATGGATCGCATCGATAACGAGTAGCGAAATCGGGTTGGACTTGACAAACAGGAATCTTCCTAACCATATGCTCGATAAACTTGAAGGAAAACACCCCACAAACTCTTGCATAAATTGTATATGGATCAATTCTCCAAATATAAGGTTAAAAATTCAAGGTTAAAAATAGATTTCAAGTAAGACTCACCTATCATTTTGCTTAGGGGTTTTTAAGTCATATCTACAACACCATGTCTGCAGCGGTTGTATGCTTTCTCCAAATAATCACGAATTTGACCGACTTAGTGTGAATTTTGCTTGAGCGATTATTACGATTCGGTCTAAGAGAATCATAAATTATAATTGTCTTCTCTTTACTTGAATGGAGATCTGCGACCCGAGTGAACCTTTTCAATACAAACTACACCATATACGACATCAACCTTATCCCAAGAGGGTAAATGCTCATTAGGTGGTAAACCACGGCGTCTGCTAACCCTAATCTCAATCATCTCAACTTGGGCAAAATCACCATTCGCACAATGTTGCTGTTTCACGAGCAAGGCAGCTCAGTCATAATGTATTCATGCAATAATATAAAGAAGTAGAAAATATCCAATCTATTCTGCACAAAAACTTACCGGTAAGTGAGTTTCAAAGTATGACCAGGTACCAGTCGATTTGTTAGAAGGATAAGACTTGTGCAAAAGCACCAATGCACTTTAATCAATAATCTGCAGGAAAACCAATAAACATATAACTTCTCACAACCCAAATAATGTTCTCATTATTAGATTTAATCGTCAATATCAAATGATGCAATCGACTCACATTACCGCTTAACCAACCAAGTTGAACATAGTAGTAGTTTATACTCGAGCAAGACAATAATGATGTACCGTCACCATCATAGTTATCGCCATGTTCCTTGATACTTGTGGTAAATTACGATCCATTACAAGGCAACACCATGATTGTTAGTTTTCACATATACAACAAGACGGAGAAACAAAAGGGTATACTAGGGAGGAGGCTAACCCAAGGTTTATGAATTTGTTCACATCATCTATATCTGCTTCGTTATTCGCTTGATCCAAGATGTCTTCTTCAAAATAATTCATGATAACGAGGCTCATTGGTTGTCGAAACCTTTTGGGGTTCTTTTTCGCCACTAGCCCCGTAGGAGTATACGGGGACAACGGGGATATGCAGGGTTTATTTTCCTCCTAGCCCTTCCAGGGCCTTTGTAACATCATCGAAAGAACGATAATGGGTGCAACAGGCCGGTGCGAGGTTTAATTTTCCACGCTTTCTTTTTTTTCCCCGTTGAGTCATTACAAATGTTTTCTCGCACCACATATCAGGCACGGTCAAAAAGTAATACCACTCTAGTTTTTTTTACGAAAAAGTACAAAAGATATACGTGTTAATGTAGCAACAACACTAGAGATGCAACAAATACTTACAACAGTCGGCTCACATCAACTTCCTTATTTGGAGGATTGTACGGATATGGTGGATTTAACTCAATCTTGTTGGATCCATTGCCGAGTCACATCTCGGCTTCTGCATTGCCGCACCATCGAAATCTCCTTCTTCGTTATGTCCTCCGGTGGAGTCCCACTGTTCCAAACAACATAAATATCAGTTCAATAAAACCGATATTTAATAAAACCGACATTTATCTATCTTAATACAATGAATTTCCAATTAACTCACTAGTTTTTTTCTTTGACAATGCAATGTACGTGCTGGGTTCCGCCAATCTTATCCTTTATTGATTTGATCTCGATAGTTAAACACTCCATACGATCAAACATTGTTTTATGGTCATTACTTACAGACGCTTAACTCCTCCAAGCTCGACCCTTCACCGCACTTTTAAATACCTCCATTTCACCAATCACCTGTCTTTTTCAAATCCTCCGTATGACCAATCATTGCATTTTTCACAAAAGACTCTGAAAGAAGCAATGACTGAAGTTGATGTCCTAGAACAAAGAACATCGGGTTGGGAGCTAGGATGTGCCACACGTGCTTCTTCATCATCCTTCTCAAAATGATCTTCTTCCTCCACCATATTTACATTCCCTAACGAGATCTTCTTCGTCCTTTTCATCATCCATCTTTTTGCTCTCCTCCTGGAACTGTTCATCCACAAAAACATTTTTTGACTCTAACATATTTTCTTCCTCACCCTTCTCAAACAAATCTTCTTTCTCCACCACATTTTCATTCTTTAACGAATCTTCTTGTTCGTCATCTACCAAGGGACCTTCACATAACCCCAGCATTACCAAACGCTTAGCATCTTGTTTATGCCACATAATGTCATCACACACTTCACCCTGTAATTTTATAAAGTCACTCGACCAAATTAATAATACAAAGAAACGAAAAAATAAAGTAACTTTAGGATAGTTATTACTTCAAACCTTTGACTCCTCCAAAACCTTAAGTAGAGATTCATGGGTTATTACTGAATCGCATGTAACACTATGCATATGGGGGTGCCAATTTGCAAAAATAGTCTTGTTTCCAAACCTACTACGCAGTTTCGGCAACACTTCCAGACCCCAAACCTTGGTGAAAAAAGGAAAACCTTTAAAACAACAATCGCAAAAAATTAGACAACTAGAAAATATCAACCCAACAAGTTTCTTACCACCGGGACATGAGCCATTCCTTGACATTTGTAAGTCACCTCACTACCAACAGGCTTTTCATGCTTAATCGATAAGCTAAGGCAGCATTGCTTTTAACAAGAGTAATGTTGAACGCTATTTCAGCCAAGGATAAGAGTTGAAGTCGACGAGTTATCCACCAGGTACCAGTGATCACACTCAACTACTTTGTCATTTCCTTTCCCGGGACATACCCATGGACAACATATAGTAACGACAATTTCACCTTGTCTTCAGATTCCATGGGACTTTGACGATTTCACATTCAGCATTAGAGTTGCTTGATTGGTGACATTCACGCGATTTTTTTTCCTCTTCCTCCTTTTTGCCAGATTTCGTCGATTTTTTTTCGTCCTTCTCCTTTTTGCCAAAAAGTAATATCTTCAAATGTTTTCCAGTTACTGGTTTTCCTTCATCGGGGAAATGCTTCATCTTAAGGCGGGGCTTAGTGGAGGGACGAGAAAAATTATGGTTCGACTTCATAAAACTAAGCCCCGAAATCAATGCGAACTCTTTCTTTCCAAAGGAGAGTTCCTTTCCTAAACCATTACGCATTTCTTCTGAGGGTTACCCTTATCACCTTCATCATCCATGGAGATCCCGACTAGCCAATAAGAAATGAAATAAGGCAAAGCAGACCACGTTTGCATGGGCAGGTAAGATAAGGGGCCAATCAAATTGACATAAATTTCTCTTGCTCGGCAGGAGAAAGATTACGCACCCTCTTCAAACCTTCGGGCTTGAGTATGTTGTTACTTTGCACGTATAAGCCCTAGTGACTGGCGGGTGAACAAACATCCTACAATATAGAAATAAATAGTTACACCAGTAACAACATACAAGTTCTTAGAATTAAGTATTTGAGAGCGCAACACGAACATTAAAAAAGGATAAATAGTTGTACATTCCAACTAATCCAATAACCACACGTACTCGAGTTGTAAAAGTGATTCAAGGAATGACCGGTCTAGTTTCCGTTTACAAGTGGCTTATACCAAATACACCTAGAAAGAACAATGCAAAGCAACATGGAAAAAATAGGATTCACATAGAGGCATCTAACTTTCTCTTATATATAAATAACTAAACTATTGTTATTGTTCAAGTTAACTTCTTAAAAATAGTCTGCGAGATAGCGGTAGCTTGGGTTCTAGGCTATTAATGCATACATTTGAGATTTGACAGGAATGCTCAGCAGTGGCACAATTTCACTATACCATACAATCATCTATTAGAACAAGTAGATTCAAAACTATATCTAAAAGTAGGTATTCGGCTCTCCGAGCTTTGCGATTATTATACTCGGGAAGTATCTTATGTGAATCTCCAGCAATAAATAACAAAAAAAGAAGTGACCAGACACATCACTAAAATGAATGGTTAGCCTTAACGGGATAAATGTCACCTATCTACCTTTCAACACCATCCAGTAGATACCACTCTTACGTCCTCAACGGTGGCATCCAACAATGTTTCATCCACATGAACATCAGATTTCACTTTTAGAGAACACTTCTTCTTCTTCTTCGCTCCTGCACCCATAACTTGGAACCTACAAAAATAAACATAGTAGTAATTCATATTCTTTAGTTACTCAAAGTACACTACACACACAAAGTTATAGTGATTAAGAAAAACTAAGTTCCTATCTACCTAAAACTACGAGCAACACACACATACCAGCACCAGCATAAATAATCCGAAAGGTCTATTGACCAAAACAAGCTAACAAAGAAAACAAGACTAAAAGTTGACGAAATGAGTTGATGAAATGTGCATTATATATGTGAGATCAAAGAGATGGAGTTAGTAGACAAAACATGACAGAATTAAACGCGTTATCCGTGGATATCACATCCCTACGGTTGTCTGGCAGCTACCAATTGAAAAATCAACTAGTTTTTCTGTGAGCATCATTGGTATACAAAAGTGGAAGGATAGAGCCTTCACACTCAACAAGCCAAATAAATGCCATCTTAAATTGTAACAATAGGAACCACTTATGCATCAAATTTTAAAGATAGGTACACGCCAGTGTTTTAAGTTGCAAAAGAATCATACTTGATGGCCATACATCAGAAGAAAAAAAAATCTTATGACAACGTTTAATCCTACCACCAGAGACAATGGCATAAGCAGCATACACCAAATCAATTACTATAGTTCCCTAATTCTTGAATCTAAATCATGAGATTAATCCACATTACCCAGAGTCTATTGTAAATTCTAAAACTTAACCCCCATATACCCATTGATTTGTAAAGATAAACCACAAGAACAAACATCCTAAGCACAACTGAAGCATCATTTACACATCTTATCACAAAACCAGAAAATGATAATTTTAAGAATGTTGTAGCACCAGAATAACAAAATGATAATCTATGGTAATACCAGAAACTAACATAAAAATAAACAAACTAAGATTCAGTTTCACAAACACCAAAAATCTAAAGACAAAATCTCATCTTCAATTAACCGAACAAAATCTCTGAAAACCACTTATCATTCAAAATCTTAAACACTTAAACCAAAAATTGCCGACTTTCATTTCATATCAAACAAAATTGAATCCTAATTTCAGATTGATGGCAGATAATTTTAAACCCTAAATCATACCTTTTTTTTTTTCTTCCGCTGGTTTTGAAGTTGGGGTTATATCTTTCTATCCTGCACTCTCTTGGCTCTCCATTTATCCAAATCTTCTTCCCTAATCTCTTCTTTCAAATACCTAATTTTTATCCGTATTTATTAGTTCTTCATAGATGGCGAATTGGGTATGTAAAAATATAGGGTTTTTCTGGTTTTTCTGTTATGGGGTTTTGGTGTTTTGCTGTGAATCGTCCACTGTTTGTCCTGCATATAAATGAAAGATTCAATCTTGCAGCGGATTGAATCTGAGATGAAACTGAGAGACAAGTAAGATAAAATGAGGGAAGGGTTGGAGAGCTAGGGTTAGGGATGAAATTCAATCTTGCAGAGGATTTTATCTTCTGAGAGAGAACTGAAGAGGAAGAATGAGGGAAGAGGAAGAATGAGGGAAGGAGATGAAAGGAGAGAACTGAAAAATGACGGAAAGAACAAGAAGACGGAAATAACAAGGTGAAATATATCTTTGAGGTGGTAGGCGGCTCAGCCAATTTTTCTTGAGGTGGTAGCTGACTCAATCAAGAGAGGTCTAGACCTTTTCCAAATAAGGGTATAAATGTCTATAAAATCCCAAAAAGGTGTTATTTGTATATTTCATTTAAGGGCAGTTTTGGAAGCTTGTTTCCAGGGGGGGCTATTTTTACATTAAAGTGGATTTGCCCGCGGGTTTTGGTGCACACCCTGCGTTTCCGTCGACTGAGTCTAAGAGCAAACGCTATGGATTGTCTCACTTCTTCACCCCAATTTTTTCAGCTCTATTTTCTTTTTTCCTCTTAAAACTAGGAAAGCCATCTGTTTTTTTTTTGAGCAATCCTCATAGAAATCCTAAGATATCAGTTTTGCCTCACAGATGGACAACTTTTGAATCAACCTAAATTGACGGAAAAAAATCGGTTGTCCGTCCATAATTTCATTTTGCCCCTCAATCATAGTTAATAAAAGATGACCATGGTTAATCCTTCTATCAGTCTGGAATACAGATAAATCTAAGATCCGAATCTAGAAGATTAAAAATCTCTCTCTAACAGAAGCATGTTTCCTTACCAATTTTTTCACCTATTCATCGCAAATCTTCGATGGTTTGCAATTGATGGAGAGACCCTAATTCAATTCCTCCTTACTGCAATCTTGTGTAGATGAAGACAATAGATAAAGTATATAGGTTTCTGATTGATTTTGGGTGGTTTGGTTTCTTATGAACTAAAGGTATATTGTAGCTCATTTAAAAAGATTTTTGAGTCTTGGAGTAATCCATTGTATGAGCGATAAGCGGTTTGTTATATTTTTTTGTCCCTAAGTGTGGATTTGAGGTCATCAAACTTGAACTTGAGATTATGCGGAATCGGAGTATGTCGGAGTTTATTATACGCAAGCCAAAACGTAAGACTCCAGCTGGTCTTGATCTTTTAGTGATGCTTCAGGTATGTTGGTCTATTTGCTTTGAATGATTAGTGATAATTTTTACAAATAGAGCCTGATATGTTATATGTAAGTAAACAACCTAAAATAGCTTATAACCTTCTTATTCAGATGAACATGGTGTATTAATTGAAAAATCACTTTGTTAATATGCCGCCTCACAATCCAGATGATCGCGTTGTACTAATTGACAAATCCTCACCACTATCTGCTTAACACGATTAGTGATATGTTAACAGATTTTCATAAAATTATTGTCCAGTATGTCACAAAAAAATAAACGTATATAGTTCCCAACAATGTCCAATAAAATAAATCGGTACTCTTCTCTGAATGTCGCATAAAATAAATTGGGTGAACAACAGAAGGATCATATAAAATAAATTGGGTAAACAACCAAAGGATTGTATAAAATAAATTAGGTCAACTAGTCTATAGGCGTATTAATGTACTTTAGTAGTTCGGTTGGGATTACAACGGCGGGTGCAATCTACAAAAACGATTATCTCCTTAGTTTTGTGCTTATTATAGTTAAAACTACTTACAAGTGATCGTCACGCTTGGATAGGAATGTCTTCTCCTTCAATAAAACATATCTACCGCAGGCCTTTTCCTAGTAGTAGCTTCTTTTATGCTAATTTTGGCATTGTATGATAGTTTGGTTCCTATAACGTATCACGATTAGTTCTCTGCACATGACCATCCCCTTGTTGGTTTCTTTCATAGCAATTCTGTGTATTTGTAATTAATGTTTTGAACCATACATGCATAGTTCTATCTTATATTAACTTAGCAACTGGTGTAATATGTGATGTTTTATTCGTAATCTGTGAAAATTACGGTGTAGGAGTGGGAAGGGAGGGAAAATATAAGCATGTCGAGTTCCGTGACAACTGCTATTCGTCAAAGTGTCTGAGTAACGTCCATTGATAAAACTAAAACCACTGACAAAAGAGATTGTGCTTCTGTTGAACAGGTTAGCGCATTAATTCGTCGTATGTGATTCTTCTTTTTTGTGTTGTTTTGGCATATTGAAACTTATTATTCCCTATTGAAACATCGGTATTCATGTCCTGAAGAGGTAAGCTTATTTCGTTTAGCCTAGGTTGAAATCATTTCTACTGGCAAGTAGGTTTCAACTCGTTCTTGCCGACTGTTTGTTTTTCCATTCATTCTCTTGATCTCATTTCACATTCTTTCATCTTCGATTCCATGTTGACATTGATTTGATTTCTTGTTTTAGTTCTTGATCCCACATTTGCGACCTTGCTTTTTTTAGATTTCTTACTTTCTTGATTTTATGAACTTCTTGGTACTATCTTGGTTTTTCTCGCGTTTGTTATATGCCAGCGTATAATCTGCAGTGAATCAGGTTCATCTTGTTGTGAAAGTATGGTGATTTATTTATCTTTAGATCTTGTTGTTTCTGGTCCAAGCAAGGAGTGTTTATGGTGTTTATGGGTCAGTTTGGGTGTTTGATGTTGCACTTGCGTACAACCTATTGCAGAGCTCTATTGGATATAGTTAGTGAGTATTTCTTACTTATCAAAATCCGTCTCCTATTTTTAATTGGCATGAGACATTACCGCATCTTATAGTATGTTGTACATAAATAAAGTTTGCGCAATAGAAGTCTTTGCTCGTTTTTCCCTTCGCTAGTAGTTAAAGGTGTGTGTGATGTTTTATGCATCACCTGTTTGTTTTTAAATATCAAGTTGTATGGTTGTTTGCTCATAAATAAATGCAAGATAGGGAGCAATCTTGTTAGTTTCCTTAAACTGTTGGTTTGTTTAGCCTGTGTATGAATAAAACTAAGTGTAAATGATGTTCTTCAACTGTTTGTGTTGTATGAGATCTTTCCGCCGTTGGTACGTTAAGCCTGAGTATACATATTGAATTTGAAATGGTGATGGTAATTGTTGCAAGAGATGTGGTTTATATGCATTTTTAATAATCATGTTCAGTGTTTCCAAGGGTGTGAACATTTTTATCTGCTAGTCTTGCTTTGCAGCGAGATTCTGGTGATATTTTCCGAATCTCTACACCAACTCAATAACATGAGTAGCATGAGTGTGTTTGTTGCGAGATTCAAGTTATGCGGCCTTTGTTTTACAATGCGATAAACCGATTGATGGTCTTCAAAACATATATTAGCTAATCACTTATGCGCTAACGCTTATCTTTATTATAGTTCAACCGGTGTTGTTTCAAATGGTACAAGACACACAAATGATGATGTTGCTACTCACTTATGCGCTAACGCTTATCTTTGTTAAAACAACTATCTACTTCGCGAAATCACCCACTTCTCATGCCCCCGCCGATGCAGCTTCTCTTGTGCCTCATATATATCGTTAACTAGTATTTTCAACCCTACTCAGAGTATTATATTGTGTCACCACTGCGGCTAGATGCTCACTCTACTTTGTCTACTGGATATGAGAGTATGGATATGTATGCTTCTACTACGATTCAACAAATGTAGCCATTACGATCTGGCAAGCTATGGTGTTATTTGCTTTTTAGTTGTGCTGCTCCAACCTGTAGCTTTGTCGTTGATTTCATTGTGCCGATGTCTCTTATACTTTTCAGAGTCTCACTACATCAACATTTCTCTCACCTTACTCATTTGTCCTCGTAACTACTTCCTATTGTTTCATACGAGATTCATTGCAGGTATGATTATCTACTCTTTCACGTTCTGCGGTGATTATTCTGGTGCTGCTGCTACTTTTGTTCCACCTGTACAAGTGCCTTTGAATTTTCTACTTTGCTGAGAGCTCGGCCCTTGTTGTGTAGAGTGAATGTGTATGTCTGAGAGAGAGCTGAGAGCTCAGTCCTGTAATGTGCATTCTCAAGATGTCTTTTCCAAACACCTTGATATTAAGGGGGAGTAATAGAGTGAATGTGTATGTGTGAGAGAGCTGAGAGCTCAGTCCTGTAAGCGCGTGGTTAACACGCGAGTGTGTCGGTGAAAGAGTCGTACTCGTCCAGGAGTATATATACTCGTGTAGGAACTCAGATGTAAATAAACCTGTTAATCAATATTCAATTCATCTGTTTCACAATGTAGATATTCAACTTTCTTCACATAGAACAAGAACACTAATCATATTTAGGTCATCTGAATTCGATTTATCTTCCATCGCATCACAACAGATTCAACCCAGATGAGAAGAGAAGAAAAACGAGGATAACCGAAGGAGGCAGAAAATGGGGCAGGGAAGTTGGGTATGGGTTCAGTTTATGGGTATGAATTATTGGCTTTACTATGGTTAAGTTAACAAAGGTCATAATGTCATTTCATGCCGATTCTATACAAACCAAAGTCCATTGGTTGACTCTATCCAGTCTGTCTGCAAACAAAACTCAAACCTTGTCTTTCTTTAAGGCAAACTAGAAATCTTTGGATTATTACGAGGATAGCTTTTTTTTTTGCTAATTACATTGACAGGTTATATAAAAGTCAGGGGTTTTTAATAAAATGCCCACGTGCGGAAATGTAATTAAGAAAATGACCACGTAATTAGAGAAAAACTGGCCCACAAAATTTTATGAAGTAAAACCAAGCCACCCCTTAACCGATATTTTGTAAATGGCTAAAATGCCCCACAATGATTAACTCTAATTTAACTAAAATGATTAGATTAGTTAAATTAGTTAGATTGGGCTTAATTTGATTTAGTTATAACCATTTAGAGAGAGGATTAGTATGAAGGAGTAGAGGAGATTTTGGGGGAAAAGTTAGGGTTTTTGTGAAATTTGTGATATGAGTGAGATGAATGATTAATCCATTTTGGAAGGGGAGTCTTCTAACTTTCCTCCTACATTTTTTTGAATCTACTGACCATAAATGGATTACGGATGGGTATGGAAGTGATGAATGTATTGAGCCAAACGAAGAATCCAATGACCAAGAAGAAGAGAATTAGTAATCGTATACGTGGCCATGCAATGTATCGATTTTTGTTTTTTTTTTCGATTCTGCTATATCAAAGATCATGTTCATGCCCTTAATACTTTGACTAGGAAATGATGTTTTGTGGATGTGGCATTGGTACCTAAGGATCCCTCCAACTCGAAAAATTAGGGTCCACTTATAAAGGAAATGGTTTGTTATGGTTTGCCTAGAATATGGATCGTTTGTCACGCGTTGCTTTTAAAGTTTTGTTCATGGATTGTACTTATAAGACAATAGGTACAACATGCCTTTGTTGAACATTGTAACTCATAAGCAATCATTCACTATGGCATGGTGTTTTTATGGATCTTAGAAGGATGATAGTTATATTTGGGCTTTGCCCAAATCAGTGTCAATTAATGAACGCCGTGAGGATAAACACAAAATTTCCTTTGCTTGTTAAATGCAATCTTAGAAAGAATGAGAAGTCAAATCAAAGAAAGGAACTAGCCTTATCAAAGAGGAGCGACGTTGAGATTAAGTTTGGGTTATTCATGAAAGCGTGGATAAGGTGGTTTGGTCGATGAGTGAAGATATGAGTTAAACTTGAAGGATTTCGAGAGGATGATTGGGGACTAATTACCCCCAAGTAGTGGAATATTGCAAGAAACAATGGTTGAGTCCACACAAAGAGAGGTTTGTGTATGTATACTGACTATAAACATTTCAAACTTGAATCCACAAGTATGGTAGAGCAAGCGTTAAAAGTGACGAAGTCAAATGTCCATCCGACATGTTTATACATAAAAGAAAAAGAGGTCGTCAAGGAAGGATTCAACTACAATCTTGAATACAAATGGCACTCTACCTCTTGAGTCACAAGCGTGGAATTTGTTGGAAAGAAAAAGAGGCTCAACAACTACGCCAACGGTCTCTAACTTGAATACAAATGGAACTCTACCACTATGTGGCCAGCTGTGGAGAGCGGTAATACCCAATGCCAATACATTAGAAAAGAAGATGACTAGAAACGTTTTTCTATTTATAAACATACGGTTTGCGTGGACCAACTATGGCTTTGGTGGATAAAAAATCATTTTATTGGTCTACAACTCAATTTACCTCCTCTATGAATGAAAATTTATGAGGACAACATGGCCCTTTGGAATGTTATAGATGAGTCTAGGGAATGTCCCATAGATTTGATTAAAGGAGGTTCAATAGGTTTGAATGAACTCCCCATCCTTTGACCTTTTCCATCCTTTTATCATAACAAGCATTGGTATTTAGGAGAACCATGCCTGGCCAAACAAAATTGTTCATGAATGTTATTTTCACAAAGCAGAAGGGTGTATTATAATATCCATGCAAAAAAAGATTTTTTTTTATCGAATAAACTTTAGGTACACAATTTCTTAGGAGAGGTAATTAGCTTCATCTTCTGACCGCCGCAACATGGATGGGACAATCGTTTGATACAAATATTTGGTGGTGAAACTTCCATTATTTATGCAGTTGAAGATGAAGTTAGGAATGCTTTTATAATAACAACATACCTAATATCTTGATTTTGAAAATTTCCTATCGGGTTAGTGTAAACAAAATAATAACTTCTAAAGCAACTAAACTGAAAATTAAAATAAGTTTAACAAGTCTCAAACCACACATCTAAGTCTAAGTTTCTAAAACCAAGTGAAACATAATAAAGTTTAAGAATTTCAAGGATCATTCTCAATCTTCCTCCCATCACTAGAGCTATATCAAAAGACGTTCATCACATGCCTCTTAATATGATGTGCTTTGACTAGGACCGAGTTGGATTAGTGAGTCTTCCAAGTGCCTTTTGTTTCCACTTTGAGCAAACAACACAACACTTTGAAGTCAAATCCCAACTACCACTGTTCATCTTCTTCTCCCCATTTGTTTTTGTTGACAAAACCCTAACACAACAGAAGTCTGTGATTCACAAACAATCATCACAAAAAGATTGATCATGCCACATTTTTATACGGATTACATGCTAAAAACCATATATTCGTTTGTCACAAATTTCACAAACAATCATCACGAACTCAACTTTAATTGAGCTATATCAAAAGATGCTTATCTTTGCCTAAATCAGTGAATTATTTTCATCTTCTTCTCCCCATTTGTTTTGTTGACAAAACCCTAACACAACAGTAAAAACAATCATCACAAAAAGCTGTTAATTAGAGTGATCCAAATCCACAAGCCTTATCAAAATACGTTTCTACAGTTTCATGCCAACTTGAATAACCAAAATCCATCGACAAAGACAAATAAAATTTAATGTATTTCGTGATCAAAATGCACAAACCTTGACTGACCCTAGTTGAAATTTAATCCCCAAATTCAAAGCCATCTGAGCCCTTCTGCGTTTTTCTTCGATCTCTATTCATAAGTGCTACCAGAACTCCAAACTGGACCAGATATCTAATTTCCAAAGGCTAGTACTTCAATTGCGATTAAATTCAATTTCAGACCACAATAAAACTCCCCATTCCATCTTCATATACATCTCAAGCATTGCTCCCGTTGCATATAACTTCAAAATCCCCAAAATCATGTCCAACAACAATTTGATCACAGAACACCACCACACAAATACCCAATTTCATCCCATCTTCATTTACTGCAGCTATAAACTTCTCCATTTTCTTGTCTTTACCGATGATGCCATCTGCTTATTATTAAGCTAAATCCAAGTCTCCATTTCACACTATAGGAAATAGTTGTATCAGCAGCTGCTTGGTTAAGAGATGAAATCAAGCTTAGATCCATTTTTCTTTACTCGATAAGAACATAAGCATCTGGATAAGAAATTGGGCTCTTTTGTTTTGATAGAAAAGGATTATCCTTTCGATGCTTTCAACATTTCCTCAAGATCCGCCACGTCCCCATTTATAGCACGAGACCGAGTTAGGAATTTTAAGCCATTGATTAGTCAAACGGATAATATAATAATCTAGAGTAATGGGCAGCTAGTAATTACGCCCACTAAAATCTCATCTCAACAAACGAGAAATTGACTAAGCCCACGGAATTTTACTACTTTGGTGGGACAAGACGAAATGACTAACGGTATGGGCATTAAATATATAACAAAAAAAACGTCATTTTCTTAAATGCATATTCTCACATGGTCTTTTTTTAAAATTTCCAAAACCAGACCGGAGTTCAAGGAAACATCCAGACTGTAGCACACTGATACCCCCACTATACCCTTTCTTAACTATTAACTATGATGTTTCTTCCGATCCAAATACATGACTAACAGGAGTTGCTCTAAGAGAAATTTGTTGATTGGTCCACAAAACCCGACCCGACTTATTCTATAGTCCAAAGAGAAACAATTAGCCTAAGTTTTGAAAAGTTAAACTTACGTTACCCTCACCAATGACGTATGGACCTTATATCTCATTTTTCTTCTACTTTTTCGGATGAATACTTCTTTCTTGTTTTCATCTACTTTTAGATGGAAACTTCTTCTTTTCAATCAACAATACCAACAACTAATTCAACTTAAACCCATGCTTAATCATCTCTCAAAGTCGATCATCATCGACAGAAAAACCAAATTCTCCAAATAATCTTCTTCAACAACCCTAACTCTATTTCGTTAACATGTTAATTTCTTTGAGAATGTTGCGATTAGGGGCATAATTTTGACTATTAGTTTTTTTTTCCAGAATTTATTGTTCTCAAAGATCGCTCCATTATTCGTAATCATGGGAAAATGAATTAGCTTGGTAAATTATAATATCAACGAGAATGGTTTGTTCTTAAGGGCAATTCCTATGGCAACGGCCAAATCCATTTTTTTGTTGAGCCAGGTGGATGGCCAAACTGGCTTTTCCACTATGGTAAAGCATTGGGAGTTAGATAACCAAGCGCGCGTGCTTGTGACAAAAGCTGGAGTTTAAAGAAAAAGCGCGGGCGTTGGGAATACAAACTCTAGCATTGGTAAAATAAACTCGGGCGTTGGTACTATAAACGCGCGTTGGTCCTATCAACGCGGGCGTGAGATACAAAATCTCAAACATTCATATCTCCAATGGCCATAATTCCAACGTCTATATTTCAACACCTCTAAATTGGATTAAACTGACTTCATTTATGTCACACCACTACTATTTCCTTCTTCTAAAACTCTTCTAAATCAAAATTTTTGATACAATATGAGTGGCATTTTAAGAAAAGCGGTCAATAGTGTAAAGAAGAAAAGAGACCGAAGAAATGAACCTACACTGTGGCCCCTTACAATTGTAGATTTTTCTCAAAATTGGGAAGTAGAGTTTGGGTTGTCTTGAGTGTTGTTGTTGGTCCATCATTAGTCCAAGGTCATGTGTCGGGGCATCAAGATCGGTCTGATGATTATTTTAGAATGAGAGGTGGATTTTCAGACTTAAAGGCTATTTATGAAGTTTTACCCCCTCAAGTCCGAGAAAGGGTTGACAGATATCCCTGGCGTGCGCTTTATAGTGTGAAGCCTAGAAGACACAACAATAAAATTTCGACAACGGTGGTAGAAGGTGGTGGGCGACGACACACACATTCCATTTCATTGATTTTGAAATTGGTAAGCTTGTTTAACTTAACTTAAATTATATTTTTAAATAATTATTAAATAATCAAAAGAATTAATCATAGTTGATATTATACTTGTAATAGGAATTACGCCCTTGATTTGTATTTCATTTGTGGGATCCCAAGTGAATAGGAGAGCCGCCACCGTTCAACCAAGACGAATGGATATCAAATAGTAAATGTGAGACGCTTTTTCCCTCGTTTATAGATTCAGAAATACCTGTAGATTATAAACAATTGAAAGGAGGTGGGATAAATGTTCAGCGTTGAAGTATTTCCTTAACCAACCCAGAAACCCAGAGCATTTAGATGACTATACTGAACTCGAAAGGATGTTTATCTTATGGGTACTAAGTCAGACATTATTTCCAAACTCAACTTCTGTTGCTCGTGTTGGTTGGATTGAAGCGTTAGAAGATCTTGACAAAGCACAAGATTATGACTGGGGATCTGCAATTTTAGCGACCACCGTGGGTTGGATGATGCGTCTACGGGCGGAGATAACTTCACTGGTTTCTGGGGCATCATAGAGGTAAATATCAAAATTATTATTTTAAAATTTAAATAATTTTTATGAGCAAATGTAGATTAAGTCAAAATACTAAAATTATGGAGTAATTTGCAGTATTGGTGGTATACCTACTTCCGTGTTAGTAAACCAATCCTTAAAGACGATACCCAAAGATTTCCAATGTTGAATATGTACATCTCGACCAACTTAGCGAAGGGCACTGGAAGCGACATCTCGAGTTCCAGTTTTGTTCAGAGGTTTCATCAGATGACTCGGAGCCACAACAACGTCGTTGTTCACCCTTACATTGATTTTCCTCAATATGATGCTGATGTTGGACAACGTATTCTTGATTATTCTCTGCGTAGAGTTGTTTTTTACACTCCACCATTGGATAGAGGTTTTGGTACCGGGAGAAGATTGCGAAGACCAAATGCAAGGTATATATGCAATTGCAATTAACCCACAACAGATGCAAACCTCTGGATCAAATTTTGAATGGTCAGAGAAGAACCAATTGGGCGAGGTATGAACTAAATACAAAGATGGATATTAGTGAAGCGAGTATGTCAAATGGTACGAGTCGATTTCGAATCTCGTAATTGGGACACAAAACACCCACATCTATGGGTTTGATCTCCTAGCGTTATCACGCCTGTCCCATGATGCAAATATCGTTCCTAGCCAGCCACCTCCAAAAGAGCCATGCTTTATGACTTACCCCACCACGGGTGCAAGTTCTTCATCATCTTCATAAAATTTGCCCGAAATTCATTGGGAGATGCCAAGTATTACTTCATAAGGTGAGCCAACCACGATCCCCATTGTTTCCCAAGGTATGGAACGTGATTATCCTTACAACAATGTGACTGCCAGTGAGGGAGAGTTGAGGAACCAACTGACTGATTTCTATTGGCTGACTCGGCAAATGGAGACTACATACTTGGATGTATGTCGGAAATGGCACGAGAGCACAAGGTTTGGATTGAGTCCAACTGTAAATGATGGGCACGATAGTGATGAAACAGTGGTGGGAGAAACACAAGTACGACAGAGTTCTTCTTCACACACATACGTCACAATACTTCTTCACTACAAATCGTACGTATCTCAACCTCAAGTATTTCGGATGGATCCTAGACGCATTTCATCATCATTCTCGCCCTACAACCCAAATGATTGCTATACACCACCACCACTACAACCACAAACATCTTATATGCTTGGAGGACCTAGTGCACCGAGTGCTTTCCAACAATCGCCTAGTGCTTTCCAATCGCCTAATGTTGTTCAACCATCTTTATCTCCTTATGGAAATTTACTTCATATGTAGGCAATCGGGGATGTCCTGGTCTTGGAGAATTCTTGACTCTTAAGATAACAATGGGAGAGCTAGAGATGAGCGACGTTAGAGAGATTGTTTATAATTTTTAATTCTGCTACATATGTAATTTTAGTTTTAAAAGTAGGACGGTCTGAATTAAATGAAATTACATATGTTTAAAATTAAGCGTTTTACATTAGCTTCACTGAATTTCGGCAGACTACATTAGCTTTAAAATTAAGCGTTTTACATTAGCTTCACCGAATTACTTGCGTGACTACATTAGCTTCAAAGAAGGGGTTGAAACTGTTCAACACCTTAAGGATTTCAAAACATTTTTCGAAAGGAAAAGCCACATTTTTCCATCTTCGCCATTCAAATGCAAAGATCTTGTTACCATCTCAAAGATCGGTTTCACCTCTCGACTATATCGATTATCTTGTATGGTTAAAGCTACAAACTCACTTACTTCTTTCTTAATTGTACGAAAACGATTTTCTATGTTGCATATAAGACGACGACTCGGATTACGGGTGTCACCGCAGAACCCGTCGTGAATAACCGCCTTTAAATTCACCCATGGATAGTTTTTGAAGCAAAGTCGAGTAAATAAAAAAACATAGTTTCTGCAAATAGATTCATCTTCTTCTTTAGTATACGGAGCGCGCCGAACTAACAAGGGCCGAGACATGTTCAAGAATTGAAAAATTTTGTGGAAGTTGAAGAATTTTTTTAAGCTCATAGAAGAGTAAAGAAGACTAGATGTGTGAATGTGAATTTGGAGTTGAAATGATGAGTATTTATAGAACTCAAAAATTATAGCCGCTAGATCAAAAGAGTTTTCAGTCGTCCAGATTCAGCCGTTGGCGCTTCTATGAAAAACGCAGCGCTTTTAGGAAAGACGCCGGTGCTTTAATCAAGAGCGCGCTATTGGAAAGACAAGCGCCAACGTTTTTGGCTCAACCACCAGCGCCGAGCGAAACTCGCCCGACCTTTCATTAAGCGCGCGCTACATGTTCCCACTCAATGAACAAACCAACAAATTTGTTGGCTTGAACATCCATTTTTCATGTTTGTTGAGTCCATAGTGGGAGCAAAATGAACAAACTCAAAGTTTGTTCATTCCATAGGAACCACTCTAAGGGTTGCTTAATTATGTTGAGAGTTAGTGTTCTGTTGTCATTTTATAGGTTGCAAGGGAAGAATTGGCATCTATTACAGATTCTTTATGTACTGATGTAGCAACGTGGGAACTTGACATTCTAGGTGTTGATTAGCTCGTGCGGATATACTTCATTGATCGATATTTTATTTTCTTTGTTTTTAAGTTATTATATAGATTCAAAATATGTACTTGAAAAGAGTGATTTGTCGGTGCAGTACATATCGGTATGTCTTTGTATCAACCCCTATTCCTAGTTTATGCTTTAGTATAATCCTACAATACATATTGATATGTACTTAGGGGAAAAGTGAATCTTTGATGCAACGCATATCATTATGTACTTATGAACCGTTAGTTTATGCTTGAATATGATCTGCAGGTACATATCGATATGCACTTATGGAAAAGAGATTTTTGATGTAGTGCGTATCAATATGTCTTGTAGTTAATGTTTTTGAATAAACAATACATAATGTTGTCTTGATAATAACCTTGTCTCTTTGTAGTTACTAAGGGGGTGAAAGCGGCACTTATAGTTACTAAGGACGTCAAATCGATTAAATGTCGTCATCTCGAGCTGGTGGTGTGAAAGCTATCAACATTTATGAAGTAAAGATCAACCGTAAATGCAAACATGTTTTCTTCTAGTTGAAAAACAAAAGCTGATGCCAAGTACGATTATGGATATTATAGGGGGAACCTATGAATACACCAATTAAACTTTTGAATCTTCGGTTTTGTTGTCTTTTTTATGCTATGTATGTAATTTTGGGGCCAATAATGATTCTTGGAAAATGTGACGAAGATAAAATATAGCTTCCAAACTTTTTTTTTTTTTAATGTTTCACCACAATTAGCGAAATAATTAGCGACATTTGGAAAACAAGCGAAACCATTTTGTTTTGTTTCAGTGCACCATATTCAATGGATTATGATTTTATGTACTCACGACTTTATTGCATACTTCTCAAACAAAATCATGTCACTACAAAAATATATTGAGAATATACATATATATAATATATGTTACAATACCATAATCCCCATGAGATCATTTACAAACTTTATTCCCCTTACATAACTTCGCTCAATACTTTATTATGCCTCTCAATTATTCTGATGGAAAAATATTATGACCGCAAGTAGTCCAACAAGCTTGCACTTCTTGCGCATCCGTTTCTTTAAGAGATCGACATGAAGCTCCATATATTCGAGTAATTCACTAAGAAACTCGATTGTCTTAAGAACAAGTGTGAGGTATTCTTCTCGCTCCTTATTTGCATCAACACATGTAATATAAAATGCAAAAGCTTAAACCACTACATACGGGATGGACGAATCGTGATGGTTCAATCCCTATTGCGCTTTTGATCATTCAAGAACCGAAAACCGTCATTACATATTGATATGTCCCAGTAAAAACATAGTACATATTATGCATACCATCTATGAGTCCATCCGAATATCCCTTGTAAACATAGTACTAACTCGTTAAATGTAAACAAAGGGTTCAAATAACAGACTTACGGTGGACAAAGTACTTACATATACACATATAATGAAGATAACAAGAATCTGAAAACACAGTACATATTGATATGTACCAAGAAAAAAAAAAGCGATGCGTATTGATATGTACCAAGAGAAAAAAAAGTACATATTGATATGTACCGAGTGAAAACACATTCAATTGTTTTCGGTACGCATTGATATATACCGAGAGAAAAAACAATGCATATACACATGTACTTAAGATAACAAGAACTGAAAACACAATATATATTGATATGTGCCGGCAAATATGTACTGCGAAATTAACAATCACTTTAAAAAAATTAAAAACAGTCAACACTTGGAACTCTTAGCAAAAAGGGGAACTAGGTTCGGATCAAGTTCCGCTCTATTCTCAACACGGAGCAAATAACTGAATATATATGTTTAAGCTAAGAAAAAAGAAGAATGAGACTAATATATACACAAACATCAATGATGACCTACTAAATATCACTTCTACAAAGTTGTGACGAAAACAAATCAAAATATGTTCAACTAACAATCTAAAGTAGAAAATGAAACCAACGTCTACAACATCCCTAAATTCCATGATTTCATTTGTTAGGCTTCAAACCAAATTAAACTTCTCTACTTAAGAGGGTTTTTCTTGCAGTGTCACCACCAAACAGCCTGAAGGATTCCAGAATCAAATTGAACGTTACAAGGGTATCATCAAATATTATAAATTTATGAGTTCTTGTTTATCCTATAGTTTTTTTCTAATTTTGACTGACATTTCTACGGTTTTCCCTTATTGAAGAAAATGCTTAGATACATATAAGACCAAGATTTGGTGAATTCACTGATAGGAAAATGCTGATGTTTATATGATCTATTTCATTATCATCGGATACCAATTGAAAACGATGCTAAAGCCGAAAACAGAATCATCTGATTCCAGTCTCTTCAATAACCTATTCAATTCCTCTTCCAGAAAATCATCAGTTCGACGTCTCGATTTTTTCAGATCTTCAAGAAGCTTAAATTGAAGAACCTTATTGTCAATTTCATAATTGAATTCAATCAAAACAAGTAGTGTCAAGCGGATCCAATTCAATTAAAATAAGGCATGAATCTATGAATCACAAAAATAAATAAATAAATAAATAAATCCAATTCAATCAAAACTCATAAAAAACATGAAATCAAGAACAAAAACTCAGACTTGATGAATTAGGAAATCAAACTCAACTTAGTAGATCTGGAAACCCCAGCAATAATCTCCATCAACGGAGAAGAGATCAAGAAGTGTAAAACTGAAGCATAAAAATATCTCCATCGATATTATATCCAGAGGGTGATTTTTGACATTTAAAAAAAGGCTGCATAAGGTCCCTTCCGCGTGTGTTTGGACCAGCGATTAAAAAGTCGAGTGTTTGGACCAGAGTAAAACTAGTTAGATGGGTAGACTACACAATAAACGGGTCCTCTAGATTGGATTAACTAGTAATTCCTAGTTGCCCTATTCTGCGTAATTTTGCAGGTAAATGGTGGGGCTGCACAACAAAATGCTATGCAGGAATAAGAGATGCAAAGCAAGCAGAATGTTTGGCATTCCTTGATGCTGTAAGCTGGAGTAAGGAGATGTAGATTACACATGTAATACTTGAAACTTGCACAAGAGTATTGATGATTACATAAACAACAACTCTCCAATCATAGCATGGGATAATGAAACCATTTTGCTTAAATTCAGTTCAATATTGGGAATGTAAATCCATTCCTAGAGTATGTAATAAAGTAGATGAAAAACTTGCTAAGTTTAGTAGGAAATTAGGAGTTAGTAGGATTTGGCTGGATAGCCCTCCTAATGTTATAGAGGGTCAACTTCTGTTAGATTATCTGAGCTAATAAAATTATCATTTTTTCGCAGCAAAAATAAAATAAAAAATACTATGGGTGAGCAACGGATAGGTAGATGCGGATTTGGTATCACCCGTGTTTAATCCGTCTAAATGGGGGATTTGAAATTTTCACGGACGTCCAGGACCATTACTCGTCGGATTTGACACCAGCGGATGAGCGGATTGGATGTGGATGGATTTGCTGATTCAAAAAAGATATAAACGAAAAAAGTAAATGTCAAAGATGATTAATATAATTTAGTTTTAAAATTTAGATTCTTTGAATATAAGTAATTACCATAACAAGAGTGACATAATGTCTTTCCAACAACCAAAATTATAATTTTTATTGACATGAGGGCCTCCGATCAATCCAAAATTGATACTTTTGGAATATTTTGAGGAACTTCAATACATCTCAATAGGAAACTATATATATTATCTACCAATTTTGTGTAATAACCTGCTGTTGATGGTGGATTTTCGTTTAAGGCTAAAATTGTAAAAGCCAAAATTATGCGCTGACATCCTGCAAAGGATAAAGCCACCGATAAGTGATGAATACTTCTCCACTTTACTAATTCACCTAGAATAGAGCATATGGCAACAATCCTAGTATTCTCGTGAATCAAATACACAAAATTCATCCAGGTTGGAGCATGTAGCAACAATCCCATATACCACATGAATTTATAGCATTATCAATTAATGCATGACCAGCCTTTGTATTTCTGTCTTTGTTCCCACGAACTCTCATTATTAGTGCGGCATGACGACTGAGTGTTGCTCTCAGCAGAGTAACACGAATCTCCAAGTGTTAATAGTGAGGCATGCACGAAATACCCGTACATGCTACATCTCTCGGTGTGTTATACTAGCCCGATTGAGCATACATCTCTAGGTGTGTTATACTAGCCCGATTGAGCATATTTGAATCTGGACTGTCCATATCAGTCTCGGAAATAATCACGACCACGCAAGTTGGCCGCATGATTTAACCATCCTAGACGATCCTCAGCAGGAGCAGGCTACCACCTTAATGACCACCAGCGGGCCTGTTTATTCCCTGGTCGGTCGAATGCATACCACGCCTCCCAAACGACCACCGAACACCAGCCTAGAGTAGGATGGTTGGGCTGGTGTGGAGCAGCTTGGAAAATCTTGTGCGCACAAGACCGCCAACGGCAGTCTCAAAACCAGCCACAGTCGTCCAACTTCACCCGGCATGATTGGGCCGGCGTGGATTATCCATGACAGTCGACAAGCTTGTCCCGCACACCGGCGGGTCCCCTCTCTACCGCCTCGGTCGACCATCTCGACCTAGCCATAGAGCAACGTGCGTTTGCCCAAAGTATGGCCTACGTAATGCTTAAAGGGTCGCACGAAATTCCACTAAGGTCTCAAATTGATCACGACCATCCAACTTCACCAGCATGTTTGGATGGATTAGATCAGGCCTAGGTTCGTCAGTCAGGTATCATCATGTTCACCACCGACCAAATGTGGGCCCCACATGGTCGGCCTCACCAAAGGAGGAGCATAGCATGCCAAACCGTTAGGTCAAGTCGCGTACACACGACCGATCCAAAACCCTAATTAGGGTTTGCGGCATATTACATGTGTCACGCCTGGGCCCGTCTACACGCCTGACCAATCGGCCAAGACCGACCATGGCTAGACGCCTCGATTAATGCGCCCAAACTAGGCATGGACGCGCGGTCCCCGATTCCTTTGCGGGAACGGATTTCTGCCGTAAACCGATCTCAACCACTCAACTTTGCCGGACAAATTGAGTGGCCTTGATTATATCTTCATGGGGTAATGAGGTATGGACGTGTACATCGGCAAGTCGTCTACACGCATGCCCTTTCGGTCTGCCTAATACACCTCCCATGCTTGGTTTCGACCAAGTCAAGAGTGATGCTTGCGCACCTCTTCAAGACCCTAAACTCTATCAATGGTCGCAGATGAGTGTCATAAAATTATCTCGTCCGTCCAACTCCACCAGCTTGGTTGAACAACCCTGGCTAGGAGTCAAGCGACCAATGAAGCATTCCCATGATCACCGTCCACCACTCTTCCACATAGAGTGATCGGTCAAAGCATGGCTCGCCCATGCGACCTCCAAACGATCACTCGAAGATGGTTGGATGTGATGCTATTTTAAGACGCTTGATCTTGATTTACTCCATTAAGCCTTAAAATAGCGATGCTTCATACGTCTTGAATATATTCGATGCATTACATGCATAGAATATACACGATATTTTATAAGTATCGACTTCCCAAATAACTTAGTTATTTAACCTAGCATTACATGCTACTTCCCATGGGTCCCACGATCCACATGATCGAGACATCAATCATGTCACAAACCGGGGATACTAACTGGGGTATTGGTGCAGCGGTTTACGGCATGCAGCGCACAACGCGCCATTCCAAGAACCACTACACCATTTTTTAGGGATTAGCAACGAAGTCTCGGGCGTTGTGATCGAGGGTCGCAACGACAGGTTGACGTTTCAAAACACGGTGTTGCGATTTTTCGCAACGGCGCTCCGTTGCGATTCTTGGTCGGCAACGGATATTCGCAACGCATCTGCGTCACCGTTGCGACCACGTTTTTCGCAACCAAAGTCTTCGTTGCTAAGTCGTTTCTAATTACAGGAATACCCCCTACCCGAGAACTAAAATGTTATTGGTTAAGTTGCAGTTCTAACTTAGCAACAGATTAAAGACGTTGCCAATATTTTGCAACATAAAAAAAAAGTCAAGTCTTCATTTACCTGGTTAAAATCCATTTTCCCCACATTCCCCTACAGTTACCCACATTCATCATTTCCACAGATATACATTCATTCATTCATTCAACATACATTCATTCATTCATTCAACATACAAAAAAGCGTATCAAATTATGAAAATGGATTCTTGATTGATTTTAACAAAAAGTATGAGTATTTGATACAAATGTGTTATAAGTATCACAACAAACTAGTGTACACATTAGAAACATACTTGGTTCCTAAGTTCAGTTCATGTAAAGTTACGAAATTCCTAAGTTCTTCCAACTTAAATCACTATAAGGAGATACTACATAAACTTACAAATTTTGCGGCTACTAAGGGACCTAATGGTCTGCTTTGCTTTGTTCTCCAACCCTAATTTACGATCTCATTTCCAACTTCAATCGAGTTTTCCCTACGATTGCGGAATCATAGTGGGAGAGAGAGGAGTTTGTACCAAGTTCCCAAGAATCCCAACCATAGATGGCATAGTTTTGTCGATGTGCAACGAATAAGAGCGGCGAGAACTTTTGAGATCCCAAGGCACTGCGGCAGAATGATCACGTGTAACAGTCGTTCCATTGAGTGTGTTCAACCCAAAAATAACAGTCATGTAGATGAAACTGCACTTCTAAGATATAATAAAACTTCTAGCTTTGAAAGATAAAGTTACCTGGATTTTTCATAAAAGGTGAAAAGATCCCGTAGGTCTTGATTGAAAGAGCATTTCCTGCAATAAAAATTCTATATTTTAAGGGCAATTGAGATAAAATGGTTAATCCCGATCCACCAAAAAATCTAAATCATTAAAAGATGAAATAGAACACAGGAATTCGGACTATCCCCTTTCTCTTCTACGAATAACTTTTGAAGCCCTTCTTTTTTGACATCCGACGCTGATAGACCTATGAAAACATTTAAAAATAGTCAACAAACACAATCAAGAAACTTTTCTTACAAACTAAAGTCTAAAACCAATATGCTTTCCATATAGAGAAACAACAAATGTCAAAAACCTTTTCTTCAATGGTTCCAGTACTCAAAAACCGATAGATGTAAACTCTCTTTTTTTGCCCGTCTCTCCAGACTCTTGTAGCAGCCTATTTAGAATGACAAATGGACAACATCAAAATGTCATGACCTTGTGAGAAAGTCAATATGAAGTTCGTTTGATTCTGCATGAATGAAAAGATATATCTAAACATACTTGCTTGTCATTTGCAGGATTCCAATCTGGATCAAATAAGACAAGGCGATTTCCACCAATCAAATTAAGCCCACAACCACCAACCTTGCTACTTAAGAGAAAGAAAAATTCATCTTGCAAGGTATAAATCAAGACTGATTAACAATAGCATAAAGAATCTTACGAGGGTCTAGCGTTCCAAAATGCTTACCTTTGAAGCGTCATTAAAACAGTTCACCAATTTTTGTCTTTTACTGATAGAGGTGGTTCCATCACGCCTCAAGTGTGGATATCTTCTTTCCCGATATAATTGTGCAAAGAGGTTCAGAGTCTGGTAATCAATGGAAAACATAATTTACAAGAAAAGTTAGTTACAAGAGAAAAAACTAGTATAATTAGTGCTTGCAAAAAAAAGCTACATTATCATAAAGGAAACAAGTTCCCTCCAAAAAGAGGTGTCTTCATATCTACGCACTCCCACGTAAAGTGAGAAACACATGTTACAAGACTTCTAAACTCATACATCGCTGGGTTAAAGTATAGGAGGAAATAGGCGGTTCCTAAATACCCAACTTTTTGTAGATTGGGAACTCCGGTGAGGATGATTCCATGGTGAGTAAACCAAAATTAGTGAATCATCTCTAAGGAGGCCCATAAGAAGCTAACTTCTGCGCACCTGATTTCTTGATATAAACGTGATGTAAAGTGATAGTGGAAACTACTTGCGTAAAGTAATAGAAAAGCATGCGTTGTATGTAAATCCAGGATGGTTTCAATTAAGACAAATTACTGCAAAATGAGGCTTCCTGTTGACTAAAATTTATACAATAATTGGAGAAGTTGTGTTGCTAGAATGAATACAAACTCGAGTATAGTTGGAAACAAGAACAATACGGTCATCATTTTTGCTACGCAATTGGGCCAGCAACCGAGCTAAAACATGCATCTTCCCAGAAAGTTCAACCCAAACCCCATCACCACCAGTCCATGCTCCAGATCTAAAATTTACAGTGTTTACACTTAAATTAGAAATATTTTGCGGAAGATGGTAGGAGATATAAAATGTAAGGTAAATATATACCTTCCAGAAAACATTGCATGAGGAAAAAATCGAATGCAATCCTCAAATCCAGACGTTCCTGACCCACTTTTGATCGTATCATAGATAAGGAGATAGAAATAAACAAATGGAGTATTTTCTACAAATTAGGATAGTAAGTGGAAACTAATTAGTTCTAAGCTTTGTTTTCCATCATCTGAAATGGGAACACAAAAAGAGAAAAAGAAAGAAAAAGA
This sequence comes from Papaver armeniacum, assembly GCA_023531295.1. Lineage (NCBI taxonomy): Eukaryota > Viridiplantae > Streptophyta > Magnoliopsida > Ranunculales > Papaveraceae > Papaver > Papaver armeniacum. Next base: position 200,366 of record JAJJWW010006424.1, on the reverse strand, counting down.
ACACTTCATCCGATGAAGGAAAATCAATAAATTAGTTATACGGTTTTATGTTGCACTAAACTACATTTCATGCTTTAAAATTGGCCTCTACTTGACTACACCTTGCTTCTCTATAATGCTTACTAGTGGTGTAAAGCTGGACATCTGTGGATTATCATAGAGAATGATAAATACGCCACAACCAATACAAGAGTACATGAGCTTATTTTGCATCCTCAGAAGAAGCATAAGCGTAAGAGCACACAACAAATACCAACTGTTAACAAAGAGAGTACTCTCCACGATACCATACATTAGGATGATTGCAAAGCTTTTTCAAAGCAAATAATATATGCCAAAATTTTTGATTGTTTCGCCTCTTGAGATATTGCTCGCTTAACACGAAAGAAAAGACCAACGAGAAAGGATAATAATTAGAGAAAAATCAATTACATTAATTTACCGACAAGTTTTACGAACCATTTGAAATGGACAAATGAAAAGAAAAAGACATACATTTTGGAATGTATAAAATGGTTATATAACTCTGACTGAAGAGGACTCAATTTGCAACAGACAACTTCAACTATCTACAGACAAATTTAATGCAATAAATTTCAGGTGTAGTACATCAAACAAATGCCACTCTTGAGAATTTGAGATGATTAAGGTAAGGGATTAAGTGACCAATTTCTAATGATGATTAAGATAAGGGATTAAGTATCATATGTGAACGTTCACATTCCAGTGATGTTCCCAATGCAGATGGCGTAGCCTTTAATAATCAAAGAAATAATCATCAATGATGTTGCTTAGTACAATCCACGAGGCGTGTAATTTGCACCTTATTTCGATTTCTTTGGGGTCATGCAGGTGGTTATTTACTCTTATAGTGTCCCTAAGTCTAACCTACACTGACTCCACCTACGTAATGTTAAGGACAAACTCATAAAGGTGAAGATGGGGTGCAAACTGTATCAAAAATATCTTGTAACATCGCAAAACTGAAAACTATGCAAGTGTATAAGGACATTTGAAAAGGCGAAATGGCGTTGCAAAACACATCAAGTAGACTAAAATTGATGAATTACCTTTGGTGGTAGATGATTTGATAGCAAAGCATTGGTCCTCCTCAAAATAAACTGAAATGAAAATCCACAGGCGTAGAAAAGACGAGGTTAACTGCTGCTTATTCGAAAATCACAATAGTAGAAACAGACAAATAAAAACAGAATATCACAAGCTCGGGGGATCATTAACTGTTTCACACACTGAAACAAGATTACCTGATTTACTTTTGTGCTTAATTCAAAGGTCTCTCAACGCTAAGATTTCTCTCTTCTTACATTCTTTGTAGGTTCTCTTTCGAAAATGATCGGTGACTTCATTTGATGAGTTCAAAAATAGAGGAAACGTCACATTGCCAGCATCTATCAGCTAAATCATTAATAACAATGAATACAAAAAAAGGCAATACACTCACCTCATAGTATCGTCAAAAATATGCAGCATCCCCCAAGATTCCTGAATTGGTAAAATTAACCATCGCAAAGAACTCTTCCATATCATTCTGCCATTACTAAACAAATCAACATAGGTAAAACTATGTTATCAGAGAGACATAAATTTAACTACAACAAGAAGCTAGATTAAGAACTATTACCTGCATCGGGGTCCCTGACAATAATATGCGTCGGTTGCATGAAAGACCATCTAATGCCTGAATTCAAAACAACCATCTTCGAGTGAAGGATAGACAAACAGTATTTTATACATACCAGGATAATACAAGGAAAGATATATGATAATTGCATCCAATTTGTTAGTGTCTGGTCATTCTTCAGTCGGTGTGCCTCATCGCAAATAAGGAGGTCACAGGATCCACTTTTGTCAAATTTTGACGAATGCATTCGGAATGTCTCATAGGAAACAATTAACACCTTGTAAAATATAGAATGAATTAGTATCCATGCTAAAAGTAATAGCTTATCAAGACAGATAATCTTAGACTTACCTGATATGGACTGCGCGGTCTAATGAAACTGTCTATTCCAGAAACAACATCATCCCTGGTGCTCTCACAAAGAGAAATAAGTTGAAGTCTATCTCCGACCCATTTCTTAATTTCAGATTCCCAATTACTTACAAGGCTGGTAGGAGTGAAAATTATTGCCTTTTTAGCCATGGGCTCTCCATCAAATCCTGCTTAGAAGAAGAGTATACGATAATGCGATTGATTTAAAAGTATTCCCCAAAGCGCAAAATATAACCAAATAGCACATTGAGAACATGATAAGAGAATAAAAAGATAATGGACTAGAACATCAATATCTAATAAAACATCTGAAATAGGTAAATGTCTGATAGAACATCAATGTCTGATAAAGCATCGATTCGAGATAAACAAGAAACCATAAAATGGAAAGAAAATATAAAAGGAACCAAAATAATCAAAACAATTTCATAGTTGGATATACCTTCTTAGTTCTTCCTGAACCAACTCTGACCAATTCTTCTTCAATCTCCAATGAACCAACTTCGATTCTTAATCTGACAAACACTAACATGGAAAAAAAAAGGGTATTAGATTCAAATAAACAACAAACCATAAAATGGAAAGAAAAAAAAAAAAAAAAAACCTGAAATTGAAAGAATCGGATTCACAAGTGAAATCGAAAAAGCGAAATCAAACATTAAACCTAAAAATGAAAAACTTAAATGGAACCCTAGGATTCGATAACTTAAATCAAAATCTCTAAATCCTAGAAATCAAATCTCTCGAACCCTAAAAATCACAAGCAAACCCTAGAAATCGAAATCTAAACCCTAAAAACTATGTCAAAAATTATACCTCATGATATACAGTTCTACACGATGATGGATTTTAGAGATTGAGAGGAAAAAAACAGCTCAGCTGAGCAGATCGTGATAGAAATGGAGATGGAGACGAAAGGAGAGGGAGGAGAGACTGAGTCTCTGTGGTTTGGCGGAGAGAAATGAAGAAGGAATTCGATAAGGGTAGGATATACCCTGATTTGGAATAAGGGTGGAAAAAAAAACGAAGTCTTGACCGAAGTTTGACTGGGGCGTGTTTATCAGCTCTAGTGTTCTGACCACGCAAGTGGTTCGCACACTTGAACCAAGCGCAGTTGCAATTCGCAGCCTTGCACGTGAGGTTGCAAAATTCGCAACGGCATTCCTTGGTTGCGAAAAATTAGCAATGGAATTACAGAACGGAAATTTCGCAAACGACCTACCGCTAGTTGCAAAACTTGGTTACGAATCCCTTAAAATGGTGTAGTGAACGTGTCGAAGTCATGGACGGTTAGTGATGACGGGAGAAGTAGGCAAGAGTGGTCGTGTGACACTAACACACAACTCCACTACTCCATCACTCCACACCACTTCCCATGAGAGACGTGGGTTAGGCTTAATGACTTGTATAAATAGGTTCTCCTCCCTATTTCCACCCAACAAGACGAGACGGGACAAGACAGAAAACCAAGTGTTGATACAATCATATTCAAACACTAAACCCATAGCTTACATCCCGCAAGCCGGTTCGGCCTTTCGATACAAGTCATAAAACAGCCAACACCTCTACAATCTCAACACCTTCTTCGCTTCCCTCCCTAAGATCAACCCCATCTCCTTCACTTTGTGACCGAAGCAAGTCTGCACTACACCATTTTAAGGAATTTGCAACCCAGATTTGCAACGGCAGTAGTGACGTTGCGAAATTTCTGTTGCTAATCCCAGTTGCTAATTTTTCGCAACAGCTAGAATCTGTTACGAATTTTGCAACCGCACACGTAAGGTTGCGAATACCAACTGCACTGGGTTCAAGCGTGTGAAGCACGTGTGTGGTCGGGAACACTAGAACTGATAAATACGCCCCGGTCAAACTTCGGTCAAGCCTTCTGTTTTTTTTCCACCCTTATTCCCAATCTAACTATATCCTGCCCCTTGGTCGATTTCATCTTCATTTTTTCTCTGCCAAAACCACAAACTCAGTCTCTCCTCTCCTCTCCATCTTCATCTCCATATCGATCTGCTCAGCTGAGCTCTTTATTCTCTTCTCAATCTCTGAACTCTATCATCAGGTATAATCTTTGACTTAATTTTTAGGGTTTACAGATTTTGATATCTAGGGTTTCAGTTGTGATTTTTAGGTTCAGAGATTTTGATTTTTAGGATCTAGAGATTTTGATTTAAGTTTATCGAATCTTAGGGTTTCATTTAAGTTTATCAATTTTAGGGTTTAATCTTTGATTTTAGTTTTTCGATTTCATTTGTGAATCTTTTTTGTTCGATTTCAGTTTTCAATTTCTCCTTTCTCTTTCGGTTTTAGTGTTTCATATGTGAATCTAATCGATTCTAGAGTTTCAAATTGATTCTATTTTTTATTTTATTGATTTAAGTTTATGTTTTATCGAATCCTAGGGTTTCATTTAAATTTATAGATTTTAGGGTTTAATCTTTGATTTCAGTTTTCGAAAAACTAAAATGAACCTAGGTTCATGGTATGAATCATTGGATTGGAATATGGGAGTTGTATGAATTGGTTTAGATTTGGTCTTATTTCAGTAAAATAAGATGAATTGGTTTAGATTTGGTCTTATTGCAGTAAACTATGAATTGGTTTAGATTTGAGATTATTGCAGTAAAATATGAATTGGGGGTCATATTTTTTAACCCCTAATGATTTGGTATCCATGTTTTTTGTTTGTGTTTTTCAATTGATGTCAATGTTTGTTGTCGGTGTTTACACAAATAGATGGGAATACGCGATTGCTTTTAGTGACTACTAGTATTTAATTTTATTGGGTTATGCATATAAGAGGATATTTGACTTGGTCGTGTTCACTCCTCGTTGAACGAATTTGAATGATGTCTTCTCGTCATAGAAAAACTTAGTTGCATTTCGCTAGTGGTGTACTTGGAAATTTGATTATCTTTAGCGATCAATGTCGAGGCTAGGTCGTGGCGGGCGTCCTCTCGGCGGATGCTCAAGGTGAGGATGTAGCACCTGTCTTTGAACTCATCTTTGCTTCCATGGATTCCTCTTTTGATGCACCTCTCTTACCTTCCGGTTTCCGTATTGTTCCTCTTGATTCTGGATTGGTAAGTCTTTTTATCGCACACTGTTGTATATGAAGAATTGATTTTTCCTTGTGCTCAAATGTGTCGGTGTACCATTTTTTCCTACTAGTCATCCCATAGTTCCTGATGTTAATGTGTCTCTTATGTGTATTGCATGATTCTTATGATCTTGATAGCCATTATATTTGGTTCCGTCGACAGAAATTGATGGTAAGAACAGTTGGGTGGTTCAGTTTATCAACTCAGTATGAATTTGTCAATATTTTTGAATAAAAATTGAATATTTGGTTTTGCAGGTACCTTGGTATACGACTTGGGTATTTATGGATAGGTAACTAATATGTCATGTTCTTTAATTTCTTCGGTGTTCAGCTTTGATGGGTGGTTTTGCTAGAATAGGCAATAATGAGATTAGCATTTTAGTAAATGGTTCAACTCTACATGGATGTTTACATATGCGCCAAATACTTTGTGGTTTATCGTTATTTTTTTGTTATATCTCAGCTTGTTAGTGGTAGTTACTGTCTACACCACAATACCTATCTCATAAGACTTCCATAGGATGCTAGTCTTAATACTGCAAATTATAAGAGACCAATAAAAATAAATTCTTCCTTTATGTTAAGTTGGTGCCATTATTTAAGGCATATGATGGTGCAAATTGGACAGTTCCAAGGGGTATGTAGATGTAGACGGAGAAGTAGGATGACCGAGGATCTAATGTGTAAGCTTGAGGTCTATGCGTTAAGATTTACGATAGTATACAGAACGCAATGGGCATAACTCTATGGAATGCAGATATTCTTGCATATAAATAATTACATCAGATCATATTGACTAACTCGTACTTCTTATTGATGGTTAATTTTGATGTTGCGATTTTGAAGCATCTAGTTACCTATTTACAAGTCCTTCAATTTTACTGTTTGCTTAATTATCTTGCAATAGCTATGCTGCACATAGTCATGGTTTTTCTTGATATGTATGATATTCAACAAGATGTTAATTAATTGTTACATTGTTAAACTGCTTTGTAGAAATCAAAGGATGACTGATGATTAGTCCGTAGTTGGCCGAAGGAGAATTTATTATGATCGGATTGGCGGGGAAGCCCTTATTGCAAGTGACAAGAAGAAGGAGTGGTTGATGATGAAGAAGACAAGAAAGAATTCGGTATCTCAAAGATTTTATTCTCGAGGTTGGTTTGCCGAGTAACTAATAAAGTCAACACGATAGTAACTATGGGATTTTTTTCCCCTTTAAAAGAGGTTTATTCAACTTTTCCCCCGATTTAATGTTAGGAATGCCATTCAAGAAGTTGATTTATCTGTTGATGTCTTTGGATTCACTTGCTAAATGCTTTTCTAGAAGACCCTCGACATCAAGGTATGCCCATACAAGAGGATATGATGAAACTGGTCCATTAGTGTTATTTAGTAGTAGTTTTGCTGTCTTCGGTATATCTTTCAATTGGTTATCATTTTATCCAATTACTGTCAGTATGAACTTTAGTCCAACCGTTGCCCATAAATTTTGTCTTAGGAATTACAGAGGTATGAACACACATCGAACATCTTATACAGGCACGATATGACATCTTGAATGGATAAAACCCCGTGGATTCTTCTAAGAAGGCCGATCTCAACGATGAGCCTAGAATCGAGGATATATTTCGTGATAAAGATCTAGATGCGGCTCGGATTCTTTTGACAACCTTTTCTCGCCGTAGATGCCTCGGTAAACATCGAGATCTATTCTTTTATCTTGCTTTTTGGATTTCTAATATCTCGTGGTGCTTTCATTTCATGTACCAAGTTTCGATGTCCTTTTTCACGCAGTGTTTGATCATGAGATTACACGGTGTTCCCAAGATCTTGTTTTTCTGTAAGTTGTTGGTTTTGGAACAAACACTTGTCTAAATGTTCATAGTCTCTTTTACGTATCGTGTAATATTCCTCGAACAATTGCAGGCTGATAAACGACTACCCTGGGCCACTCCAGATCCTGAAAAAGAACCGTGTGGCAGCTGTTGTTATCGACTGGTATGGATTAGCATGTGATGATATGATTCCAAAAATCTTTATTGATACTATGTGCTGCTTGTGTATTTGTCAAACTAATTTAGCTTAGTATGTTTTTTAACCGGTGTAGAATAATTTTTCAGATTTTGAAGTCAGAAAGTGTTGCTACTGGTAGTTGTTCTGCGCCTGATGGTTTTGAAGATAAAGCAATTGCTTCTTCATCCGGCAATTAAATCATCGACTTCACACAAAAAGAAAGTCTGTTGCTTTGTCTAATGGAAAGAGAACAAAGTCAAAACCAGAGTGATAGTACTTCTTCTAATGCAAGAAATATATCAGAAAGTAGTGAATCGAATATATACAACCTCAGAAGGATAAGATTTCCACCCAACAGTCCTCACCACCTAACAGTAATGTTGCCTATAAACAAGAACTTCAAATGAGAAAGAACAAGCGAGTTCTTTGAGCATATTCTTAGTTGCACACGAAAGAGACCGAAGAAACTATCGGCTTCCGATTCGACTCGATTGCCGATGGATCTCCTTGGTCAAGGATAGGAAGCTCAGGTCTAGTTTACGTAAGGATAATGAGGATGCTAGCTCTTCTTCATCTTTTAGTAAACTTTGAATATGCAAACTTTGATTAATTTACTTGCGATTTTGTGCTTCTACACATTTTTTTAGTAAACTTTGAATATGCAAACTGTTGTTATATGTTTTATAAACTTCCTTTTATTCATCTTGGCAGTTAGCAATTGCAAGGAACCTTTTGAGTGTCATGAAGACATGTCTTTGAGGTATTCCAGTACATGAGCTTCACCGAAAATAAGCTTTGTAATAGGGCTGATGGTTCAAATTCTGCCCGAGGGCCAAACCCCGTGTGACCACAATGATACTACGGTTAGTTCTCGATGCCTATTTTACCTTGCATTGCATATGTGCACACAACAGCTAAAACAATTACTAAAAATGTGCACATTTCAGGGTCGAACAAGATCAAGGTTCATGCGAAGAAGAGGTAAGGTTCGTCATTTGAAGTATAGCGCAGGCTACCATGCTTTTAGGAAGCGTATTATTGAGAGGAAGGATCTTCCCTGTAGCGCTTTAATCCTCAGAATCGTCAATCTGCTTGTGGAAAGCAATGTACGTGTCATTTGGGTGGAACTTTGTTGCGAGAAATATTGTGGGTAGGTCTTTGCATTTTTTTCTAATCAAGATCTTCTTTCTAATTGTTGCTTTATATTGATTGGTAGCTCAATATTGCTTTCGATGCATGTAGTTAATGTTCCACTAAATTTCATATGTAAATGTTGTTACTAACATCTCTTTTTCTTGCCATCTAGGTGTTCTAAGACTTGCAAGAATCGCTTTATCTCTTATTGGGTTTTATCGATGTTCAAGCCAATTTTTTGGGTAAGTAGTTGAAGAATTTATGTTTTATTGGTGGAAATAAGTAGCAAAATTAAAATTTGGGTGTGTTTTAGTGTAATCATTGGTACTAAATTTGGAATGTGTTTTGATTTGAAGTGATTAAGGCATATCAATATTCGTCGATTATGAGTGTCGCGTTATTGGATTGCTGGACAACACCATGGGTTATGATCTTAACATGGATATTCATAGGGACTAGATATAGTCTATGTCAGTTCTTTGGTGCAACTATGTGTGTGGTGGGTCTTTGTTTGGTGCTCTTGTCGGATTCGGCCGGTGGTGGATCATCAGATAATTGATTTTCTTAGTTCAGTTCAGTTGATTAAGTGAGCAAGTGAATGGATTTATATAGCGACTTCAATGATTAAAATATCGCATTAAACAATATTGTTTGTTACGTTGTCCTGGTACTAATTGAAATCATTTCCGGGTGGGTCGGCTCCTCTTCTTGGTGACGCGCTCGTCATTCTTTGGAATGCTTGGTTATGCACTAAGTAATGTTGGAGAGGTCGAAAACATCTTGTGCTTAAATTCATCCATAGCTTGTCACCGGTGAGAGTCCATTGGGTATGTCTAGGGTATATCATAGTTTTTCTTAAGATCTCGGAGGATAACAATATTGATAAGTCGATACATATATCGTTTTTACGTACCTTCATAGTTTTGATGGTCATGATAAAGAGGTTCTTGCTTTGATTTACTTGCATAACTTGTATATCCTTGGTATATGCGGAATTTTGTGTTAAGAAAACAGATCTTACGGAACTTCTTACAATGCTTGGTATTTTCGAAATGATTGTGAGCATTTGCCGGTGTATCCTTTTTGAAAGTTTAATTTCTATTTCATGCGGTTGGGAGGATTTGTGCTATTCAAACTCTCAATTATGAATCCGACGTTTGGGTACTCATCATTTATGTCTTCGTTTATCAGCAGAGTGTAACTATCCTTGAACTTTACTCACTTTTCCTTCTAGTTTTACCTTCTTTAAACTTACGCACAAAGTAATTAGCGAACATGATCACCTCATTGCAGATCCTCTGGTTATTCTATCTCTCATTTGTTGTTCTTCCTCCCTGTTCAGACGGGCCTCGCAGTTGCTGTAGGCTTCTTTTCCAATATGTCTTACTATTTACTTATCCAATATGTTAATCCAGTTATTACACTAAATTCTTTGCTTTATTAAGTCAAGTACACTCTCTGGGTATTATACGTATAGATGTTTGTGCATATGTTGATTCTTGCAATTCTATCAATCTCTTTTGTGCTCTACGTCATATATTTGTATAACCGATCATGTAATGGTGATTAATCTGTTCTAGGCTTTCCATCAATCATAGTCAGAAAGGCGTGGGAAGAACATTCATCCTCACCTGTTGGGTAGGACAAGTTATGCCGGTCTGATTAAAAAAATGGTATATGCTCATTTATGTAAAGTTTCATTAAGGATGATGATGTTGTGGAATCCCTGAAGTCAATCTTTATAAAATCATGCCATGACCCCACTTCCCGGTCTGTTTAAGTCCTTATAAACGAGAATGCTCGATGACCACACTACTCATTAAAAATTAACCATGAGAAAACCTTACTTAACTTTCATTCAACTCTTCCCGAGTTATGTAGAAATCGAGTTTAAAAATAGTTCACTATATAATATTGACTTATCCGAGTTAGATACGAGATATCCCATGCTCACATATTCTAGTAGTGTAGCCACAACAGAGAATATTAACTTTACATTATTCTTATGCTCACCGCTCGGTATGCATACTTGTATCTTAGATGTGTGGTTATCTATTTACATTTATCTATTTGTCTCTATAATAATTCATATCGACTAGCCGGCCCTTACTATTTTCATTGAGAATTGGCTTTAAGTAAAACATTCATTTATTTGTCAATAGAGAAGACCAAGTTAAAGTTTCAATGTTTATTCCCTTTCCTTTTCTAATGCAGGAACCGAAGCTCGGTTCTTCAAAAGGATGAATGAGAAACAAGCTACGAGAAAAAGCCTATTCATGGTCCATTGCCGACATGTGATTCGGTGCTAATACATGTTCTTCCTTTTAGTCTCCTCGGTGAGTTATTGGATACTTGTGACAACTTAGAGTTGTACAGAATTTTTGTAATTTGTACTTAGAATGTATTACAAGTTCGGTTCCTATATGGCTTGATTTTGGTGGAGTTCTTGAGTCGAGTGCAATGAGAAGTGGTTATTCTGTTGAGCCAAGAGTTATGGCAAGTGATTTGAAGTTTGTTACTGCAGATGGATTTAAGGGTTTGTAGGAGATGAAGTTATTACAAGAATCTGTTGATGTATTGATGAAATTAATTAGTTGCTCAATGAGCACAATTCAACGACAGTGCATCGAATATATTGGACCTGTAAGTCTTAATCAATAGGCTCAATAAATTGATTACCTCACAGTTAAGGGTTTTAATTACTTAACTCACGGTTCATTTGTTCCGATCTTTCATAAAGAGAGGGGAGTCTATGAAGTAATCGTGGAAGATGGAAAGCTCATCTACAAACAAGGTGGAGAGTGTGGACACTATTGAAGGTTTCAAATGGATTTTTTTCCTAAGCACATCGAGATCATTGTATGTTGGGAAGAAGAAAAAGGGACAGTTTCTGCGCTCGAGTTTCCTATCCGGTGTTGCTACAACAACGACTGGAAGATTAATGTCTCATGATGGAGTTCTTGTGGTATGTACAGTTGTTGCATCTTTGCATTTGCAGAAATTTTCATAATGTCTTTGTGCCAAGTGATTTACAATTTTCTTCCATCTTGACTTTATATAGGCATTTTGGCCATACAGCGGCCACTACCTCCCCACAGAAGAAAATTTCAAATAATTCATCAGCTTCCTTGAGGAACATCATGTGGATCTCACAAATGTTAAGGTAATACTTGCTTCCACAGTCCCCATTACCCCAAATGATTCCCTCAAAGCTAATTTAAACTCCCTTTCGAACCATATGAACACTTTCAATATCTAATAAACATGAATCGAATGACTTACATTATTCTTATTGTCTTCCCAGAGATGTGCAAATGATGAAGACTGCCCATCATCATTCAGAGTTACAGACAATGAAGTGGATAGTAAGGCGGAAGTTACAGATGGTTCATCATTCAAACTCACAGTTTCTATTGGTTGTGCATGAACGCTTTGGGGATCATTATGTCTCACGTGTTTCATGTTGAGCCACCTGCGGCGCTAAAAGGTGGAAAGAAGCCATCTGCGGTGAGAACCATTTCTTGTCCCTATGTTTAATCAATTAAAGTTTTTGTATTCATTTTTTTTAGTTTCTGTAATATTTCTTATTGAATCAAATTTTGTGTGCTAGTTCATTATCACTGCATCAACTATTTTCAATATCGTCAGTATATTTTACTTTACAGGTTTGATATTAGTGCATCTACACTATGTCGTTTATTTTGATTTATAAACCCCATCAACTGCTGTTATAGTCTCTTAATTATGTAGAATGGTTGTTGTTGGTTTCAGTGTTTGCTCATTTAAATTTTGTTTACTCATCTCAGGTTTGGAGATAGCGAGCTTCCTTTGGTGAGCAAACAGAAATCACAAGTGGATTGAATGATGCCGTGTTATGAGATCAGAAATTAAGGTTGGAGAGCAAAGCAGCATCCATTAGGTCCCTTAGCAGCTGCAAGATTTGTAAGTTTATGTAGTATCTCCTTATAGTGATTTAAGTTAGAAGAACTTGGGAATTTCATAACTTTCCATGAACTGAACTTAGGAACCAAGTATGTTTCTAATGTTTACACTAGTTTGTTGTGATACTTAGAATACATTTGTATCAAATACTACTTTTTGTTAACATCAATTGAAGAATCCATTTTTTATAATATGATACAGTTTTGTATGTTGAATGAATGAATGATGCGTGTCGTAACCACAACAAATTATTCGATATATTTCCCACTAATTAAATAAATAATATAGCGGTAGTAAGGTTCGTTCCCACAGAGAGCTGTGTAATTGATATGTTATTTAGTTCAGCAAAATAATAAAATAAAAGGGGGATTGTTTGATCAAGTAAAATAAAAGTAATAACAAATAAAAGAAAGATATGATTAAGGAATCCTTCGCCGTTACCAAGCGATAACTGTATTAGTATACTTATCTATCTTCGTTAGAACCATTCATCACCAACCGTAGAACAGCAACTAGCTCAGTGCTATCCCCAAAACTCCTTATACCACGGATACGGAAGCTCTCCAATATCAGATTCTATCCAAACGAACCACCAAGTAGTAGCTCACTCAAGGTGTAATCCGATCGAACGCTTAGTATTTGTAAATTAGGTTGATCCCAGTAGTTTAAACTCTTAGCTCAAGGTTCGGTTGTTGGTGTTATCTTCACTCGCAATTGCTCCATAGAATCCCTCCGCAAGGTCTTGCGATTTCTACTTGTGTATGAATTATTCGACGATTACTTATCTCCTAACTCAATATTAGCAATAGAACAATCAATAGACTAATCTAGTATGCATCCCAAATCAATCTAAGAATCACTCATAAATATAGATGTAGTGAAAACAAACGATAAGATGATTAAAACTCATAACAAATTTGTATAATAATAAAGCTTCACGTTAGAACATTGAATTCATCCTTAATCAATAAAGTTTAGCCTCTCATGTTTACAATGTTTCTCGGTTTCCCCCTAAAGGGGAAAAACCCTAAAATATTTTATGAAAAACAAAGTGTATTATGAGATGTGTAGAGACCCCCCTATGAGATTAAGAAATCTTCTTTTATAGGTATCCAAGAGTAGAAGTGCCCGTGCTTCAAATCCCGTGTAAAGTTGGTTGCCAAAACTTAGCCTACATTCCAAAATAAGCTCACGCCCAAGTCTTGGTCGTGAGAAATACTGCAAACACCACTGATGGGCTCACTCGAATGTCGAACAAGTCCAGCCCATTATCATCGTTCAATCAGCGTTGGCCCGTCGCTTTTGGGAACCGACGAGGCATAGTTTTAAGCTACCCAAATTCCCCTCGTTCATTTCTCGGACACAGTACCATCCGTGAGTTTTATTTTCCCCTGAGTTTTGGTTTTCCTCCCGTCAGAATCACGGCCACTCACCAGCCGTGAGTTTTATATTTCCCTGGATTTTGTAAACTTGGCCGATACTTCCACGGATACTCATGCCTCGGAGAAAATAATTTTCCCCTGAGTTTTACATTCTCGACCATTCCTTTCACGGATACCAGGCCCTCCGAGAGTTTCCTTTTCTTCTGGATTTTGTAATCTCGGCCTCAGCTTCATTCTTTTAGTCTCGCAGCAACCCAGCTCGAGTTATCCATTCCTTCTACGAATCGCAACCCGGCTCGATCGTCTTCCCTGTTTCCCGAGACCACAACTCACTCCATCTCGTCTCTCGCCAAAGACATCGTAGAAGGTGAAACTATTATCACACACAACTCGTAATAGACTCAAGCAACAACATTGCTATGTTCTTCCATTTTCATTACTGCCAGCAACACTCGGAACCATCGTCGTCAACCAATCATCATCACACTGCATTGAATTGCAGCGAAGACCATCCCATGCAACTCTTTTCATCGACAACATCAACTCCACTTGGATCACCAACATTGTCAATCCCCTTCTTAAACCCGATCACCATCAACATAGCTCACTGATTTATTTCGAGCTTTTCTCCGTCCCAGTCGTCAATGGCAACAGCAGCATCGATCACTGGCGGGAATCGTGATCATCACTATCAACATCACTCTTCTTCGCACACCATGAATGATAACACAACAGCACCATTCAGTCCATCAGTAACATCTAAACAACATAGCTCCATTAAGGGAGTCAACTGCCATGCCCCATGATCAACAACAGCGAGACAACAACTCCCTGTCTTCTCCATCTCCGACAACATCAACCACAGACCACCGTTAGCATCATCATCTTCAATTGTCCACAATTTTTCTCCCCACTAGTCACAAGACCATAAACGCAATCACCATCACCGCCGCTTCAAACTTCATTCGCTATCCAAATATTTCTTCATTGTCACCTTATGCACCATCGAGCATCACCAGCTTCAAACCCGAGCAGCAACAACCTCTTCCTATTCTTCTCCATCTTTCGAGCTCCATTTTCGACTACAACTCCATTTTCGACAGTCGACAGCAACCCAATGTCACTGCCATACAACTCCATTTTCGACTACAACCCATCGATAGCTCTCATCACCACTAAGATCTCAGACTTCTCTTCACCAACGATACTCTGTCCCTAACTCAATCTCTGCCGATTATCAATCACCACTATTAATGGCAGCAACTAACTCTGCAGATCAAATCATTCATCGCCGGCTATAAAGAACTCAAGTCCATTGCTTCTTTCCCCATGTTCGATCATGACAAATGACCACTCCTCGTCCTCCATCAACACAAAGAACGGCCATCACCATCATCGCCATCGCTTAATGGACCACGAACCTTTAACAGCTCCCATTCAACTGTCGGTCCGTAAGACCGATTTTATTAATATTATGTGGCAGCCCCAGTAGAAACTCGGGTGCCTATAACGGTCGAGGTTCTCTAGTTTTCGACAACTTCGGCTTACTTCAAATGCTTCCGTTCTTCATACAACATTGGATTGGCTCCATTCTTTCGCCATTGGCTTCGTCTTTTGTCCTCTTCGAGATGATATCAAGAACTCCTAGGTTCGAATGAGTTCCATTTGGTCTTTGGCCCTTCTCCACTTGTAGCTAACTTCTTTTATTGCACAATCACGTGCAAATTCACTTCTTTTGGACGATTCACCTAGCAAAACATAAATAGGAGAAAACAAGAGTAATATACAATAATTCACAAGAATATATAGCAATTACTAGCATGGATTCGACACTAAATATATGCAAAATATGCACTTAACAATGAATGACATAGTTTGTATATCTGTGGAAATGATGAATATGGGGAACCGGGCAACATTGCAGGGGGGAAATGGATTTTGACCAGGTCAATGAAGACCTGGCCTTTTTTTTTTATGTTGCAAAATATTAGCAACGTCTTTGATGTGTTGCTAAATTAGAACCAAAACCAGTAAATCGAACCATAACCAATAACATTTTTAGTTCCGGGCAGGGGTATTCCTGTAATTAGAAACAGCTTAGCAACGGCAGACCTTGGTTGCGAATAAACAAAGTCGCAACGGCACGGTACGTTGCGAATCTCCGTTGCTGACCAAGATTCGCAACGGAGCTTATGCCGTTGCGAAAAAATGCAACACCGTGTTTTGAAACGCCACTCTGCCGTTGCGACCCCGGTCAGCAACGGCCAGGCGCCGTTGCGAATCCCTAAAAATGGTGTAGTGCTGGAACGACCATTTCTTGGTTTAGGCCAGAGTTGTACAGATTGATTTCTCGAATCACAAGCACTCCCGTGCAGTGCATTTGTTTAGGGTTTAGATTCATTTCTCATCCACACACCCCAAATTACCAAAACCGGCAGAAATAGTTTTCACCCATAAACACATGCATATATGTATAATATTAACATTATCCCTAGGGTCGGGTGTCCAACGGATGGGTGATGTTTCACCCGCGTCCAACCCGTGAAAATGATCGGTTTAAAAATTCACTCGCGTCCAATCTGCCTCTTAATGGATTGGGTTTCCACTCGCCAAAATGCGAATCGGATTGGGTAAAATCCACGGATTTGGATGTTTTTGCTCACCCCTACTTAAAACAAGAGGAAAAGGCCTTGCATGGGCTTCATTACGCATTTACGCCTGCTGGAAAGAGCTACACAGAATGCCCTACTGCCAATAAAAATGGGCCTAAACAGAGCCGGGAACTGTGGGGTGCACACATTGCACCCCTCAGGACTGGCTCTGACACGACATATTATACATCATATGAAACAAAAACAAAAAGAAATGAAACTTTAACGACATATTATCAGCTATCATAACCAAATTTAGGTTTTTAATAACTTTTAAACATTAAGTTTCCGTCCATTTTTTTCTCTTACAAAAATTTGATTTGATTTTGATGAATTGGTGCGGTGTACTCCATGTAGTGTGCTTTTATTAACTTTTTCATAGTGGAATCACTCCTTCGAAACGAAGGAGTTAGTCTCCAAATGAAACTTCCCATAACCCATACTTTAATCGCCATCCGAATTAGCTTGAATGTAGTATTTTTAGTGATTTGAATTGGATTCAAGAAAAGTTGGCATAATAAGTTAGCATATGAGCACTAAATGATTCAGTGTAACATACACAACTGTTGATCACCAACAATGGATTACTTCATCGTTGATTTCAATGACTAAATGGTTTGCACAAAACCATTTTTAAGGTTTTTTTTTTTTTTTTTTTTTTCCGCGCTCCAGACTTGATTTAACCAACGCTAACATATAGGATCATAACATATATCTTCAAAAGGGTCTGACTACTCTTCAAATCTTTAGTAATGTATGTTGGGCAGGCTCTATTAATGATAAGAGATCTACCAGTTGGTATTGCATTTTTTTTTTTAGATAAAACCTAATCTCTTGGTGAGTTAAAAAGCAACCTATTATTATTAGATCATCAGCGGAAGTTGAATACAAATTGCTTGTTTAATTTGCGGCTAAGATTATTTGGACTTGCCATTTTTTTAATGATTATTATATCTTTTTATCGGTAACTTTATTTATTTCTTTTGAGAACATTATTTCTTTATGTTTGGCCTCATATCTTGTGTTTCACAAATAGGATGAAACATATTGGCTATTGACTTTTATTTCATACATGAATTGGCGAGGCAAGTCAATTCAAGTTTTATTTATCTTCACTTTGGATTAGTTAGCTGACATTTTACTAAGTCTCGCTATATATGGTCCAAGGTTTCGGTTCTTAAAGGACAAGGTGAAAGTCTTCTTTTCATCCCAGTTTAACTTAAATGGGGCAATAGTCCTGCTCATTTTTACACTTTACTCCACTTGTATACACATGAGTAGTGAGATGTTCTCTGTTTTTATAGTCCCACAACCTACATGTGTACTATCTTGATTGTTTGGTTTTGTGGAACTTTAGTTGTAACGAAGCTATAAATAGTTATATTGTCAAGTGCATTGTAAGAGTTTGTTTTATATCATTTCAATAATGATCCGATGGTAATAAATTACTTGCTTAATTTTATTTAAGTTGGAAGCAAGAAAAAGATTTACTAGTTTGATCGATTGAAGTTTTGTCCAAATTGAATAACATAAGTAAAAGAAACTTGTGAAAACATGAGTAGTGAGATGTTCTCTGTTTTTTATAGTCCCATAACCTACATGTGTACTATCTTGATTGTTTGGTTTTGTGGAACTTTAGTTGTAACGAAGCTATGAATAGTTATATTGTCAAGTGTATTGTAAGAGTTTGTTTTATATGATTTCAATAATGATCCGATGGTAATAAATTACTTGATTAATTTTATTTAAGTAGGAAGCAAGAAAAAGATTTACTAGTTTGATCGAATGAAGTTTTGCCCGAATTGAATAACATAAGTAAAAGAAACTTGTGAAAACGGAGCTTCAATATCCGAAAAATGAGATGTAGTGCACACGATATTAATCCACAAAATTATAGTTGAATCTTTATCATCTCGGTTGGGGTATTCAGGATTCACAAGATTTTGGTGATTTGTGGTAAACCGATTTGGACGTACTCAAGTCCATCAATCAAATCCTTAACACGATGTTCGTAAAATATTGAAAGAATTTACAATTTCGTGCGAGATAGTTATATTCTAAGCTTTATTTGATTCACATTGACTATCTGATTTAGAATTTTTTTTGAAATGGATTTGACATTTTCCATGGTTAATAGTAGTAGAAGATATTCATAAAAGTGAACATGGTTTTCTTGAGAAAGATCCAAGAAGAAAAACTTTTGATTACTAAAAATTAGATTCACGACCGAGAACTTTGATTTCATGAAGATTATTGAGTAAACTCCATTAATGAAGGAAAAAGAGAAAGAAATGGATTGAGCACAGCTCTAAAAACCATGAAAATTTTATTTAAATAATGTAAAACAAATTATTAAAGTGCACTTGATAGCACAACTATTTATAGCTTGATTACAACCCGACTTTTCACCTGACAATTGCAATGAATAGAAACAAACTATCAAAACAGTATAGTATTGGGTATGAGATATCAGAAACTAACTCACAAATCACATGTACAAGGTGTAAGTCAAGTATAAGAATGGGCATGATAATTAGAATGAAAAAAAAAGTATAATTACAAACCGCTAGAAAAATGAAAAGTCGAAAATAAGCCACGTCGTTGTATGGGGTGTAAACGCCGAGCAAGTCGACATATTTTATATCATTTTTAAATTTAAAACCAAAAAATTTCAAACTTGCCTAATCATAAATATTACTGAAACAACTTTACTTAAGTAACAAAACAAATCATTAAATTCATCGTTGTAACTCATGTCAAGGTGAATGATTTAAGTTTAAGTCGATTAATAAGAACATTGCCCATGAAAAACTGTGCTAAAATTCTATGAGAGTGTAATGCACATTTGATGCGTGTCGTAACCACAACAAATTAATTAATACTTTACTACCTAATTAACAAGTAATATAGGGTAGTCAAGGTCGATCCCACGAGGAGCGCGAGATTCTAGTTGTAAAAATTGTCACGAAAGGGGGGTGTAAAAAGCAAAAGAAAATAAACAAAGCAATTAAAAGATAAAGTTGAAAGCAATAAGAGAGACAAGATCAAGGAATCCTTCTTCGTTCGAAACAATGATTAAAGTTATGTTCTTTTCTACTTGTTATTAGTCACAGATTATCACCAACCGTAGGATAGCGAGGTCCGCTTAGCTAGCCCCAAAATCCCTAATTTCACCGAGTAACAGTGTCCGCTTAGTTATCGATTCTATTCAAAAGAACCACCACCGAGGTTCGCTTACAAGATGTAATTCCCTAATGCATTAAGATCTATGAATTTAGGTTTAGTACTAGTAGTTAAACTCGGTTCGCTTGGTTCACTTTCTAGCGTTGTTTCTACACACAAATTGCTCCACGGAATCCCTCCGCAAGGTCTTGTGTTTTCTACTTGTGTAAAGTGTCGAAACGATTACTTATTCCCTAACTTATACTAGATTTAGATTAAACTAACAAATCAATTTAGCATGCATTCTAAACAATCTATCAATCAATCATGAATGTCATTAAGATCATTCCTATTAGTAAAAACAAACGATAATCATGTGAAAAACTTCAAGATAGAATTAAAAACAAAAACTCAAATCATATTAAGAACTAGGAATTCATCCTCAATCAATAAAATTAGATACTCATGTTAAAGAGTTCACACAAAGAATAAGAAAAGAAAAGAATTGTTGTGTGTGTAGAGATGTGTGTAAAAGATATAGAGAACTTCTCTATTTATAGGCTTCACTATTCTCCAAATCTTCCAAGGAATATAATCCTTTTCCTTTAGCAATTCAATTTCCAATTTCAAGTCTTTCTCTTCTTCTATCTTCTCTTTCCAAATTTGAGTCCAATTCTCCATCCAATTCCTAGTCCAAGTCTTCACACCCATGAGAGAAGTCCATAGAAAATTCTCGAATTTTGCTCGGCGGAAAATCGGGATTGTGGCCGAATTCACGGAATTGTTGCCGCCACGGCCGCCCGAAAGTCGTCGCCGGTGATGGAATATTCCGTCCAAGATTCGATTCTTCAGTTAAGTCAAACTAACAAATCAACCGTTAGTCAATCGGGTCAAGGTCTCGAGTCACGAGTCGAACCGAGTCGAGATCTCGAGTCCGCCTAATCTGGCCGACTCGGCTAATCGGTCCTAGCCGGTGCCACTTTGCATCCTTCCCCGTAACCCTCAATGCCACACCATTCACCCGAGTTTCCATTCACATCTTTGTTCTCTTTAACAACTTGTCCAATTTTATACCTCCATTGCACCACTTTCATGACCAACCCATCCGAGAATAACCACCAACTTACACTTCTCAAGCACCCGCTTCCAACCCATTGATGACACTCCCATCTCAACTTCCGAATTCATCTCTCATGAACAAAGATCGACTCGCCTTCTCGTGCACCATCATCAAATTCGCTTAAAAACCCATAAGCACATAAGCTACAAACCACCAATCTTAGCCTATAACTCCACCCCGCACATTCTCACTGGCAAACACCACCCGAGTTGGATTATTTCTCACCAACAGCCCTTGTACACGTACCATGACAATCATCTCGCTTCACCCGCACTTTCTTGCATTCGGTGACATCCAAACTTCAATCCCGCAGCCTGCAAATTCACACTCACCCGCATTCTCATTTATCGCCAATACGACATTCCACCAAAACCATTCGGCACACACCAAACTAAACTGCAGCTTCAATTGCAGCCACTGAG
This sequence comes from Papaver armeniacum, assembly GCA_023531295.1. Taxonomy (NCBI): domain Eukaryota; kingdom Viridiplantae; phylum Streptophyta; class Magnoliopsida; order Ranunculales; family Papaveraceae; genus Papaver; species Papaver armeniacum. The sequence goes on along the minus strand of JAJJWW010006424.1, from coordinate 179,414 downwards.
CTACTCCAACTGGTGCATCTTCTTCAAAACATCCAACTGAGTTCATCTCATTTGTAGCTCCTGCGACTCAATCAGCACCTCCACTGTGCTTCACAGACCCAAGCAAACAAATTACAGCTCCATTAGTCACTGATACTTAGCACTAACCCACCTGCAACCATAGCCAACACCCTGAAGTCTCACAACTTCACCTCCTACACCCCACAGCTTCAACCTCGCCTTGCACATCGGTCCCATTTAGCCATCTCCCGCCTTCGATAACATCAATCCATTGTTCCCGTAAACCAAAGATCATATAGCCTCGTAACTCCATATTGAGCCGTGCCACGTAGCTTCAAGGCATCGCATCCACCGCCATCACCATTGCCTCACTTACCCCGATTTCACAAACTCCATAGCGTAACCCGCACCTGCAATTGAATCGGTGCACCACCTCCTAACATCCATCTACTTGAGTCATTTACTACAAGTCACAAGCAAGACCACCACAGAGCCCAACCTCCCGAATACATCCTCATAGCCATGAACATCTTCTCTCGATTCTATTGCCTCCCGCAAATCTCAACATCACAAAACCCATTGTCAATTCATCAATTCCATCTTCTCGACATCACAGAGTCTTCAATCAAACCCCGAGTCTTCATAACACCAACAAAGAGATCGATTTCCTCTCACACACCGTTGTTCTTCTCAACCAAAACCCATCGATTCATCGAGCTACGACCCCATTTCCGATTCATCTTCTCTCGCTTCTTCAATTCACCTCTCTCGTGTTGAATAACAAACTCAAGAACGAGCTCAATTCCTCCTTCCAATCGATATCGATGCAACATCAAACCCTCTTCTTCTTCTTTATCTCGCTTCATGGGATATTCATCGATTCACGTAAAAACCATGGCAAAGAACTCGGTTCTTCTTTATCTTCCATTTCTCGCTCGATCTCGAATTCTCGATTTAATCTCTACTCACTTTCAAGCACTCGGAAAGTAGCAGCCATTGTCTCTCGATTTTGGGTGAAATGAATGGAAATGATTGAGAAGATTACTCTTCTCAATTTAGGGTTATAGATTGGGTTGGATTTATCCACCCCAGGGATAATTACACCCTCCAACAAATGATAAGGGGTACCCGAATGACAACCCCTTAACCTCATCTCTGGATCAAGGTCTAGTATTCCTCCCAAAAGGAGTTGCCCCTTAACATGTGACTGGCTCCAGATAGTGTTCTCCCCTGAAATGACAGATTTGCCCTTTTTGCTCAATTTTGGTGATTTCTCCTTCTTTTCGTCCGTGCGACTCCAAAGTAGCTACAAAACTCAAAACAAGCGTAAAATACATAATTTACAAGAAAAATAGCAAAGAAAGCATAAACTCTGTATAGTAAATACGGTGTATTCTACACCTATCAACAATAAAAAGCACATTATATTAAAAAATTAGCTTGTATTCGTTTTTATTTATACGTTACAAAAATAACATTAAATTATAGTGTCAATCTAAAAAGGTTAGGGGATCCTACGCATTAAAATTAATTTATTTATCTAACAGAATGCTATCTCGCTTCTTATTGATTCAATCCTCCATGAAAATTAGTAAGAAAAAATATAACACCTATATGCAATGCTTTACAAGTTAACTCAATTGAAATTCCAAAATTTGAAAAATCTTTCCTTCACAAAAGAAACAACTTTGGTCATAATAAATCCAGAGACACTACTGAGGCTAGAGACAAATCTAAACATTGAGTATCTTATGGAAGAGAAGTTTTGAAAAGTTAAGAATAGAGATCGGTTATATGAAATACTGAATTTTCTCAGTGATCCGCTAAGTATAGCTAGGATTAGAAGAAAAAATCAACTGACAAATTGAAATGTTGTTGATGACTCTTAGGTTACTGGTAAAGAGCATGTGGCTAACAATTTTACTATTCACTTCAAAAATATGGCCACCTATGACAACCCATCCTCGGAGATGAATATCCAGACTCTTAACCCTATTGTCATTTTTGAAGCCTATATTTTTTTGCTTATGAATTTACCTAATTTTAATGAAATGATCTTTTATATATGGAGAGAAACAGTGCTCGTGGACTAAATGACATCCTACTTGATTTTTTCCAAAAATAAAGGATCAAATGGGCGTGAAAATTATTAGAATGGTGCAACATTTTGTCAAAAATGGTTTTATCCTAAAAAAATTTACAATATTTCTTTATGTAATTCCTAAAGTGGATAGTCCTAGTTCACTCGTTTACTATAAACCCATCTCGTTATACAATAATATTTACAAGATATCATATCTAAGCTGCTTGTTAATAGAATCAAACCCATGATGGACAAAACCGTTTCTTCATTTCAATTTGCGTTTATAGTTAGAAGGCATATATCTGATAATATTGATATTGCTCATGAACTAATTCATAACATGAGTAGTAGAAAGATCAATTGTGACTTCATGGGTATAAAAATTGATATGACTGAAGCTTTTGATAGAGTTGATTGGACTTTCCTTATTGTTATTACGTCCAAAATAGGTTTCCCTTATGTTTCTCACAATCTTATATCCCAATATATATCTCATAGAGCACTTTGCTCGGTCGAACTCGCAAGTGTTGGTATCTCAAGCTTGTTTGTCAAGTTTAGTTGATCAAAACTATATCTTGATTTCTAGTCGACTTATAGCTATGTCGGATTATGATAAAAGTGTGTAGTTGAGCATTAGACTTCGCGACGTTCACCAATTGAAGAAGAATATCTACGAAGACCTAGGAGGAATGATAAGTGCATATTTTATATATTTTTAGTGTCCATTCCATGCTAGTATTTGCTATATATTCTTGTGAATTATTGTATATTACTTTTGTTTTCTCTTATTTATGTTTTATTAGGTGAATCATCCAAAATAAATGAATCGGCACTTAATTGTGCAATAAAAGAAGTTAGCTATAAGCGGAGAAGGGCCAAACACCAAGTGGAACTCATTCGAATATAGGAGTCCTTGATATCATCTCGAAGAGGACGAAAAGACGAAGCCAACGGTGAAAGAATGGAGTCATTCCGACGTCTTAGGAAGAAATGACGGGCGATTGAAGCGAGGCAAAGTTGCAAAAGTTGTTCAAGCGCAGAATTTATGAAGGCACTCGCCTGAATTACTCAAGGCTGCCACGGAATAGTGATGAACTGTCAGTCCCACACGACTGACAGTTGAAAACGAATGCTAAGAACACCTGCTCGTTGGAGCTTGAGCTGAACAGGGAAGAACTCGAAGCTGTGATGGTGATTGATTGAAGGCAGTGGTGCTAATAACGGATTTGGTGCTGTTGTTGTTACCATGGGAAGATGGAAGTGAAGCTGTTGACGAAGGAAGAGGAGTCTGTAAAGGAAGGTTAGATTACGGAGCTGGAATGTTGATAGTAAGTTGTGATTGCTGTTGGTTGATGAGAACCAGTCGAGCTCAAGTCGAACAGGAAGAGATCGAGAAGATTAGGAGGATGGTCTTGATTCGAAACAGCAAGTGGTGATGTGATGCTGTGGTGGAGTTATCGAATGTGACGATGGATGAGAAGGCAGTGAGAGATGGAAGGTAGAGCTCGAGTTTGGAGTAAGTTCAGAGAAGAGAGACGAATATAGAGACGGACAGAGCTCGGCAGTGGCAATAAACGATGGTGTCTGTTTCTACCATTGATGGAAGGTTGCTGCCAGCATGAAAAGGAGCTGGAGGCTTCGCTGTGATGAGAAGAAGCTTGGTGACGAGATTCTATGGTATGCTGGTGATCGATGAAAGGGACAAAGAGGAATGATGGCTGTAACTCGAGAGATGGCAGTGATAACCGGTGATTGATGGCTCGTGATGGAGAAGAACTGAAGTATGCTGGAGCTCGGTGGTGCGGTGGTTACGAGTAGACAGAGTCAGTACATTGATTGTTGATCCATGGTGCTGGGAGTTTGTTAACTTGCTGTAGGATGATCACGATGGAGAAGACATGAATGGTGATGCTGCTATGCTTGGGTAGGAGTCCAGAGATGATGGAGAAATTAACTCGAGATTGCAGGGGTGATCATGATTGATTACCGTTGATTAAGAATGGAGAGAGTTGGTGGTCTGTAGTTGCCGGTGGTTGAGTGACAACGAAGATGGAGCTCGAAATCATTTGAGCTATTGATTGTTATCAACGATGATGAGCTAGGAATGAACTGAGCTTAAGAAAGAAGCTCGAGTTTATATGGACCAGAAGAATAGATGGAATGTCTCTCGGAAGAAAATGGAGGAGTTTACGGTGAAGAAACCCATTCATGGGAAATGTCAGTACCACTTACGGAATGGTTTTAAAACCGTATTGGATCTCAGGGAAGGTGTCGGATGGATCTTCAAACCGTAGGTAAAGTCAGATGAGCATACGGATGGGAAACTCCACCGTAGAGAAACTCAGGGAAGTTTAGAAAAGTTCCGTGGAAAAGTTTAGAAAAGTTCCGTAGAGAAGCAGAAGGGAATAGGCTGCCAGTTCCACGGAACTGACAAGCCAGTGACGAGTTGGGGCTGGGTTTCTACAACTCTGCGGAAGCCCATTAGCTGCTTTCAGAGATTCTTCACACGGCCAAGAGTGGGACGTGACATATTTTGGGACGACTTTTGGCAACCCTGATTCGACGCGGAAAGCACGGGCACTTCTACAATTTGGAGACTATATAAGAAACACTTCTAGACCTAAGTGATATATCTCTACATCTCATAATACACTTTGTTCTTCATAAATATTTTTAGGGTTTACCCCTTTAGGGGGAAACCGAAACGGTGTAAACATGAGAGGCTAAACTTTTATTGATTAGGATGAATTCAAAGTTCTGGGCGTGAAGCTTAATTCACTTTGTTATAAAAAAGGTGATGTTTGACTCGAGATTTGAGAGTCATTAGATGGTCGGGATTGGCCGAAAAGGGTCATTTCGCGGTCATTATCGTCCCGATTTCGTTTGACTTGACTACCGAGAATGATTGGTTTTGTTCTGTTCAAATACTTGTTCAAATTCACGCCGAAACCGTGGGTAATGTTACTGGGTGTTGGATGCGCATCTATTTCATATAAAGGTTGTTTTTCTTTTTTCTTTCTTCTTTTTAGATCGATTCACTTTCTACCTCTAATTCCTTTTCCTCTTTCCATAGGAACCCTAGATTTTTGCTTCTCTAATTTGGATTTTGATTGTTGTTGTTGATGTTTTCAGTATTCTAAAATCAGTTTGGTTTTTCGAGAGAACAATCGGCTTCTCACTTTGATCCTTTCCCTATCTTTGAAATCGTGCCAAACACCACCGAGAATACTTGGTATTCAAACGCTAATTCATGCCAAACTTTTCTTTCACAGCCTTCTTTCTTTATCCTAAAACCCTAATCATCTTCCCTACGTTCTCCCACGTACTCTTCTACAACCCTATCATGGATCTTCCGTGGTTTCTATATTTCTTCAATTCGTCTTCTAACTGGTACGTATACTTTTCTATATTTTGCTTTGATTTTTCCGGTTTTGAATTTTCGGATCTCGATACAAATTTTTTGATTACTTTTTTTAAACAGTTTAATGGGTCGTTTCAGGATGCAGTCAGTTATAAAAAAAGGTGGTGTTTGACTCGAGATTTGAGAGTCATTAGATGGTCGATTGGCCGAAAAGGGTCATCTCGCGGTCATTATCGTCCCGATTTCGTTTGACTTGGACGGCTGAGAATGATTGGTTTTGTTCTGTTCAAATATCGTTCAAATTCACGCCGAAACCAGGGGTAATGTTACTTTGGGTGTTGGATGCACATCTATTTCATATAAAGGTTGTTTTTCTTTTTCTTTCTTCTTTTAGATCGATTCACTTTCTACCTCTAATTCCTTTTCCTCTTTCCATAGGAACCCTAGATTTTTGCTTCTCTAATTTGGATTTTGATTGTTGTTGTTGATGTTTTCGTATTCTAAAATCAGTTTGGTTTTTCGTAGAACAATCGCTTCTCACCTTGATCCTTTCCCTATCTTTGAAATCGTGCCAAACACCACCGAGAATACTTAGTATTCAAACGCTAATTCATGCCAAACTTTTCTTTCACAACCTTCTTTCTTTATCCTAAAACCCTAATCATCTTCCCTATGTTCTCCCACGTACTCTTCTACAACCCTATCATGGATCTTCCGTGGTTTCTATATTTCTTCAATTCGTCTTCTAACCGGTACGTATACTTTTCTATATTTTGCTTTGATTTTTCCTAAGTTTTGAATTTTCGGATCTCGATACAAATTTTTTTGATTACTTTTTTTTAAACAGTTTAATGGGTCGTTTCGGGATGCGGTCGCTTAACTGGACAAGAATATGAGAAAAAAGGTTTAAACTCGATAATCACGTGGTGTAGGGTTTTTGATTGTCTATAATCTTTGTTTTGATTTTTATGTGTCTTGGATTCTGATTTTTAGGTGGCTTTGAAATTTTAAGCATTTTTTTTTTGTGACATAGGAATTGTAGGATTAGTGTTTGGTTAGATGTTTTAGCTCTAAGAACTGTAATATTCTTTGTATCATCTCATGGTTTTGTTTAATAATTTTAATTATTTGGCACAATTCAAGGATGAACATGAATAACCAGTTGTAATAGCATCCCTGTAATAGCAAGTATTGGAGCGAGTTAGCGAGAATATTTTTCATTGGTTTTTAATAAAACTGATGCTTCAGCTGCCCATTCTGTGTGAGTATCTCACAGGAAGGAGGTAACTCTTAACAACTAAAAACTTTAAGATCTAAAAATGTTCTATTTTATGCAGCTTCATTGAAGATCTCTTAATTTTGTGTGTTTTCAGTGTTTTTAAGATCATTGGAGTTGTTTCAAGTGAAAATGAACTGTTGGAGTGTGCAGAGGTTGAGCATATACAAGTTAGAATAAGAAGGTGATATGGAAATGCAAAGTCACGGCATAGCATTTATTCGTACTATGCTTGATTCTTTTTAATAGCGTTTTATCTATTCCTTGAATATGTTCACCTGCACAGAGCCCAGTATTGAGCATAAACATAATGGAAATGGAAATACAACTTCAGAAGTTGTGGCATGAAAAATAGGAAAACTTTCTCAGTATGTCAACTGAAGAATCAATATGTAGGAACTTGCACCACGTGTTAGTGGTAATATGTAACCCGTAAAAATTTTCATCTTTGAAGTTTATACATTGGTGCTCTCTGTAGATATTATAGTATAAGTTTGTAATGTTATGTTGGTCGGTTGGTTCCCGAATAAGGAACTTTATAGTGGATACGTTTAAGTGGGCTGCTAAATCACTTTGTCTTATAATTTTCTTTGTTATTGTGTGTAGAAAACCAAAGACGGTCTTAAACTTTTGAAGACAACAATATCGAAAGCAGGATACACCAGAAAAGTACATCTTGATGGTCTTAAGTAACAACCTATTATTCCCATACTACTTCATTATCAACATTGTTGCGTTCAAGTGTATTCTTAATAGTTAACTCGCTTTGCTTTTGTGTAGATGTTATTTGGGTTGGATGTTGCTGCCTCAGAGGAATTTCGAGGTAAAAAAATTAGCCCTCACGAGATTTTATGTCTGTATGAATTGATATGAAGACACATGTATTATTTATTGCGATAATCGAATAGGGTAAAGCTATTGAGAAAATTCAGATAGAATTCAATTAAACTGTAGCTGCGTTACACTAATAGGTCAAACTATCTATGGGATTGTTACACGGTCATGAATTAATGATAGGCTACAATCATTGCAGCGATCTCCTTTTCATCATTAAAAGGTTTGTCTCTCTTACCGATACTCTATGGTTCATCGAAATTTCCGTATGTGCTATTGGGCGTTTCTCATAGGCTATTCTAAAAGTTGATTCATTTGCATTCTTTATTGCAAGAAGTCCCCTGCCAAGCACCGTGGTCCTGTCTACCATAATCTTAGTTCATTCATTTACTACAAAAATCGGATTCTGTCATTGTAATTAAGGATGAAATAAGCATTGGTTATGACCTGACCTAAGAAAATTTATCAAATTTATTCTTAATTTGACAGAAATTGAATATCTACCAACTTCTGCATTCAGTTTGATGAATTTGTCTGCATCCAATATCATAATAAGTCCAGCTCCCCGACATGGCAGGTAACACCAATAATTTATCAAACATCCGTGACTCTCATTATCTTCGTTTCTTGAATAATACAGTTACTACATCTTTTGAGTTTTGATAAGATCTTACAATGCAGTTATAGTTATTTTTTCATGTTAACTAATACCACAAATGTTCATTATTTTTGATGTAAATCATTGATTCTCTGTAGGTACCTTGCCGATGGTACCTACTGATGCAAAAACAGGGATGAAAATTACAAAGAACTTAATATTTGAGGTTAGTCATCATATCAGAAATTTAACATGTTGTATTTTTTGATCGATAAAGAATTTGGTGCTGGCGAGTTTCTAGATTTGAAATGTTTATTTTTTTTATTTTTCAGCATATGGTAATGTTATAGATGTTAGCTGAGAATGGTAAGTTGCTGCAAGCTTGCAAGATGTTTCATAATAAGTAGTTGTTTTTTTAGAAAGTCTCTCCTCTAATCTCGAAACCCAATAGTAGGATCTATAGCATATTTATTGATATAAAGCTTTGAATAACCTTCCTTGAACGTAAAAATTAGTGTTCAAAAGTAGAGCATAATAATAACGGGGCCTATAACCACCCAACCATGATTCCACCATTTAATTCACTAAAATTTTTGGGCTCCATTGATATCGCTGGTATGTTTATTGATATTGAGTACCTAATTTTCTTTCGAGGCTTTAAGAATGAAGACACTATGGTTTAATCATTATTCATATGCGCCACGGCTATCTTACCTCACAAATCCTCTTCTCTCGATTAAGATGCATTACTTCATATAATTTTGTATGATGCAGTTTATGGGAATGTCGTTTATGTAGAAACAAACTATAATAATGATGAGTTCATAGGTGAAGGATGTGCTTCCCCAACAATATTCATACGGTAACGTCTGTTATTTTTTATTTTTTTTTGTAGTTTGTAAGTTCCATACAAATTACGATGATTAGGGTCACAGGGTGTTGATCACAAATGGTGGTATATATGCAATATTAATTATTAAAATTATCAATATCAAGAAACTACTAAAATTTGGTGTTTGTTTTTCAAATTAGTGCTAGCTTCTCTAAAGACTCGAGCTTCTCAAAATTTTTAAATTCTCAATATAAAAAAACTACTAAAATTTTGTGTTTGTTTTTCAAATTAGTGCTAGCTTCTCTAAAGACTCCATCTTCTCAAAACATAGGAGTGGAAGATCCCGTGTCCTGTTTACCGCTTCAAAGAAAATCCCGGAAAAGAGATTGGTAGTTCCACATCCCCTCTCATATCATATATTTTGTTGGGTGTTATCTCTTTTCGTAGGTAGTTTGTATATTCAAGTGATTGAATAAGTTTTCTTTTGGTACTGCAACTTGGTATGGTTCTAACTAATCAGGTAAAAAGTATCGATGAGAGCATATAAACTTAAATCAGGTGCCTAAAATCAGTGGACACAAATATAGTTCTTCCCGTTTCAGGTCATGTGTGCTATATGTTGATGCTTGATGATAACATATGCAATTTAAAAGAAGAACTGCTTTCCAATTATATGCATTATTAGAAACATAACTCATATTTTTATGCTCACATTGACCGTAGAAATGCATGGAGAAGTCATAATTCTTCTCTCACATTCATCTCTAAACCTAAAAGAAAACCCTTTTCTTTACTCAAGCCCTGGAAGCACTCATCTCTTCGGTCTACATTTTTTACTCTTCCTCATCTTGCCCCAACAATGATATTTTGCAATAGATGTTACAGAGAGTTTTGATTTTAGTATAAGGAATTACTTATTCTTTTGTTTTCTTATGATTTTTGTTTTTGCGGTAAAGAGAGTGGTAATGTTGATACCTCGAAAGTGATTAGAGCCGATTAAGATGGTGTTATTATTAGAGCTTCGGGAGGTTGCATTGTTATTGTTGTTGTTGTTGAAACCGTTACTTTGATCGTGATTCCCAAATTTTCATTACAATGAAATGTTGCATTTGTTACTTTTTAAATTTATTTATTGAGTTTAGTTTGTACTTTTTAGGCTTACTTACTCCTCATATGTTATTTTAGGTACTTCTTAAGTCAATGAGAAAGATGATAGGTACTTCTTAAATGAATCTTTTAGAATTTCCAAATATTTTGTAGGAGTTATTCTACATAACATTCTGTATTGCTTATCATAATGTTGAGTATTTACTCTGCTGCTGTGGTTGCTATAGTGCAAGACAATTTACTTGGACATAAGGTTTAATACCTGCACCAGAACCAACTCATGCAGTATCTACCGCATCAGGGAAGCTCTCCAGTGTAAATAAACTGGAGAATCTAAATTTATTCTCTTAGCTATGTGTGGATTCTGTGGTCAGTTCGATTTTCTTGCGTTTGAGAAGTATTTACAAGGAGCCCGCCGTGGATAGAGTACAAGCATCACTGTCTAATATTCCTCGAGTTGCATAAGGTTTTTATAGCTTATCACAATGTAGGAAATCGTTGCGTTCGCTACCACATTTGTCCATGAGATGACTATCTGCAGCAATGATCTGCTCATGCCTACAGATTGTATTTGGGTTACGGGAAGAAGGTAAAGAGAGCACATGGCTGAAGGTGAAGATGAGGAGCACCATGAAGTTGCTATGACAAGGCGCAAGCGTAAGGACTTTGAAGTATTTATTGGAGGCTTGGAGAAGGGCACAACTGATGAAGATTTAAAAGAAGTATTTAGTGCCATTGGTAAGGTTGCTGAACTATGGTTAATGATGAATCCCCAGACAAAGAAAAAATAAGCTTTTGCTTTCTTACATTTTTCCATTGTAGAACACACAAAACGAGCTGTGACAGAGAGGAAGATCCCAGTGGTAAGTAATGTTTACATTTTTCTTAAGATGATTAAAGTTAGATATGCACTATGTTTCTTTTCTGAGTAGATAATCTGTTTCAGAACAGTGACACCCTTTTCCTGGGCAGTGTATGCAAGACTCGGACTACAGAAGCTGTAAGTAGGCTCACTTTTAGGTATTTAGATTAAACGTACCGGTCAAGCCCCACAATAGTTGATAATTTTGACTTTTGACTTTTGATGCTTATGTTAAGTCAAATAACCCAAGTATTATGATGATGTTTGAAAAGATATCTCGTAGTCAAAATCGGGTAAACAAATGCCGAGATCTTTGTATGTGAAATATGTACTTTTTTCGGCAATCATTGATGGTGAAATTATTGTTTTGGGAATTAACCTGGACTATTATCTCACACGAAGGATACTTGCAACGTCCATCACATATGGTCACCATGAAAAATTGTTGAAGGATGATGAAGATTTTCTCATGTAACTCGGCCTAGCTATCATCCGATTCATTAATCATTATGTATATTTTATCGGGACTTTGAGGCGTAGGAAGATCTCTCATTGACAAGTTATGTTCTTTAGTTTAAAACCGATTGAAGTAGTAATGTAAAAGACGAAAGTGCAGATATGTATTGTACTTCATACCACCTTTGGTGTCTTAGCTCAACAATTAGAGCGCATGGCTTTTAGTCACGAGGTTGTGGGTTCGACTCCTACAGACAGTGACTGAATCAATGCTTTGTGTATTGATATCACTCTTAGTGGTTATTGGTATTTTTGAGACTTCGCTCAGGCTGTGGCGTACGCATGAGAAGAAATTTACTATGATCACGATATTATAATAAATGGAGAGGCGGACGAAAACAACAAATTGCTTGAAGCGTTTCAATAATCTAAACTTGAGTGAACTCAACATTTGGAAAGTTGTGGAAGAAGTTGAATCCACAAAAATTCCTATCTCTGATAGCTTACACGTATATCTGGATATAAAAGCTTTATCGGATGGAGAGGAACGAATTTGACTTCAAGACAAGACATCTAATCTATGTTGTCCCGGATTACATATCTAACATGTGTTTGATGTTAGAAAAGAATGGTAATCTTGATGAGGTTGTGTTGGTTGGGGGCAGCATGCTTATGCCTATGATTATGACTGTTATTCTCGGTGCCGAGTATTTCAATGTTAAAGGAGAGCCACCATCATTTACCTCTTGAGGTTATACAAATTGAGCTTCTTTTCCCGAGTGGGTGATTTTTGTACTTTCTATGGAAGGTTGTTTTTGTGCTTTGGTGGTTTGACTTGACCTTGACAGGGTACACCAGATCTTCTATCAAAACATTCACAGGCCTTACCTCACATCTGAAATTCGTTGAAGAAGCTATTGGATGTCCAATATCAATAGTTGATGAGCATGGTTTTTTCTGATTCCGAAAACTCACCACAATTTTAACTGGGACTTATGCCATTCAATTCTGGGTATGTTATTAGAAACTTCTTTTTTTTTAAGAATTCTGAGTTATGTAAATCTAAGTTAAACACTCAAACATCAAATTTCAAAGAGCGAAGCCTTCTCTGTAGAATTCTCGGCTAGAACGCTCATCGATAATTGAGGTCAAAAAAAATAGTAGGGGTTGAAAGTTGTAAAGATATTAAAATTTTGAGTTTCTTTAAGGTGATAGTGGTCCAGCTGTTGGAAACAATAGATTGAGATGTTTTAGATTGCAGATGAAAGCATACTTCTAAAGCTCTTGGACAACGCTTACCCCTTGATGCATCACAAGCAAGATCAGAACGATACTGCAAGCTGATCTTACTTTACCATTATATATATATTTGTTTAGTTTGTAGGATCAATAGTATGACCAATATTCAACGCTGACTCCGGTGTATAAATGCCAAAGTAGTTTTTCAATATTTTCACATGACGTCTATATTTTAATGTTGAAATCGGTCTCTACTTTCTTTTGAGTACTACTACGGATTTCTTGACTATTGGTAGGTGAAGTATTAAATGCTTCGGTTTTTACCTGGAATTGAGAGCCCTGTCTCAACCTCGGGGATTCTTGCATGGTAATCTAAATGGATCAAATCTTCTATTTCATAATGAACAAATACTTGAATATTGGTACTTGGTAATGGATCAGCTTCAATATTTGATCCACGCAAAGCAACAAAACCCAATGAGTAGTTTGGGTGGCCAAGTATTTGTTATAGAGCACCGTGAGCTCTTTTTGGGGGGTCTGCAAATTACGGTGTAGGCGTCGAATGTTGCTAAACACCGATTGTCATTACAACTTGACTGTTAATTTACTTATCCATAAATTAGGATTTTAATAACATGTCTTAAACATTTACCTATGAGTCGATGAAATTAGACATACCAATCATATTAAAATCCAGAACACATTAATGGACATGCCTTATATTGGAAAACCACAAATGCATTGAAGCATAGTACATTCTTCTTTGTACGGAAGCACGTAGAAAAATAGTTACTAATACTACTAGCATTTATCCCTAAAAGCACACGATTCTTGGGAAAGGAAAATACCTCTAAAAATTATTTACTCATCTATATACATAGCTAGCGTACTAAATCAAAAGTATCGCATCTTGGAAGCAACGCCTAACTTCCCGAGGTGATCCTTTTAATCGTTTCTTGCTCTTCATGAGTAAATTACATCTTTCCTCGGATATATATCACCAAATAGTTCTTTAAAAAAGACCATTGCTCATACCATTAGAAACACCGAAAACTCGTAAAAGTTAAAACTTCATTAGATACCTAGGTCAACACAAGTTTGAGCTTTCCAATAAGAAACTAATAGAATCACATGACTAACTTACCACTAAAGTTACATAGATCATTAACTTCGTCAATGACTTTGATTGCATGTTGACGATTCATCGTGGTTGCGGTTATCGTTGCAACTTTGTTTTTCATTTTACGTAACTATATAACAAAACCTAACGCACTAAACGGATAGGATTTGACGGGGACCCTGATCCGGTGGTCGGAATCATCCTGATCGAGCTATGACTTGGACGGTTGTGAATGATAGGCTACGTTACGGGATGGGGTGGGGGTCAACATAATAGGGCGGGGACGACATGGGACGTCATATTCCGAGTTTATATATCTCACCTAAGTCTGTTTTTTTTCCTTTCTTCTTTTTGGCCTTTTGATTATTGGTTTAGGTTGGTGTTTTTATCTCTTCTATGTTCAATTACAGGCACCACCACCACTACCCAGAGATCCCAGACCCATCATTGCACCTTTCCTTTTCTTTGCAATCTACATAAGTTGTCTATTACTACTATCTCTATTACCAGTTTGACTATATCGTTCAAAGTTTTCGACTATATTTAAATACAAGGAGAGATTGTTCAACAGTTCAGTCGGACATGTGCCAATTGAGTCGGTGGTTCCTACATAAGGTACCATCTCCTCTATCATTTTAATTGGGTGTATAGTGTTTTGATTGTATGTATTAACCAAGGTCAATGATTTATGTTATGTGAAACTAGGATTTCTGCAACAATTTCGTGGTGGAAAATCTTTTATCAACTCTTAATAATACACTAAACTGGGTGTATATTTCAATACCCAGTGTATCTTATATAGAGGTGCATGTATTTCCTACAACTAATTTATGGGCAATGTAATTCCTGTATGTTGTTGTTTGGCAGGAAATTTTGTTTATATAGAAATTGATTTTCTATGCTGATGCCGTTCAGAATTAAGATGATCAAAGATATCTGTGTTGGATACTTAGGTTAGTTTCTAATAAATTTTCAACCTTACAAACATACATTGCCGTTGCCTGATTTAAAACCTTGCAAGTTACATTGTATATTTTTTGGGGATTGTGTAGGATGGAAAATTACATGCAGGGATATATTGGAATACTGCTATGACGGGCATTGCAAAGTGCATTCGGTAAGATTTATTATTCTACTCTGTTTGGCTCTTTATATTTTGTTAATCAGCATTCAGTAATCCTTAATTGATTGGCCATGTATTATGTACTTACCTTTATATTGTTGATATCATATGCTCATTGATATTTTTAGAGTAAGTTGTCTAATGATGAAAATAGGAGCATCTAAGATGTCCATCTACTGAATATGACTCGATTAATTCGACGGAGCAAAAAGTAGTAAATCTATACTGATAGATACCAAATCTACAATTCCTTTGATACCACATAACTCATCTTTAATAGTCCATCTTTCTGGAACTTTTGATTGAAAGTTAAAATTGATCTGGAAGGCTAAATGCTCTTCATCTTTTAACTATTTTTTGATAAAAGATTATACAGTGTATTGTTGTATTGTTGGATGCCATATTTTGTGTAGCAGTGTTTGTCATACTGATCATCTTCTGTAACAAATTGGTACCTTCTATGTGTTTTGCAATTCTTTCTCTCTATCCAATTTCCTATTTAAAGTTTCTTATTACAATTAAATATATATTGTAGAAGTGTTTTTTTCTTTCTTCTGTTATCTAACCTCTAAACGCGGATTATTTAAAATATATGTTAATAGTAATTTCAATATTAGAGTTATCGAGCATGTTATTCCAAGAAGTTACATTATTTGAATAAATAGAATTTGTAGTTTTAGTATTTTATCTGCTATAGAACTTGCTTAGAAGAAGTTGGTGAACAATCTCCGTATGTGATTTAAAGTAAAGAATGATAGCAATTAAATCCATAAGGAATAAAACTTTTTTGTAACCTTTGTTTTACTGTTTCTTCCTCTCTGCATTCCAAAAAAATTTCGTATCTAGATTTTGTATTATTTGATTATTCCGCCACATACCAATTGCTTTCTTCCTTTGTGCATTCCATATTGTTGAAGTTTCAAATTAAGAAGGAAAATATACCATTTGCTTTTTGCTAAATTTGGAGCTTAGATGTTTCGATGCATTTGTGTCACGTTTTTGTCGTCCCTGCACTCTACTACATGTCATTTATGCAGTCTCGCCTTAGCTTGACCAAATTCGGCTCACAATTGCATGTTAAGTAAATCACATCGATTTTGCTAAAATAGACCAACATACTGTACCTTCAAAGTAAAACACCAATAATTTAATTTTTTATGTACATGACCCAATTTGAAGATTTATGTCATGTATCATACTCTAGGTATATTGAAATATATGTTTCGTAGAAAAAGGTTACCTCATTCTCTCAAATATTTATCCTATATACAATACTTATCATATAATTTATCATAAACTGAACTACTTTATAGTTTCCAACGTGGATCCATCTATTCTTTTGGTTTCTCTGTTTCGGTCTTCAGTAACAATGATTGATTTTAAAACAAATAAGGATAAATATTGATGAAATCAAATCAAGTGATTGATATATTTTTTTTCAAGATATGTGTTTGCTGGAACTGTGTGTCTAAATATAAAATAATTCTATTAGTACTGATGTTATAGAAGTAAGGGTACCACCAACGTAAAATGGATAGAATACCACCAACGTGGAAGAAATATTGTTTACGAAATATATGGACACCTATAAGTGAACGCAAAAATACTAGCTAATTTTTTTATGCAATATCTAAAATTAGGCAAAGATTGCAATGGTATTACATTTGATCAATTCTTATCATCGGGAGACACTGAAGAGATCAACAAGAAAGAAAACAATTCAGCAACCGGAATACTGGAGCGTGACAATAGAATGACCAAGCCGATTTACTTTGATAAAGAGTTCAAAGAAGATGTAGAGTCTAATGATGTGCATGATGAAACAACACGACAACACTAAAAAGGTAAAAAGTTTTTCTTTTCCAAATATTGTTTTGAAAAAGAATATATTTGAGGAAAGGGTCAAAGAAGTGATTTCATTCATAGGAAAACAAGTAACTGAGCAGGTATATAGAGAACGTATATTAAGGAGTGTTTTCCCAAGTCATGGATCTGGAAAGCAAAGAAAAAAATATGGAGAATATATCTATGAGGATGAACAAAAACTAAGAACACGACAAAACGTATGTTGTTAAAAATTAAAGGAACATCTACATCGAAAATACAATGTCAACATGGAAAGAATCCGGTATCGACAAAAATAGTTGAAATCCCACCCATCAAATAGTTGAAATGGAATATTTCAAGGACATGATGTATAACGAAAATCTGAACAATGCCTCACATGGTGAAAGGTATACGCTAAAGCCATCTATAAAAAAAGATAGACTTAGATACATGTAAAATAAAAAATACGAGCTTCGGAAATTTTAACTTTTAAAATTTCGGTGTATGATTTACATATAAGATTTATATACTAAGCCCTAAAATAGTTGACCCAAGTTGAACCCTTCTGTTGTTTATCATTCTCCAAGTATATTTATTCAGTTATATTATGTAAAAAAAAAGGTCGCCTCATTTGTGTCTCTCTCATCTTTATTGCCATTACGTAATAAAATAATCTAATATATAGTTGCAAA
Source organism: Papaver armeniacum (assembly GCA_023531295.1). Lineage (NCBI taxonomy): Eukaryota > Viridiplantae > Streptophyta > Magnoliopsida > Ranunculales > Papaveraceae > Papaver > Papaver armeniacum. The sequence continues at coordinate 162,004 of JAJJWW010006424.1, read as the reverse complement.
CATGGATCCATCTGTTTTTTTGATTTACCTATTTCAGTTTTAAGTAACGATGATTTGATTCAAATAAATCTAGAATATAATTATATGACTAAAATGAGAGGTTGAGCCGGGGCCGTAAGGTTATTCCAAGAAGTTACATTATACGACGGTTTAGCCACTGAGAATCTCAAATAGTAGGTACAATTTCCTGATCATTTCTTATCTCAATGCTTCTTAAGAAAGTTGTTATTTATTCTCATTTGGAGTCCGACATTCTTTGGTTGTTTAGGTTTTTAGAAGCGATAAACCATTTAGTCATATAATTTCCATTACCATAAGCATGTATTTATGCTTTCAATCCTTACTCCTGCAATCCTTCCATCAATGTAGTAAATTATTTATTTTGATATCTAGCTTAAAATGTTGAACCTTCTATTGACATTTTTTGTGACATCTCAATATTTCCCCTTGCTTAGTTTCTATTTGTCTCTTTGGGAGAAGCGAGATTATGAAAAATAGAAACCCAACCTGACTGCAAAAATATGTCATATTTTTCCACATGTGCATTTCACTAATTTATTTGGTGTTGATATTCCTTTTCATGCAGGTTTGTACTTTCTTATATTTGTCCATGTATGTTTGGCATTAACTGTAAGAATGTGTTGATGTGCACAGAACAATTGATGTTGAAGATTTTACATCAGATGATTCGGGTGTGCGACCTGTTGGATGATGAAGACGAAGTCTTGGTTGCAAACTGGATGACAGAGCTCTAAAGGGTAAGGGTCCGAAATGCTTTTCAATACCGGGAAACTACGTCACAGGACTAGAGCGTCAGTACCCGACGAGGGAAAATACCCAATTTATTCACAGCTATAGGTATATGATCCTAATCAGGCCCTGGACTTTCGTGTGAAACGAAATTCCCGGCTGAAGAGATGTTCTTTCCTCTGCTCCTTTGTCTCCGAAAGTGTAAAATTGTTGACAGATCATTGGAGTACGAAGTTCAGTGAATGGTAGCCAGTCTAATTTCTTATTAACATCAGGTAAACTACTTTGGTTTTCTTATATTTATTTTAAACTTTTTTGGTGGAATTGCTGCAAAGAATTCTTTGCTTGAATTGGCTTTTACTGTCAACCTAGACAATAGTATAACATTGTACATAATCAAAAGAAAGTTAACAATTATAACACCACTTGGCGGTATTTGCAGGTATGGGCGAATTCAAGCTTTAACTTTTCAAAAGTCTTTGATGGAAATGGGTTCAGAAGAAGATGGGATACAATCTCACATGGGTGATGCTCTACACAACTTCGTAGAGGAAGGAACCGTAGTTAACAGGATGGGGTTAGTGTATTTACATCAAATCTCATTTGCTTTTGGAAACCTTGATATTAGATGTATAAATACCAACCCAATATCAGTTAAAAAACGGTAACCAATTATCTATTTGTCCTGGGTTGTGTAGGTTGTCGTGCTGTAGTATAAGTTGCATTTCAAGAAAATTAGGGTCATCTCTTATACTGCTAAGTTTCGTGTGGCTTAGAGATGGTGTTTGAGTGCGTAAGTTTGGGTCTCAGATTCTAAATGTTATCAAATTGGTCATCATTTGCATGTTCAGTATGGTTAGCATGGACATCTTCTTTTGTACTTAAGTTTCATATGTGCAAATTGTTTGGGCTACCATATCTTTGCAGAGTTTCTACGATAGCTCCAATGATTATGATAATCTGATGAGTGACATATGTTTCAATTGATGGTATTTCTGTGTACCACAACAAAGGGAAGGTACAATATTTATCTGTTTCGGTATTGTTATCAACTGTTAGCTATTGGCCAACCTTTTCTATCCCTGATGAGAAATTCACTTATTGTTTTTGGTTGATTTTGAATCGGAATTAGATATAGTTTAGCATGCCAAGGCTAAAACTCATGGAAAAAAAGAGTTGGAGGAAGCCCGATCTACTTATGTTTCTCCTTCTACTCCAAGGTTTGATCTTTAGATCAAATGCAATATTATATTTGTGTTGAAATGAAACCGTTGATGTGGTGGTTGTTTTATTTTGTGGTACATTATTTTTCTTGAGCCGACAATTTGAACATTATAATTTTATTCATATATGTTTAGTACTATTGTTGTTTGTTGTTAGGTTGCTTGGATAGAACTTATCGCATCGGCTAAAGTGGCGAGCCACCAAATCCTACAAATTTTGCAAGACTACGGAGGTTCCTAGCAGTTTCTATGACATCTAGCATGGGATTTGAATAAGATAGAAAGCTGAAGAGATCAATGGTGACAGACTTCTCATGCATGACCAAGATGGTGTGGAAAAACTATAGACTTTTGTAACATTTTGGGATGGTATTTTTGTCTAAAAAGCCCTCATTCATGAAACTATCAAGGTATGTTGTTTATTTGATTCAAAGATTTATAAATGCATAACTAAATATAATTAATGTATCCAGATCATACCTATGATTATATTACTTAATTTTATGATAACATCTGTAATTGCATAGGGAATTAATATCACGACTTCGACGATGACGATTTATATCGACATGCAAGATTAGTAACATCAGCTGCTGAACTCCCCAAAAACAGACACTCTAAAAGCTTGGCCTTCTTTTCTTTATCTTCTGTTGGATTCCTAAATAAGGTTAGGCTAACATCATATTACTATTGTAGTATGTGTATAGACTATACAGTCATTCAATAAATAGCTTCTATGATATCTCGAAATTAGGAAACACGTTGAAACAAACCATGATTTTATTTTTTAGTTGTATGTTTGCTGGATTTGCGGTGGATACATAGCTCTGGAGTATGGAATGTCTGACCAATTTTATTAAATATGATATCTTTAGCTTCATCGAATTAATTGCAGGACAGAAATATTCCAAGAATCAAAATTTGTATTAGATCTTCTTAGCTAGGCGAGTACAAAGAGTGTTTTTTTGGGCCTAATCCATTCTCTTCTTTCCAATTAATGATTGTGAAGTGAGGAAATATGAAATGTTTCGAGGCATAGAGGCAGTGGAAAAACAAGGCATGTCAATGGAATAATAAAGACTTTTGGGTTCAACATAACGTCAGTCTGTTGGGAATTACACTCAATGTTGGTTTGATTAGTATTATACTCTTACCTTTTGTCTAGCCTGTTGGGTATAATCCACTAATATAGGAGAAACAAATCACATTTAAAAATTGACGGAACGAGTTTATAGTATACAAGAGAGTTAAAACTTAAAAGTGCATGGTTACTTACGGGATGGGAACAATAATAATTGCTACGAGAGTAGTTATCGACATTTTTACTCGGTGATAATATGATGATATCCAAACTCATTTTGATTGATTCACTTACGGGGGAGGAATGGAATGGAAATCTACACCAGGCTCGACATATTTTACTAGCAGATAAGTGCTCTAAACTAAAAATAATAATTGTAGGAATCCCTCACACATAGGATGTACCACAAATACATCATCCAATTACAGATCATCAAGATATTATTTTCCTATCGAATTTCATCATGCAACACATATATCACAAAAATCATGAATTAGAAGACTACAAAAGGTAAGAAGATTACCCAAGAATTAGTGAAGTGCTAAATTCCTATGTATGATTTTATCGTGTTTAGATAACAATTGATGTTTATTTAACCATTAGGAAATTCAACATCATCAACCATAAACACCATCCAAACAGGATAAGAAGGTTGTGTCATGTCATGACTATTAGTTATGTTGAAATGTGCCAACAAGATAGCCATAGCGATCAACTAAGATAACTATTTTTATTTTTATACATAGAAGATGAAATCATATAACATCGTTCCAACTTTGACAAAGGGAAAAATGTACTGGTAACGCATGACACAACTTTTTTAGATTATATATCGGCTATTTGTTCAAATTTTTTTATTAGTTGGTTGTACTAGGTTGGATTATATCTTCTAAAAATGAAATAAGAACACATGTTTAACTAAAACGAAAAGAGTTGTTTTGTCAAGTTTTTGTGTGTATGTAATAAATAAAAACCTCAACAACTCAGTGACAATGGTAATCCAACAAATTATTAAGGAAAAAAAATGCAAATGACATTGTGATTATAATACACACCATTCACTCATAGAGAAACCTCTAAAGTTGAGAACAAGAAAATTATGAGATAGAGATTCATCTAATTACGAATATTCTCATAATAAGAATTGGAGACGTAAAAGACCCAACGGGTAATTACAACATAATTATATCTAAGTAAATGTTTGAGAGGCATTGTTTTTTTGTTGTACACTTAAAACACATAAAAAAAAGTTAGATTGTTACATTTGTGGGAGGAAATTGGTCTTAATTTCCAAAATTATACTGAAGCGCTAGAGAAAGGTGTTAAACAATAGTGTGATGAAAGAGGAAAGTAAGAAATAATAATTCTCTGTGGTTATTTAGCCAATCGAATCACATTGGAAATCAATGAGAATAGAGAAGACGAGGATATGATAATTGCAACATCAACATGAGTTGTTTAAATGAAATGTATTTCATTTCAATAAAGATAAGCTAAGAAGTTTATCCATTGCGAAGACATAGTGTTCAATAGATAGGGTTCATTCCAAGAATCACACACCATATTTCAACTGAAGCAACAAGGACAAAGAAAAAAATTGTACAGATTGATAGTGTATTCAACAAAAACGTGCATAACTCCGAAGAACTCGAAATAATACAGGAGCAGTGTACATATATATCAAAAGCGGAAAAAAATGCATATAACATCAAGAATATTTCTTAAACTTACATTGATTTCCCCACTTAAATTTGACGAAGGAGATCACAATTAACAAAAAGATGAAGACAATAATGCAACAACAATATTTAAACTAATTAATTATTAAGGATTATTTCTTTTACGAGTTTATGATAACTTTGTGGTCATTATCAACCCGATCATTACTCAATGGTACACTTTTCACGATATTTTTCGATTATAAACTTTCAATTATAACAACCACAACATGTTATTCAGATAACAAATGTTTCTTTATGGAATGGACAACATCAATTTATTAATAAAACTTTAAACTCATGCATTTGTGAGTTTTTCAATGTGACATTATTTTCCGTCTAAATATGAAATTATGGTAATGTTGGACTAGATAAGCACTGTGAACAGTAGCTTCATCGTATTTGAATTTTATATTTTAGAAAATCAGGTTTCTAAATTTTGTAATTTTATTTCATAGATATAACACCTCTCATTTTATATATATAACACCTCTCATTTGAGCACCATGTTTTTCCAATTGAGTCAAACTAACTTGGTTAAGCATCTTTTGAGGCATGAAATATGATTCTCATTGATAGCCAAAAACATATAGCACATTGAATATTGTTGAGCGTTAAATATCATTACATCTTGATTATCAGTTTACTTAACCATAATCAAGTATTTTACTTAGCCCTATGTACCAACTATTTACCTAGGAGTGAATAAAGTAAACTTTAAAATCAACTAAACATCCGAAATATATTAAATTAACAACCCTTATATGGAATAACCAAAAACATGTAACGAAATACCAAAACCAGAGGCTGAGAATGTAACAAGTAACACCATATTAATATTTTCTTCCAAATTAAATAGGCTTATTATTTCATTAACGTTATTCATATTGAATTAATAGACCGTATATTGAATAATCATGGATAAAAAATATATATAGTGATGAAAGATTGAGACGTGAACATAGGAAGAGTAATGCCTATGGACATAAGAAAAGAAAATCATTGCTTGAAAACAAGGTAATAATTTTTTTTTAAGGATCAAAAGCTCTGATAGTGATGCTGGGAAAGAACAAGAATGCATTAGACAACAAAAGAAAGACCAATCAATTAATCAAGAGCCAAAATATTCTGATAACGAAGATAAATTGGAGAACTTATTGGAGTATCTAAACCAACAAAACGATATCGATTTAAACCTTTTGAGTCGTTAGAATCTAATAAAGAATGATTAAACATGAATTTGAAACGAAAAAACGTAAGAAAGATTATGCAAAAAACCAAAACAAAAGTATGAGCTACAAAAATTTGAACAATATAAAAAATGTAAAATTGGGGATATGCCCCAAAATCGACTGTCATCTTGGGGATATGCCCCAAGATTCCATTTGGAAAATGCCCACCAGCCCAAACTCCCATCCAAAACCGTTAAGTAGCCAATATTCGCACGCACTTGGGATTACATATGCGAATCAAAAGACGATATACTATATACTCACACCTTTACAAGGTTCAGGAACATATTTAGACAGAAAAAAAACTTCAAAGAAATTAGAGATAAAGTTCAGACACATATACGATAAAATGACTATTAACGTTTCCTTGACGGAAATCGTTACTTTTGGGCATATTCCCGAATACTGGAATCCTGGGGCATATCCCCAAGATGACAGTCGATTTTGGGGCATATCCGCAAGTTTTCCTATAAAAAATGAAAAAAGTTTAGGATGGTATTATATTTTTTGAGTTTTTGATGTTGCATGATTTTGATCCGGTAAAGAGTGATGAGAAGTATCATCTCAACATTGGAATCCTACTATCACTTGACATTAAGATGGTCAAGGTCTATTTGAAGAATGGAGATTCCATTGAATATGGGGAAGATAACCGAGAATTAACAATTAAAGAAATCGACAAGGACATGATTACCTTTTAGGTGACCGGGCCATAGAAATTGTGTTTAAGTAACGAGCATGCGTCGGTCCTTTTTTACTAGGTGGGTTTAAATAGAAAATTTACAAGTACATGACATCAATCCATGAAAATGAAACAAAAACATAGGCTACATCGATTCAAACAAATGTCTAGAAAGATATACATTTCTCGACGTAGAAAAATTTGGACTCGAAAAAGAATGCAACTGTACCAGAATAATGAAATGCCCAAAGAGAGAAGCTTGGACGGGTCAAAGACATATTCATTCACTTTTTGGAGTAGTTTATTAAATCTAAGTTAGGGATGCTATACCTCCAGTTTCTATCACCAATCAAAAAAAAAAAAAAAAAAAAACTCCAGTTTATATTGTTCACTTTAATTATCGTATGCAAGTTTCACCGGGTTTTTGGCCGCATCAAAGGTATTAATAAATGCTTGAACAACTTTAAAGCTTTTCAATTATTCACCTAATTATTTACCTTATTATTGTTTTGGTAATTTAAATTCTTATCCATATCAGACTATCTTTCTCTTCGGAATAGATTTTCTAGATTGCTTAATTAAATTTTATACTTACTATTTTGAAATTCTTAGATTTTTTTTTTCTTCTGAGTGATTTATTAAAACAAATACTGAAAATTTTCATTTTTTTCGTTCCAAGTAAATGATTCAGTTTTGGTTAAAACCACACATAAGCTTAAATTGTTAGATAAAAACGCTCAGCGTCATCCGCCCAAGGTCACATAATACTTTAACTGTCATCTTTCACAAGTGATGTTCACCAAGGTTGTGAAATCGTAAATCGCGGAGCGAATCGTTTTTTCATTTTGAGAATCGAATCGTATATTAAATCGTGAATCGAAGATTTATGGTTGATTATTAAATCGCCAAATCCATGTCCACGGGTAATTATTGAACTAGATAAATTTGTCTACAAGTAATCATTGAACTAGATAAATTAGTTTTATGTCATGATCTTTGATGTAAAAACAAGAATAAATAAAAAATATGTCAAATATTAATACAAACCAACGAGCTGGTACAATGGCTAATGGTGCAGTAAGCATCCAGGAGCTTTTAGGTTCGATTCCCACATCCCTTGACATTTTTCACTTTTCACGAGCTATAGTTGTTTCTTTGACTTTGTCAGAAAAGTCAAAATCGTAGTCAAAGTGACGATTCTTGGAAGAAACGATTCAACTTCACGATTTGAATCGACCTCAAAATATTTGAATCGAATCGCACGATTCAAATCATGAATCGTGCGATTTTAAAAACCATGATGTTCACGTTTAATCAAAGTGAACCGATAATACGAAGGAAAAAATTGAGGAAATCATCAACGTCGATACCTATATAATATAAATTAGACAATATCAATGGAGATATCTGGATAATATCCATATTATTGATATTTTATAATATTTTAATGGGACATATCAAGCTAAAAATCATGTGTTGAATTTCGAAGACTATGTGACTCTTAACATTAATGAGAGGTTGAGTCGGTGCCGTAAGGCCCCGATGATACCTAGTTATTATATAAAATTATCTAAAGTTTTTATCATATTATCGATTGTCTTTTCTATACCTAGGGTTTATGATTGATTTCTAGAATATTCAAGTGTACAATTGGATTATTCTATTGATCATTCTATTGCTAGTATAGAGTTTAGCGATCCGTAATTGTCGTGCACCTCCTACACAAGTAGAAATCGCGAGACCTTGCAGGGGGATTCTGTGGACCAATTGCGAGTGAAGACAACACTAGTAAGTGGACCTTGCGATAAGAGTCTACCTTCTAGGATCAACCTAAGTTCACGTAACTTAAAGCTTCCGATTGGGTTACACCTTGAGTGCGCTACTACTTGGTGGTTCGGTTGGATAGAACCTGATATGCGAGCGCTTCGGTATCAGATTGCACAAGGAACTTTGGGGATGGATAAGCGTACTTGCTATTCTACGGTTGGTGATATATGATTCTTACGAAAGGTAAACGAGTATACTATGCAAGTCAACATTTGGTAACGCGAATGACTCATAATCATCTTTTCATCTTATTGTTTATTATTATTTTAATTATTCAACAACCCCCCTTGTCTTTTATTATTTTGTTGAACCAAATAACATATCAATTACACAGCTCTTTGTGGGAACGATCCTTACTACCGCTATATTACCAGTTAATTAGTGAGAAATATCCTGATTAATTTGTGGCACTTACGAAAGGCACCAAGGAACTTCAACGACGAAAGGTATGTGGAGACTAAAACTTATCCATCACTTAGAAAGTCTATTCAATTATATCTTCTAATGAGACTAATTCGAATAAATACATAAACTTTGTGTTATTGTCGTGTCCCGGTTATGGGGTGTCCACTTGTTAAGGGTTGTCCGTATGCTAATTAGTAGATGTAGTATTAGTACCGAGCGTGTGGGCGGCATGTGCCAGTTCAATAGTTCCAATTCTCTTATAAACACTGAACTCATGTACTTGAAGATTATCGAATAGAATTTGTTTGTTGTTCTTCCCCTCATTTGAGGTTTTACCCTTCAATTCTGCAGAGTAGATCCTGCGGTCTTGAGCCTGATTACTCAGTTATAGTGTAGATCACTACAATTGGTATCAGAGCACTCGATTCCCGTGTGACCGAGTGACGATGATGATCAACAGAGATGAGTTTATAGCTGAAGTAACGAGTTCAATTGCTGCTAGATTGAAGGTTGAGTTAGAATCCCCGTTGAAGGAATTATTGGTTGGTTTGGAAGCTTCGAGGGAAGTTCTAGCTGCTGCGAGGGAGGATTTGGCTGAGGACATGTGTAAGTTGAAATCAAATGAAGATTTACTCAAACCCTCATTTGGATCTATACCCAAAATCAACACTGATTCGGAAATCATTCCTATTGAGTCAAATCAGTAAGTAATTTCATTGTTCATTCTCCAATTCCTATAGATTCAAACCTAGCAGTGAAGGAAATTATATATCTACAACTAGAACTCAATACTTGGATAAGGATGAAGTTTGTTCTGATGTTGGAGTCCTGAAACACAATGAAAATTCGGTGTTTTTGTATTATCAAGAAGGTAAACCTTTCATTCCTAGTACTGATTTTATGGTGGATTTTCAAAGTAATAGAGTTGAATCTCATGAGATAAATGATTTCAATTCATTCAATCAGAATAATAATAGAATTGCGAATTCGAGTGAGTTATATGTTTTGAAGAAACTCTTTTGTGAAGAATGTTTAGATTGTTGTCTTGATTCTGCTCGAATCTTGGTTGATCGTGGTATTGAGTTTGAGTTACTTAGTAGTGGGAATTATATATATGAGCTAATTCTGGATTTTGGGTACCATGTGGAATTGTTATTCGGTTATTCAAATGTGTTTTTGTTTGTTGAAAACAATTACAGTCAGGATGCTTGCGAGTTTTTTTATGAAATGTTACAACAAGTTAACGTTCTCTGGACTAGTTCGAGACTTCATGTCGCTAGGGAAAACGAATCCAACAATGCATAACAACTAGTCGACTACAGGCCTACTCTTCATAACTTAAGTCTTAATGGTGATAATGGTTTTGTGCTTCTCCAACAACGGAATCAGGAAGAACTGTCACCTAGCTTACACTGCATTTCTGGGTTTACTACCACCCATGAAGGTAGGGTAACAAGGAGTTTGAGTGGTGAAAGTTGTTTTTATTGTAGCTTGGATGTTGCGGGTAAGGAATTAGATAGAGGAAGGTTGCTGGAACTGATTGAGAGGTACTATTCCGACATAAGCAGCTTTGAATCCAGTTTTGGCATACTTATTTTTAGTTTGATTGATCTTAATGGGTTCATTTTCATGGATACTTGTGATGGAAAATCTGTTTATGAGCTAAATCCTGAAGTTGGGTACCATTTAGACTCGTTACTTGAGCACCGAAACATCTCTCATATTGTTAAAATTGGTGAAACTCGTGATGCTTTCCCGTTGTTTAATGAAATATCACTACAAGTTAGTGTTCACTGGGGTAAAGTGATTCTTCATTTGACAAGGAAAAGTGGGAATAGTAACACACGGAGTTTGAGTATTGAAAAATGCTTATATTGTGTCCTGGATTGTACTGGAAGAATATTTGATAGAGGAAGGGTGTTAAGAATTAATCATGGGTTGGTCTATATGATTGCAGTGGATGCAACTACAGTTTTTGTGAAGATTCCTCAAATCTTTCATGAATACTGTAAGCCATTAATTGCTAAGATTGCAAAGATGAGGATTATTGCGCAACTGAGATGGGTTGTATTATAAATTCCCGAGGGAGTAGTAGTGACTTTGAGAAGTGGAGAAGATGTTATTCTCTCGCGACATAAACAGAGATTTTCTGATGCTACAGAAGTCATGTGCGTTGGGTTGCTTCGGTTTAATGTGAATAAGCATGAAGACAAAGAGGTACTTCACATTTTGTGGATGGATCCTCAATATTTGACTATGCTTAATTGGGTAAATTTCACAAGGACAAGAGTATATGTTTATCTCCTGTGGTCGACATATAAATTTTCTTATTTACGGAGTACGGGAAACAACATCGGTCATGATTGGATTGTCATTAAGTTACAACCTAGAATATGTGGTAAAAATCCTTGGTGTTCTGGGCTGGAAGGAATCCACTGTAAGAGTGGTGGGAATCAAAGAAGTACTTACTGAATCTAATGGTGGTGGAGACAGTTTGCATACGTGGTTGAAAGAATTGCTTACAGAAGATGCGGGTATTTATCAGGTGGAAGATGCAAATGAGTTGTATTCCTTCATCGTGACCCAAATATTCATTCTTCCGAAAATTATGATGGATATTTGTGTAGAAGATTTTATTATAACCTTGCATTTTAAAGAGTGGTCACCTGATGATGGAGTAGTTCTCTACGTTGGATTGATACATGTTATTCGTTACTATACTACACTACGTAACTCATCTACTAATGGAAGTACTGGGTTCTCTCTAAATCGAAGGCACTGGCAGCAATTATTTGTAACAATTGGAAGAAAAATTCTTGAGAAGTACGCTATAGTGCCAACTGAGTATTGTGTTGAGAATACTTATCACTCAGTGAACCGACTGAACATCTCCACATCTAATTGCTCAATAATACAAGGGAAGAGTGAGTCTGTCAAGCCCATTCTGTCACCTAGTGCATTACTGAAATGCTCGGCATACAACGGGATATTAGCTTAAGATTCTCATATCACCAGGATTATTATGCTCAAGACTGAAGGGGCAATCGCAGTTCTTGTCACTACATTACATGGATTTCAAATTAACCTACCGCATATCAAAAGCTACATACTTCTTAGAAGGTTTTGGCGGTGGTATTCATCACAAGAATTACCTTTCTCGCAAGCCAAGTACAAGTCACCACTCTTGTACATCTAGATTGATGGAGGAAATGAACATATCTATCTCACGCAAAGGCCTGATGGAAAATTTCTTTGTTAAGATTTTGTCTGCTCCTTGCAAGAAGAAAGATTCTAAGTGACTGGGAAGGAATCCATCGTAGCTTGCTTACGCCTACCACCTTGCTACAAAGAGTTACAAGCAGCTGGAAACCCTTTCTTTGAGAAGAACAAGAAACTTGAGTTGTATGTCAGCAATGAAGAAGTTATCTTCCCAAGAAAAGAGTTGCAGGTGACAGTTTTTGTGTTAGTGGAGAAGGCGTGTTTAAGACTACATCTTCGCATACAAGTTTATTGCAGAGAAGTTAACTTGAAGATGCTTGTTTATGCCTCAAGGGGTGGTAGATAAAGACTTATTACACGGAAAGGTACTCACACAGTCATTTGCAATGCTAATTGGAATTCATTATTCCAAGCTGCGAGTAGAGTTGTTACTAGTATCTACCAAGCCGTCAGTTTTGAATATACAAGGCTTGTTCACTGTGGAGAAATGATTCCAAGAGGCTCAAGATATTTGATTAATTATGGTGGGGACTTGGATCAAGTTGATTGCTACAGTGACATGAAGGAAATCAGTTTCTTAAGGGCCTTATTGTCGAAGTTAGGGAAACTGTATTCATGTCTTTTACTGTGGTGGAGAAGGAGCTGCAACAACTATGCCCGAGGTCGAGCTCATTTCATATCCTTGAGGACAAGGATGATTTGAAGGGGTGGGAATTTGTCATGTCCCGGTTATGGGGTGTCCACTTGTTAAGGGTTGTCCGTATGCTAATTAGTAGATGTAGTATTAGTACCGAGCGTGTGGGCGGCATGTGCCAGTTCAATAGTTCCAATTCTCTTACAAACACTGAACTCCTGTACTTGAAGATTATCGAATAGAATTTGTTTGTTGTTCTTCCCCTAATTTGAGGTTTTACCCTTCAATTCTGCAGAGTAGATCCTGCAGTCTTGAGCCTGATTACTCACTTGTAGTGTAGATCACTACAGTTATACACATTTGAAATTTCGAGCCGAGTTTATCTCGTTTATATAATTCTTGAAATACGAGTTTAAATCTTATAATGCTTCATCAATTTACTTGAAAACTTTAGTTGTAAACAATTCATTTGTTGGAGACTAAATAATGTGTCAAAATGATCATGTGAAAATTACCTTGAACGTCTTACATGATTTGTGTGAGATAATCATTTGATGTTAACTCGGAATGTTTCGTATTGATCAAATAATCATTTGAAAATTACTTAAAGATATTGGTATGTGTAAGATTACCAGTGTTTTCTTCTAAGGATGTCTCAAATCGATTAACGAGAGTTTTAGAACTACTACCAATGTCTGGATACAATACAGATTTGTGCTCAATGAAGATGATGTTTCAACCGGAGAACGAATCGTGAATTAAAAGAATTTTAAATCTAGAATGTCAACTGGAAAAAACTTAGACAAGAAAAGGCGATATCTCGTGTTTGTGATCACAAGAAGAAGAATCGATCATTTTCGAGAAATTCTTTTAACAATCAACATGTTACTCCTAAAAACATATCACGGTCAAACTCTTCGTGTAAAGAAGAATGAATACCTAATAAATCACAAGGACACAACAGATCCTCATAAGTCTTCCTTGTGTGAAAACCTGAGACACATAAAGTTGGAATGCACATCAATGACAAAGGTTTTTTAAAAGTCTTCATCTAATACTCCACTGTATCATAAGAAGAGAAAGAAATCTCATAAGAAATTAACGCCACTTTCGAAGAAGATGTTCAAAACTATTCATAGTCTGCAAAACCGATAAACATGGCGTACAAAATGTTGCGGGGAAATAATATGTCTTTTATTACCATTTTTCTATTATGGTTACTAAGAAACAAGAAACAATAAAAAAAATGTGTTGAAAACTCATTCTCTTCTCGAGAAACCACCCGACCCTTCATTGGATGAGAGATATTACGGTTTGTAATAGTGTCTAAGGTTGTTCTTGTCTTCCCTTGGATAAGAACCACAACCTTAAAGAGGGGTGAAAAGTTTGTTCTTGGTGTACCATGTTTTTTGATCTCTGCTCTGTAAATCTGATCACATGACAAACTTGTTTCTGGTTTTCCTTCTTGTGCTATAAACTCGTTTATTGAGCTAAGAATTTTTTTCTTGTGATTCTATTTGTTAATACAACATGCACGCTTCCTAAGTATGCGTACGAAACTTGGTTAAACTTATCTGGGTATCCAAAATCTTTTCGGGTTTTGGTCAAAGGTCATTTTCGGAAGTTATTCCTTATCTCTTTCTGTTTAAGGTTGAAAGTTTCATTTCATGTGCAAGGTTTTCATTTACCTTTATCATTTCCTCATCAAGTCTTTCTAGTAAAGAAGATGATGTTCGGATGTTCTCTTTCCTTTTAGGAAAGTTCGTTTTGATTCTTCTGATAGTGAGTTGGGTTAAGACAAGCGTGAATCCTCATCTTGTGAGGATCCCTCAATCTCTCAACTGGATAGCTCTCAACAATGCATTTTGTTGTAGAATAAGTACATGCTCTGAATAATGAACTTGAATCATCAACCAAAAGACTTGAAGATAAGATTGATAATCTCGAATCCAGGATTGATCTAATCGAAGATGATCTTGATGAATACAGGGAATATGAGAAGAGCCTTCAAAGTAAGTGAAAAGTCTTATTTTATGTGTTTAAGATTTAATAATGTCCAGGAAACTTTTTGTGAGAATTTATTCTTGTGTTCGAGAAGGATAACTAGGGTTTGGTATAGCATATATTGTGATTACACAAGCTATTTCCAACACTTCTTCATCTTGCATGTTTTTAGATTTATTTATTTAAATTCTAAGTTTTTGGAAGATGAACTTGCAGTATTTAATCTTATTGGTTTATATATTGCAAATGTCTTATGAGATATATGTGCCTTTACGCTTTATGTTTTGTGCTATTCTCGGATAAATGCTCAAAAGTTAAGTCTATTATGTCTTTATGCATATATTGATAAAAGATAAAATAAACTGTTTGAAAAATTCCGCAGTATTGATCTTTCCCCGATCCAATATATGTAAAAGTATTGTATTTACTCCGTAAGATTTCTTATGTTGAGTGATTCTGGTTAAATTAATCGAAAAGATCCTCTTGAGGTTAGTTTACTCGATGTTTACTGGATACAAATTCTTGTGATTTGTTAATGTCCAGAGAAATCCTTCTTTTCTCGTAAAAGTAAGGTCGCTCATGGTGTTCTCTTGGGAATGGCATCAAATGGGGGAGAGTTCTTAAATGAACTTGTGCTTAATTGTTATATCTTTGTGGGGATAGCGGTTGTGGAATTGGGTAAACTTGTATCTTAATAAACTCCTTGATGAATACATTAAGTTTCGACTATGTGAAATCATCTAAAGAAAATTTGATATGCTTCTTTAGTCATGAACTATGTTCGGAGAATTCATAGCGCTCCCATAGTTTTCGTACCTTTGCCAATCTATATTGACAAAAAGGGGGAGAATTATTTAGTAGTTCATACTTCATACATTTGGTTTAAGGACCATTATGAAAGGGGAGTGGATTCCATTCTATAGGTTCTACCTATTGTGCAAAAGATGGAAGTATTGACTAAGGGGGACTAATACATATCATCGTAGTATTATTTCAAAGTTGTGATGCAATTGGACTTTGATTAACATAATAATACTTTGCCACTGAATAACAATGATTGAGAACATTTGTTTTCGTATTTTTATTGCTACGGATCTTCAACAACAATGATGTTGAGTTGAACACATTCAGAATCGATGGAGAACTTGAAGTAACAAAGAATTCAAGGAAGTTGAAGAGCCAAGGAAATCAAGCATGATGGATCATAAGCTACAAAGTTTATTTATTTTGTAATCAATATGTATTAATAGTTTTGTCACTAAAATTGACAAAGGGGAGATTGTTAAAGCACTTCTCGGTCGAACTCGCAAGCGTTTGCTATCTCAAGCTTGTTTGTCAAGTTTAGTTGATCAAAATTATATCTTGATTCTACTTATAGCTATGTCTCAGATTAGGATAGAAGTGTGTAGTTGAGTATTAAACTTCACGACGTTCACCAATTGAAGAAGAAGATATACTAAAGACCTTAGAGGAACTTTGACGACGAAAGGTATGTGGAGACTAAAACTTATCTATCACTCATAAGTCTATTCAATTCTATCTTCTAATGAGACTAAGTCGTATAGATATATCGACTTTGTGTTATACACATCTGAAATTTCGAGTCGAGTTTATCTCGTTTATATATTTCTCGAAATACAAGTTTAAATCTTAGAATGCTTCATCATCTACTTGATAACTTTAGTTGTAAACAATTCATTTGTTGGAAACTAAATGATGTGTCAAGATAATCACGTGAAAATTACTTAATACATGATATGTGTGAGACAATCATTTGATGTTAACTCGGGATGTTTCGTATTGATCAAATAATCATTTGAAAATTACTTAAAGATATTGGTATGTGTAAGATTACCAGTTTTGTCTTCTAAGGATGTTTCAAATTGATTAACGAGAGTTTTAGAACTACTACCAATGTATGGATACAACACAATATTCGAACCGTGAAGTGCTAGTTCAGGTCCGGGACTCTTGTTTTACGAACGGAAAAACTAGGCAAGGTCCAGAACGGTAGTTCACGAACTCGTTTTGTGAACTCAGTGGTTGGGTTCTGAAACCGGTAAGTATGACAACTCGTTCACATACTATGTATGCTAACTATTGTCTATACTCATGAACTAAGGTTCGTTTGCAAACTGAAGTCCGTGGATTCTTAATGATTTAAGGTATGCGAACTCGGTTTGCAAACCGTGTCATTTCTTGTATAAGTACTTTGTACACTTATAAACCAAGCCGAATATGTTTCAAATGCTTTGTGGATATTTCTATGAGATAGTGAACATTTGAACAACTCTCTTAAAACACATTTAGATACATTTGATTATCTATCATGATTGATTGATTATCATATTTGGTCTAGAAGTTTTAGATGAGTATAGCTAAGATAAAAGTGTTCATATGGCTGACTTTGGTTAACTGTTATTGAGCCAACTCGTTATACGCGTTTAGGTATGGTTCATCCATATTTAAATATAGGTATATTTAATTTGTGTATATCAAGCTAAACCATCTAACTTTGGAGATTGATTGCTTATTTTCTAAGCAAACTTAGCTTGAATCTTAAATCAAGAGTTCATCTAACGGTGAATATTAATTGCTTTGTAAATAGGCTATCTTAGCTTTGATTGTAAGCAAACATGATTTGAAAGACTATATAAAGAGAAGCTCTAGCATATGGGAAACCTAATCTCGACACTTCCGTGTGTTTTTAGTTTCAAACTAGAGTCGATTATCTCTTAACCTAGGTTTCCAGTTCTTCTGAAAACCATTACTAGGTTTAACGACTTAAAGAATTTGCTTGGGATTCTTGAAGCCAGGTCCAACTATTTTCTTTGTAGTTGCATATCTTGATCTTACTTTTTCTATCATACTGAGTTTAATATTCTCTACGATTTTATCGAGATTTATATCTAATAAGTAAGATATAAAAAGTAATCACAATGATTTCTTCCTCTCGAGACTCTTGTGATTCCGTAATAACTTATTCTCGTTAATCGGCTAGGTTATTGTGAGGTGACTAATACTCTAGGATTTTCTTCGGGAGTATAAGACCGGATTATTAGTTGAGTTTCGTGTTCACCTTGATCTTTATCTTAAGACGGAAACAACAAATAGAATAGACTTATCTCAGTGGGAGACAGATTTGTTTATAAGTCTTCGACTTTGGGTCGTAGCAACTTCTAGGCTGTAAATGACGTCAACTAGGGGAATCAAGTGCGTAGAGTCTTGCAAGATTCAAGAGGCATAAGGAACGCGAATGTACCTTAATCGGTGTGAGACTTGGTTAGGGCTCAACTACATTCCAAATCCGGGTTAACTTGTAGTAGGCTAGACTCGTAGCGGCTTAATACAATGTGGTGTTCAAGTATGGACTAGGTCCCGAGGTTTTTCTGCATTTGCGGTTTCCTCGTTAACAAAATTTCTGGTATCTGTGTTATTTGTTTTCTGCATTATATTTTCTTTATATAATTGAAATATCATAGGTTGTGCGTTGTTCAATCACAGTTGATAAATCCGACCTTTTTTGTTGGATAGAACTTGATTGACACTCGGACATTGGTCTTTGGTACCATCCGAGTTATTCTCATAACAATCAACTTCACTTGATTTCTATCTCTTTGATTTACTAATTGTGTATAGAAAGAGATAAAACTCTTTGAAATCTTTCTTGTGTGAGTTTAGTCCATACAGATTGCCAAACGAAATAGTGTTTTCAATATCTTTTTTTTTTTTGAATAAGAAAGATTATATTAGATAAACTGAATTACATAGAGTTATCCTCATGTATACATAATTGTATCCAGAGGGGGATTTCTTCATACCATTCTTGTTCATTAACAATGCCGATGCCATATTTGGCCAGAGAGTCGGCAACATGGTTTGTTTCTCTGCGAACAAAAGTGCAAATCCAACTATCAAAACTAGATAAGATACCTAGACTATCGATTACAATGTTCCTAGTAGTCCATTTTATCGAGTCGAATCTGCAATTAACCGCTTCTATCACATTTAAACAATCCCCTTCCAAGTGAAGATTTCGAATTCCTTTTCTTTTAGCCCACAAAATAGCCTCTAGTAGCGCTTTACCTTCTGCTTGCTCTGGATCTAAAGCTTTTAAGTGGCAGCATCGAACTCTATCGCTTTCACCTGCAGAGGAACGAGCAATTAGACCCACACCAACATCTTTATTAGCTAATTTAAAAGCCGCATCAAAGTTTAATTTGATATAGGGATTTGCAGGCCTGAGCCATGGTTCGATTCTTCTGATCACAATAGAGTTATTGTCTTGAATTCTTGTAGCTTGGGCTCTATTCCACTCAGTATAATCAAATTTTATCGTAAACACCACTTGGTTTATCTGAGGGGTACTATTTTCAAAGACTTTGAGACATCTAGCTTTCCATATTTACCACATTATAAACCCAAACCATTATACAGTTTTGTGTTAATAGCGCCTGCATTATTATCCTAAAAAAGAGAAACAATCATATCATACAGATCAATGTTAGCAACATCATCAGCTAAATCAGTATCAATAGCTCTCCAGACATTTCTAGCAAATGAACAATCCAGAAATATATGTTGGAAATTTTCAATGCCATTGTTACAAAAAGGGCAATGAGTACTAGTGTTGGGGCAATATCTGGAAAGTTTATCACCAGTGGGAAGGCATTGTTGGATACACTTCCATAGAAAATGGAGAATGTTGGATGGAAGAACCGTTTTCCAAAATTTCCTCCGAGAGATTTGGATTTGATTTCTTATGCCTAACTCAAAGCATTCCCGCAATTCAAAATAGCTTTATACGCCGACTTCACGTAAAATAAACCATTAGAACTAGGGAGCCATTTTCAATATCTCGCTTATTCTCTTGATGTACTTTTTAATGGTGATCGTGAGACTTATTTAAACCTTGAGTTCTAGAGACTTATTTATAGGTTCTCTTATGTTTAATGGTTTGTAAACTTAACGACACACTAGTGGTAATTTTCATTACTAGTACTTTCAAGAATAGATGATATATTGTACATTTGCTACCGCAGTATGATTTGCAGGAATTGTTCCTCATAAGCAAATTTGTCATTTCTAAATAATTTTTTATTTTTGAATATAAAATTTAATTCTGCAGTATATAACCTTTTGAATAACATGTGCGATTTAAAATATAATATGTTATTTTTTATAATACAAAGCTTGAATCTCTATATAGACAGGGAAGATAATTAAATACCTTGTATGAGGCCTTTAGTGGAAGTCAGATCAATGTTGAGAGGATCTTCAGGATCCACAACGACTCCACATAAAATTTTGTTTGGCAAATTTCCAAAGAAATCATCTCTTAAAATACCCACAGTGATCCTTTCATTTGCGGCAGTTGATGATACGCCTGCTCCGTTAACCATTAATGGTGTTCTAATATCCATCTCCGACTCAACTCCTGCTTTCACCATGGTTGATTATTTCTTGCAGAGAGAGACCGTTAGCATCAGACAGACATACTCAGGCAACTATGTATATAAATATAATCTTATTATCAGATCATGTGCACACGAAATTCCAAGACATACAACCAACTACATACATTTTATAGATAGAAGATATGACAGCGTTTTTATATTTGCAAATTTTGGAACTTAGCTTAGTTCGAAAACATAATGCATGTGTGTTCAAATATAACTTAGCTTAGTTTGCAAATTCTGTTGTCGGGATTGGAATGTGTTTTTCTCTCGATAAAAATAAACATAAATTAGAATCTGCGTTATTTCAAAATAAAATACAGTAAAATAATGCATGTGTGTTAGGCGGGCAAACCAAGCGATCACAGGAGGGAGAGGAGACACGAAACTACCACGTGTTTACTATTTGGGAAAATTGGAAAAATGCCCTATATTTATGTATGGACAATTCTTGCATCGGTCCATAAACGAGTTCTATTTAGATGTTTATATACTTTATACTATGTGTGTCTTCTCATTTTCAAAATTGTCATTAACATGGGTCATGGTTGGTAAAAAAATACACTGCTTCCAAGAGACAACCCACGTGGCCAGAAATTAACCGAGGTTGAAGTTAAACAACTCTACCAAGTACCAAAGACCAAAACCCTTTTCCAGCTGCAAGTACCAGGTCGGGTAGGAGACAAAGCTCCAGAAAGTTGAACATAGTTTTTACGACGGCCTGAACAAATCTTGCACAACCCGTAGGCAAACAACTCTACCAAGTACCATCCCTTTGAAAGGTAGTGGAATTTACATGGTATAATGTGTTGGTCGTGTAATTCCGAGAAGTTTGTAATTTATTATTCGGATCCCTTCCCTCTCTTCCCTCCTTTACCCCAGAGAAAAATCAAGCCGTCATCCTCCTCCGCTCAAATCCAGCTCCACTGAACAGGTGTCTCTCAATTTCATGGTTTCAAGTGGGTTAGTAGGACCAAGATTTAGTTTTATCGTTTTTCTTTAGTTTTTGTTGCCATTTCGACTTTCTCTATTTCTTTCGCAGCGATGTTATATGCATTCTTGTAACACTTCTTTTTGGTCTTCATGCCCCTCTTGATGTTGGGTATGTTATGGTGAAGAGCTTCTTTGAACCGGTAAAAATTAAATCTCGTTGTACCCCTATTTTTTTGATCTAATATATTCTTCGAGAAAATTTTTGATGGGGCATTTTTTGAAGGGGCACGGGGGACTAATGATATGGTGACACATGCATTTGATATCAATGAATTTTATTTCCAAAAACACCAACAACAATTAAGAAAACAAATTTTCTCTCCAAAATTAGACTTTTTTTATATTTTTGGAAACAAAATTCATTGATATCAAGTGCATGTGTCACCATATTATTGGTCCCCCATGCCCCCTTCAAAAAATGCCCCCATCAAAAATTTTCTCTCTTCATATTCTTCTTTATCGATCAAAAAAAAAAATTGAATATGGTTTTCAACAAAAGACATCTAAGAATTTCGTTGGTTTTAGAAGTTGTCAAGATTAATATGACCCTCACCCTCTCTTGTTTTGAGAGTCATCTCTTTCTTTATCTATCAAATGGTGAGATTTTATTCCAATCACCATCCTCTTTTCGATTTAATTGGATCTCCACATGTATTTGGAACTTTTTTCGATAATCCAACTCTCTTCTCAAAAGAATATTTGAATGTAGTTTTTATTACTTGTAATCTTGTTCTTGATGTTCTTAACCATAATGTAATCGATTTGAAGCTATGAATGAAAATGAAATAACTTTTATCAAAAAAAAAAAAAAAAAAAGTTTGTGATTTAATGGAATTTTAAATTCGAAAAATTATGTAAATTCGTACTACGTTTGGTGACTCACCACAAAAATTGATTTTGTTTAAATTTTATGTTTATAATCTCATATGTCTTTTGGTACCTTACTAAAATTATTGGCGAACTTATAATAAATATTTTTTTTAAGCATTATATTGTATCCTACACCGTCACCGTCACCGCAAAAAATAAATAAATAAATACTAATAATCATTGTCATCCGGCGACACTTCAGGCGATTGAAAGCTATTCCTAGTCTGATTTGCCAGTATATCCTTCTTAGCATCACACTTTCGATTTCATCCTTACTTGCTTTATTAGTAGACACCTTATTTCCATCCCTCCTTCAAAGACGCCAAGGCAGTTATGACAATTATATTTTTAGGTTTTACAGACTCCATGCTTATAACAAGATCATATTCTTTGTCATCTCAAATCCCATCTCTCTCTTGTGCAGCAGGTTCACAAGTTGCATCAGAATCACAAGGGGATGCGATCTTCCAGTGTCCTTTTAGAAATATTGATGGATGTCGCAATGGTGTTGGTGGATAGGCTTGGCTAGAAGTTCCCTTTTCAGGTATTTGAATGATCGAACTTTGCGGTTAATGAGGGTAAACAATTTTCAGAGAAAGGATAAGTTATAATGTAGAGGTTTATATTGCTTGAGAGAGTGTTTTAATGTAGTTGCGGATGTGGATGTACTTCATAAACATGCATGGAAAAGACCGTGTCATGTGCATGATAGTGATATCACTACATGCCCTTTCAATGGTAGGGATTGGTCCTGCTATAGATCCACAATAGGGATCGGTCCACAAATCTCATCGATTCCTTTCAACTACAAAACAAGATTCGCAAGTCTACTTCCTTTAACTCATGTTGTTAAACATAGTTTTCTAAGCATGGAATCAACCCTAAGTTCATTACATAATCTAGTAACACGTTACGAAGATAGTGTCTATGTCTCAATTACGAAGTTCAAAAGATAAACATTATACTTTGTAATTCAATATACTTAGGGCTGTCAATGGGATATCGAATTCCGATAGCTGTTACCGATAATCCGAGTCCCTATAGGTAATTTTCCGACATAAAGGTAATTGGAATCCGTAACGGAATTTTATCGGTAATTATTGTCTTAATGTAATGATATCGGCTGAGGAACATACCGGTTGGTTAGTTACCGATACCAATTACCATGATTTATCGATAACCGTATTCACCGGTAGCGGTAATTATTTTCCAAGGATGCAACTGTTTTTGAATTTCACTGTATTTTTTTTTTTGCAAGAACATGTAACTAAGCAAATTTGGAACATTTGTATGTGTTTACTTTGTGTTTGGCATGGATTTTGAACCGAAAGCTTTTTATTGTGAACTGAATTTGGGTCTGAAAAATAGGTTATGTAGAACTCTGTCAGTAAACGGCATTTGTAGGTAATTTTACCGGTATCCGATAACTTTAACGAAACGATATCGGCCACGATTTTGAGAATTCAACTGAAATTACTCCAGATCGGAATCTTGTAGAAATTTTCGGAATGGTACCTGCTAAGCCGCCACTGCTTCTTTGGTAGGTTCCGTTGACATCCCTAAATATACTAAAGTTGTGATACAACTTGTATATTCTTCCTTGACACATTGATCATAATCGAATTATCAAGTTTCTAATACTAGAGATTCATATATATAACTTCGCATGTTATGTTTTTAATCCGAACGACTAGAAAGTAACGTAGATAGAAATGGAAACAAGCCAAGTCTTGTATTACTAACCTCGAATGTAAGGATGATGTGTTCATGGATGTTGATGCATCTTCGGGTTCTTCATCCATACGAGTTTGTCTCAAAGATTTCTAGATTTCCTAGTCCAACCTAACATAATTGACTCTAGTAATTTAATTAAGCTTACCTTGAGTTTTGGAACTAAAATATGACAACTTAACTTGACATAACAACGCTTTGCGGCTTCAACCGAGCAATGCTCTAACATATGGATTTTTCAACCTATCTGACATGATATATTTTCATAAAAGCTTCACTTTTTGCTCGGCTTCTGTGACCACAACTATTGGATTAACATCAATATAAAACATAAAATGATTCCTATTTTGTCAGCCTATAAATTTACTTGTGGCGGTAGTTGCAGTATGGCTTTACCTCTAATAATATCCCTTGGAATGATCAATCATCTGAGAGGATAATTTTCTAAGGACTAGTTTAAATGCACTATATATAATCATTGGATGTTGATTTTTCACCAAGTTCCCAAACTCTTTATAGCGCCCGAATTTCACCATGTATTTATCAAGTACGTGCACATCAATATTCTTAGCACTCTTTTATAATGAGGTTGTCATTCATTAGGTATTTAATTTGCAATGAGTGTCATTGTCATCTTGTCAGATCTCACAAATTTGTTTTTGTTTGTCTTCGTCTCTGGCTTGATTTGAATAAACCTTTGCAGTTGTTGTGTATGTACTTCTAGAGTCTGAGTCGAGCATCATTAGTCATTACTATAATGCAATATAATTTATAATTTTTTTGAATATGTTAGAAATCTTTTGAGTATTTTGAAAATTAAATTTAAAAATATCTTTGTTAAATTTAAAATTTAGTTAGTTTCCTCTTCTTTTAATTTTTGGTATGAAAATCAAGGTTATCATGTCAGATGGTTGTGGAGAGTTTATAAGCCAGTCATTCTGCCCTTAGCGTGGAAAATTCTACGAATGATGTTTTTAAACAAATATTTAAATCTTACATCATCGATTATAATGGATTGTAAGTCCATATTTCAACTTTCAACTTTCAACTATTAGATTTCCTCACAGGATTTTGTCGGGACATTCGTCGGTCAATCTAGAATTATTGTGCTCTAAATTGAGTATTTCTCTTACTGCTTTGAGTAGTAGTCGTCGATTCGGCTTATGCTCACACTCTTGAACATAATGGATCAATAATGGATCAACTGAGTTAAAACATAAACACAATATGGGATTAAGAAAACTTTATCAATTCGACCAATTCTTTCTGTTTTTTCTGGATTGAGGCTTTTAAAACAATCTTTCTGCTTGCTAATGAATAGATTACTAATAATCTCCATTTTTTATCTTTGCTTATACTGAGAAGTCATTTCAAGCCAGTCCTACCTACTACGACCTAAGAGTCTTTGGATGTGTGTGCTTTTTATGGCACAAACCTCACACATCAAACATGCTAGAATCACCGAGTAATCTTTGTATTTTATTGGTTACTCTACATCTACACATATTAAACTTTCTCTGCTGATCTTACTCACAATATATGAAAAAGTATCACTTGTTTTTTTTTCTAAAATCCCTTAAAATCACTTAAAATGTCGGCATGGTGTTTTAATGCCAAAGAATCAAAATCGACATGGTTTTTCCATGCAGGCATGAACAGTAAAATATCCTCCAATTACTTTCCATATCCCCCAATTAATCCTTCTAACTAAAGGAAGAAAAGATGTTCTATCCTCACAATGAGATATTACTTCATGAAATTTGTGTATATTTTAAATTACAAATGGATCAGTATTCAAGAAAAAAAAAATTGGTACAAGATTCAGTTAAGTGGTATACACCAACTATATAAAAACAAAAAACTGATCTATAGGATTACGAGCGAGAATCTGGTCCTCCCGGTTTTGAGTTTAGAAGCGGTTGGATTGCCTTCACGACGATGGTCATATTAGGCCTAAAATGCTTCATATCGAACACATAATGCCGCAAATCTGCCATCCGAAAATAAAATAAAATATACAACCAATGTTATCAAACTTTACATCTAGACTGCAAATAGGCGGCATGAAAATAATAACTCCAAAAATAGCTTAAATATGCGCGAAACACCTTTGCAAAGAGTCAAAATCCTAACATGTGAGTATTTTTTCATCTCGTATTTTTTTTAAAGTATAAATATAATATTGAATATTCGTAAATGACCTTTGCTATAGCCTTTGGAGGGTAATCATTATTTAGCTTTGGATCGATACACTGTTTAACTTTATCCTCACTTAGTCTAGGAGTTGCCTGTATTGTTTGAAAATAAAATTAGAGATAGATAAAGTGAAAAAAGAACTAAGAGTGAATTTCGAGAATCACAAGACAACTGCAATATATACCCAAGTAACAAGACTTTGTTGTCCTTTAGGCATGGTGTGATCTACTGGCTTTCTCCCTGTCAATAGCTCAAGAAGAACAACACCAAAACTGTATACATCACTTTTTAGAGTCAGTTGGCCTGTCATGGCATACCTGAAATGTAACAACAAAGTAAGTTCATTTGTTGGGTAAAATTATTCCAAGAATAAAACAAAAGGCGAAGAACGCTACTGAAAGTGAAAAAAAAATAATAAAATGAAAAAACTCATACTCTGGAGCATGATACCCAAATGTTCCCAACACACGAGTTGAGTGTAGACGAGCAACAGTTGTCTCGATGACCGGGTTTGTCAAATTGAAATCTGCCATTTTTGCAAGAAAATCATCAAATAGTAGGACATTACTTGATCTAACATCCCTATGGACAATAGAAGGTTGGACTTTTTTCATGTAGATACTCGAGGCCTTTTGCGGCCCCAAATGCAATTTTCACTCGTTGATTCCAACTTAGAACCGGACCAGGTTCTGCCCCTTGCACCCCTTTTCTTCCTACAATCCCCAAAAAAGACATTAAAGTTGAGACATGTAATCCAATTGAAATATTATGAAGGCCAAAATTCTCACTAAGGAGATAATACCATGTAAAACATCATGTAAAGAACCCATAGTTGCAAATTGATAAGCCAAGATTCGGTTATTTGCATCCAAACAGTATCCAAGTAACTCAACGAAATGTTCATGCTTCAGTCTTGAGACAATTGATAACTGTATCATCACCAATGATAAAAGTAAATCCACTAATACATCATATAATTAAATATATCTCAAGATCATTGTATGTTTTGAAACTAGGAAAAAGTAAAAATTTTCATTAAAAACTTACTTGAGCTGCAAAGTCAGAATCTGGTTCTTGTGAAGAGCTATTATCTATTTTTTTAATTGCTGCAACCTGACCAGAACTTAAGGTTGCACGAAAAACTCGTCCATAAGACCCTTCACCAACTAGTGTCTTTGATCCAAAATTACCGGTCAATTTATTCAACTCATCTAAGGATAAGGCTGGTGTTTCAATAGGTAAAACCTTGGCAGGTGCACCGCTCCTTGCAGCATGGGAAGTTCTTGGCTCTTCCCTCTGACTCCCTAAAATTCATCGATAGTAGTTTTAATTTTCCTCCTTTTTTAACATTAAATAAACAAGATTATCATAAATATAGGGCAACAATATTGAAAGATTACATTACCAAATTGATTCCTTGGTGGAGCTGTATATTGATTAACAGGTGGACCCCCAACTTCCTCTTCCACACCCCCACAACACAACATCGTTGTTGTTTGTCGCTCTTTTGAGCAAAGAAAGAAATAATACAAGAATTTTTTTTCTTCTAAAATATGATTAGTTGCTCATCTCTATCAATGCTCAACAATCATTTTAAGCAGAACCTTCGGTTCTCCATAGATTCACGTCAAGATTGAACCATTGCGACAAATTCAAATGATAAAAAATTTGTTCATAAAAAATAACATATGTTTAAATTATTACAATTATGTAGAAATTTTATCCTTGAAACTTAATTGTTAAAATTAATTAGACTTCCGCTAAAATGAAAAACCATTACCTCGTTATTGATTTCCTTTTCCTTACAGAACCAATACCAATTATATAAAAACCAAAAATAATTGATTTGATCCTGACAAAAAAAATTAGGGTAAAAGGATTTAGGTAGGATGATGAACAAAGAGTATACTAGCAACCGAGACCGATCGAGATTAGATCGGCAAAACGCAACAAGGAGAGAAGAAAAGTTAGTAAATGGAATTGGAATGAGAGAGAAATTGGAGAGAGAAAGTAGAGGAAAATGAAAGAGTGGTTCATAATCGCGGGGAAGTCGTTTGGAGTTCTCAACCGTAATTAACTAACAAATTAATCCCCCTAAAATAGATAAATCTAATACTTTTCCATCTTAAAATAGGTATTTTTATACTAAAGATGTTTTATTTTTGCGAATAAACAAGAATTAGGATTTACATACAACTTGTAAAAAAATGATAAAATAGGCACTTCCAAGTTGTTTTTTCTTGTGCCTAAAATTGCTATTATCAAGAAATATAGATGAAGCTATAAAGGTATTGAATATTCAAACACATTTGGCATGAACACTCAGTCACACTACTTGGGAGATTATCTTTTCGACATGATTTTTTTTCAAGTATAATTCAAAGGGACATCCATATTGATTTTAGTATCCAATTTATGCAATTTGTTTGAAAACATCCATGAATAGGACTGACAATAGTGTATTGGTGCGTGAATATTTTAATTTACCCGCTATTTTTGATTGAGTAATAAAACCATGTCTAGGCAAGTAGCTATAAGCAAAATCCTTATGCTTATGAAAATAAAAAATCATGAAACTAAATTCATATAATCTTGTTATACATTTTTTTATAAAGAATGATGCAGTGGAAAAAAAAATCTATAAAAAAAAATAAATTTTCCCATCATTCCGGAAAATGAGTGGTAAGTGTGAAATATATATGCATGTTATAACATCGGAAGACGATATTAACTTGATTTCTAATTAATAACAATAAAACCAAATGTTTTTTTTTTCTTTTTTGTAGTGTTCTTTTAACAGTAAAAGTAATGTAATGGAGTAAACCTCGATAGCTGGTAGCATGTATTGTAGTTCCTGCTCCATAACCAAGATGTCTAGTTAGAAACATGATGTCTAGTTAGAAACATGAGAGGAATTGCTAAATAAATAAAAAAACGCACAATAGTGTTGCAGTGGGTTGTGATGTCAAAGCAACAATCACCAGGTTTATTAATAAAAGGGAAACTTACTATATACATTATTATGATTTAACTAATTTTTATATGATCTCAAAAGATCATGTAAGATGGTTTGCCTCTACCTATTGATGCTTGGACTTTGGTTTAGGAAAGAAATGTCTTCCGGTTGGCTCCTTTCCGGATCCACTTAATTAAGCACTAATTATTTGACCAAAGCGTTGCTTCCTCCAATGATAGAATTCCAACTTGCTCGTTTCTCCTTGTTTTTTTTATCTCAATCTGGTGTCCTTGTGATTTTTAAACCAGTAATGTATGATTAGCCTAGTGGTAATGATGTTTTTTCCCTACTTAAGAAACCTTAAAGAAGAAAAAAAATATGGATAAGTGGTGGAAGCCAAAATCCATAATTTGCAGATTGGTTACATGTTAATTAGTACGATTTCAAAAAAAAAAAAAAATCCTTACATATATTCCAATGTGAGATTGATTTCAAAGATAGCTTGTTAGGATTTAGGTTTTGGTGCCTAAATATATTTACGCATTTGGCTTCTAGATTTGCTTGCCTACAGGGCACAATAGTAAATGTTAGTTTGGACATTCTGACTAACGATATAAAAATAATTATTTTATCATTATTATTATACCGTAGAAACCCTAAAAATTAATCCGCGATAAATTAATAAAAATTTTCGGTCTCGAGTCGGAGACAATGTGTTAGATTAATAATTCGTTAAATTTATGAATTAGTAAAAAATTCAAACTTTCTATAGGTTTTTTTCGATATATAAATTAATAAATTTCTAATTTACATAAAATTAGTTTTATATTTAGGTTAATATGGTAAAGATGAATGTGAACTGGCGGGTTTTCCTAAAATTGATGTCACATTAAATGTCTCATGTATTTTTCTTTACATTAGAAGAGTTTTTGGTGATGTCGTTTGGTTATGCAATAAAAAATTATTCAATGTCTTTATAGCTTCGATAACTTGTTTACGTGAAGGTGCTCTATAACAAAAATTTCATCTTCGGCTTCCACATCACCACTTTCCTCGTTTTTCATGATAATATCAATTATTTCCTTATCGGTCAAAAATTCAAATTGTATTCTCTTGAAGGTAATTCAAAAGGTATTCAATCGTCTATTTCGTTGCGATATTTCGATCTTTTGATTAAATTTTTCAGTTCTCTAGTGTATCATTATCTAACATTTCAATTGAATTCTCTGATGAGGTGAACATCTATTTTCCAAGATGAAATGACAAGATTCATCGCATCTGAAACATTAATATTCTCGGAATTTGGTTCTCCTACTTCATAACCTTCCAAAAGACTATACGATAGAATTGACGACGATGATGCATCTTAAAAGCTCATATAACTGTGTTACAAAGGTTGAATCTAGTGTTTGGTGGCAAGAATTATACAATGTTTTGATAATCGGAAAAATGGCCAAGATGTGTGTATGGATGTCACGGGTGTCTCATCCTTCACCGGTGAGGTGCTCGTGACTTTCATTCCAGGCCAAGCTATTTCCGGGAGCAATATTATGTAAACGTGCCCAAATACTTGGATGAATGTGTTTGTGTGCTATGGTTTGGGTGTTTTTAGTGAGGATATTGTATGTTTTTTTAAGCGTTTGAAAAATTGTTTAGTTAGTAATGATGCTGGTAGTGGTCCAGGAAGTTTTATTTTTCATAGATTGGGTGTTGTTATTCAAAAAGTTGTTGGGACCCAACTCATTTCTTAGTTACTAACTAAAGCTTTGGACGAATCCTTGTTATTCTACTTCTTATTGTTATTATTATTATTTTCAATCTAATATATCCTAGTATATAAATTAATAATTATTATTTTATCGATAATTTAATATCACGATAAATTTTGTTTGTCCCGGTGCTATTATTTTATAGGGGTTATATAGTACACTTAACGTAATCTCGTAAACGTGAAATTTTTTCATTAGAGTAATAACAATGCAATTCAATTAGTCGTTAATTTTTTATTATATATTTTTAGGCCATATTTTATTGCAAAGGAGCATAAGAAAAAGTACAACATTAAAAGAGATCAAGTTATATCTCAATAGTACAGTTTTCAATGGGAAGAAAATTATCAAAAGAAAATTAATCTAAATATATGTCATCATTACATGAGCTCCAGATAGATATTTCACTATTAATTTTGTTGATAAGCTCTCATGTATGTCTCCCTCTTTTATTAGACAACGGTCTCTCATTCCTTTATTTCCAAATCATCCGATATATTTTTTTTTTTGTTAAATCTTCCTATATTTTTCTTTTTTGTAGGGATCAAGATCCAGCTTGATGAATCAGAGAATCAAAGTTAACCTTGTAAAGCTTGTGATTGGATAGAAAGTAGTTCCAAAAATGTAAGGAGTAAACACAATGAATCAGTAGATGATTTATATACTAAGGGTTTCTACTCTAAATTTCTCTGTACAAATTTTAGCTCCTCGTCATTGTCTTGTTTTGTGGATTCCATTTCCTTGATCATCATCACGAAAACAAAAACATAAATTAGCATTTTTCATCATTGAAAATATAAACTTGGCAGTGCTTATTTTAAGAAGTCAGTAGTATTAACTTGTAAACAAGTTATTTTTTAATAGTCAGAAGCTTGAAATTGAGTTGTGTGGATTACTAGACACAAATAGAGATTCTGTTTAAAGTCAAATCTTTGATTACAATAAGTTAATCAAAGTCTTGTGGTATTGAAACATGCAGCTGGTCCATCTCTGCTGGTATAAGAATATAAGTTAACGTGGTGGCTATTAAGAGCGAAGTCTTATGGTGGAATTCAACCTATTCCGCGATGGAAAATTCAATGGAATGTCAAGTCTAATGGCTTTCATATTGGGGTCTTCCACGTTAAAATTCAAGAGGTTCCATGATTTGGTGGAATTGGTCCGTAATCTATAGAAACGCTTAATAAGAATAGCGAAAAACGCTATTAAGAAAGCGCTAAAAGACAAAAAACGCTAATAAGAATAGCGTAAAACGCTATTAAAATGGAGCTTAGCACTATTAAGAATAGCGTGTTTTTTTATCCGTAGATTTAAACTCGAGTTGTTGAGAATCTAATCAAAAAGAAAAAAATGCTAATAAGAATGGACTTACCCATTAAGAATAGCGTTTTTTAATGTTATTAAGAATGGAGAGCTTAACTCCATTAAGAATATCATTTCTACTATTCCACCATT
The DNA here is from genome assembly GCA_023531295.1 of Papaver armeniacum. Classification (NCBI taxonomy): domain Eukaryota; kingdom Viridiplantae; phylum Streptophyta; class Magnoliopsida; order Ranunculales; family Papaveraceae; genus Papaver; species Papaver armeniacum. The sequence goes on along the minus strand of JAJJWW010006424.1, from coordinate 129,803 downwards.
ACACTTCAAGCTTCCATCCACAAGCCCAAATGGTGAGGTGGCGTGGAAAATGGAAGATGGATAGATTCCACCATAAGACTTGCCCTAATGATTTACTTAATTAACAACCAATATTTTTTCTTTAACAAATTGTTAACATAACTAGTAGTAAAACAGTAAGGTGCAACCTACTTACTTAATCCATCTCTGCTGAAAGCTGATGACACCTCGCAATAGGTACACATTTTAGTAACGGATGGTATTTTTGTGTTTCAAGCTAATCAGGAGAAAGGTAGAGGAAAAAATGGAAGAAAATTGACGCGCCACTTGACAATCGCTGGTAGATATTTGGTATGACGCATTTGAGTTTGAGAACACGGGTGTGCAAAAAAACAAGATAGTATGTCAAATTATATTACAGCCAGGAAAAACAGAGGTGACAGACATGAGATGAGATTGATTTCGTACAGAGTGCGGTCCCAATCCATAATTATTTTGTACTAAATCTTAATCTTAATGGAAAAAGTCTGTTCGCTTTTGGTATTCTGTTAGGGACCTTTTGTCTCTGTCTACACGGTTTTAGTGGTTGTAGATTCCACTCCAATGCCCAGCCAGAATCCAAAGAATCAGATTCCAAATTCTCATCCAATACACCAAACAACAACATTCTAAATATGAAGTTAAGTTATGAGCCGTGAGCGCTGCTTCAAAAGATATGTGCTCGGAAACCTCAGAATGAGAGGAGTCCTACATGGTTAATTCATTGACTAGGTAAGTGGTGATCTTCTCCCCTAACTATAAAGTCATAGGTGGTGTTCATTAGATATGTTGACATACAGTATGTGGTTGAAATTAAGAGCTAAATATACAGTATGTTGACATACAGGCGCAGAGCCAAGCCAATAATCCAGCATAAATATATATATATATATAACTCCCTCTATATTTGGAAAAGTGATACTTTTACTTTTTTAATTTTACCTATTTTTAGGTTAAAATGAAAAAGTGAAAGAATGACTTTTCTAAAATAACTAGGGAGTATTTACTAAATCCACCGGTACACATATACGATTTATTTAGGGACATCCACACATCGTGTATCTAACCATGCCACCTGGTGTATTTGTGGAAGATATTTTTGGAGTAGTTATATTATAACAAAACTAGATGCGTGATAGTGACATATTTTATTTCCCACTAAAACAGAAATGGTGGTATACATCTTTTGTTACTTAAATTTTTTGGAGATTTCATTTCCAATGATGGTCTATAGGCAGTAAAGACAGAGACAACTGAATCTAAAACAAACAAAAACTCATTTAAACAAGAGACTGAATATAATATATAGATATATGTAGTGGGTGTATTATCCGCAAAATCACGGAGGAAGAAGGAAAAACAAAAAGAAAAGAGCTTGGCTGAGATTCTAGCCAAAACCAATATCTTTGAATTCAAAATTTATCATCACTCAAATACATGCTGATCAATTTAAGGTTTTAACAAACTAAAATGTTTTTTTGTCTTGCTCATAGCCAGCCCAGTTTCCATCCATTAGTTTGATTTCCATTGAGAGAAAGAAACAAGTAGAGATATATGGAGGGTGGAGGTTCCGATTATATAACACCATTAATGGTGGAAGAAGAAGAACCAACATATGATGATGGTAAGGTTCGATGTCGACGTAACTCTGTAAACAAGTTTAGAAGTGATTTTGTCACTAGCTTGCCTTACAAAGTTAAGTCTGGTGTTGATCCTGAGAATCCTTCTTATATTGATTTGTCCAAACGGAAAGATTTTTTATCAGGTAATTTTTTCATGCTCTTCAAAGAGGCGGTAGGTTTAATGATTTTCTTATATGCATAAACTCAATTGGTAATACTTGTTTGCGTTTATCAGGAGAAAAAGAATATTATGAAAAACAATTTGCTACTTTAAGATCCTTTGAAGAAGTTGATTCACTGGATAGATTCAATGAAATTGACGAGGATCAAGAAAATGAAGAAGAACGCCAAAACGAAAGAGCAATGCGTATTTCCAACTATGTCAATGTTATTCTATTGGTTTTCAAGGTATACCATCTTTCTGATTTCTTAAGATTACAAAAGTTATTATACATTTTTTGTTGATTATGTTTAATTATTATTCAGATTTATGCGACGATAAGGAGTGCTTCTCTAGCTATAGCAGCTTCAACCCTTGACTCTTTGCTTGATCTGATGGCTGGTGGGATACTTTGGTTCACGCATTTATCCATGAAAAATATTAACATATACAAGTATCCTATTGGGAAGTTACGGGTGCAACCAGTAGGAATTATAATCTTCGCAGCTGTCATGGCTACTCTCGGTACGTAGCTGTGCTTTCTCATTCTTATTCATTTCTGGCTTGGCTCTTCATGTTAGTATCTTCGAAGCTTATTTTGCTATCATGACAGGTATTTATTTTCTAATTTCTCAACCTTTTTAATTCATGAGTAATGTTCATAAATACAGTGACCTTTGAGAATATACCGGATTTTGCTAAAATGTAGGAAGTATAAACAAACTTCATGGCCAATTACAGGTTTTCAAGTATTGATTCAGGCTGTAGAGCAATTGATCAAGGACGAACCTTCAAAGAAAATGGACTCATCGCAGTTGGTGTGGTTGTATTCAATTATGCTGTCTGCAACTGCAGTAAAACTCTCTTTATGGTTTTATTGCAGAAGTTCCCGAAACGAAATCGTCCGTGCATATGCAAAGGTTCTTCTCCCACATCACATTTCAAATTAAGAACATTATGTGTTATTTAATGCAAATTTGGTTGTATTATTTTCCACCAGAGTGTTATCAACTTCTTTCTGGAATTTGTTATCCAGGATCACTACTTCGATGTGGTTACTAACGTGATAGGTTTAGTTGCTGCTGTTCTCGGTGATAGATTTTATTGGTGGATTGACCCTGTCGGGGCCATTGCCCTAGCCGTTTATACGATCACCAATTGGTCGGGCACAGTACTGGAAAATGCAGGTAGAATTTATATACCATCCTATGCCTTTTTTTTGATTCTCTAGTTTAAATTTTATTATTTGTTGGAAAAAAAAAGAGAACAAAGCTGAACTTTTTGTTGGTGGGTACTATCTACATTTTCCAACTTTTCTATTATGAGCCAACACCGCACGAATCAATTTTGGTTTAAGCTGACAAACCGTTTGAGCAACACCTATGATGGGTGACCACACTTGGTGGCGTGTGATGTTTGTTAATAAAATCGAGTCCTTGTGAATGGGCAGAGCCAGTTGTGTATATGAAACTTATGATTCTGCTCATAATGACGCCACTAAATTAGGTTTTAGTTCTATACCTCTAGCAGTACTAGCCTTGTGCAGTCACTTCCTTTCAGGGAAGAATATGTTTCAGGTCTGGGACGCAATTGGAATTTTATTTTCAAATTTCAAAACAGACAAGGACACCACTAAATAAACAATGTCGGAACCAACGTAGTACATATTTCTTTCATTATTATGTTCACTGTACCATATCACAAAAGCACGAACTCCGGTTAAGCAAAATAATTTGTAGCACATCTTTCAGGATAACGGGAAAATCCTTTTGAAATTATCTTCCTGCAATCATTTAGCTGCATATAATTATGTGGCCTTTACAGAGATTGCATTATGTACCTCGTGTTAATTTAGGCTGCCTGTTGCATGGTGAAAATGAGAAAATGTCTTGATCCTGTAGGAAGCAATGTTATGTTTGTATATTGCACTGAGCCTTCGACTTTGAAGGCAAGAAGTGTGAAACTTTCAGCATATTTAGATCTAAACCTTAACATCACTTTACAATGGAAGTCTAGCGGTGCTCCCTACAGTATAATACAACTCACATCATTCACAAATTTATTATAAATCCCCTGCTTTTGCAAATATTCAGATTCTATCTTGCTTTCCTAAGGTACGACTTTTAATTGTTTTGAACCTATCATTTTTGCCGCTTATATCCGACCACTACTAAGACAGCATGCACACCTTGAAAGTAATCTTATTCACAATATATGATATATGAATTGGTGCTTGTTATTTTCTCTTGTCATTAGGTCCAAAACGAATTTATCATTATATAATGGAACGAAACTGTTTTTATTTATTAAAAGGTGAACTCTCAAGTGTACAAAAAGCATACGACTTGGAAGCGAAAAACAGAAAATGCAGTAATCAAATGATATTTTTGGTTACTAAAAATATGCGATGCATTTGTTTTGTGCAGTGTCACTGGTCGGACAATCAGCACCCCCAGAGGTCTTGCAGAAATTGACATACCTTGTGATAAGGCACCATCCTCTAATCAAGCGCGTTGATACAGTCCGAGCCTACACCTTTGGGGTTCTTTATTTTGTTGAGGTCAGTAAAGTTTGTTTTTCAAATGATGTCCTGCAATGATGAGTCAAATTTGTTCGCACTGATTTAACAAATAGTTTGAACTAACCAACAGCTTTTATTTGGGATTTAAGGTTTTACAAGACTAAGAAAAAATTTCCCTAATAATTAATAATGTTTGTCGCTCAGGGGATAAAATTGAACTCATAACACAAGATTTTTCATAGTTTTAGTTTTTGTATGAAAAGTCTATTCTTAATATCCTCTTTTTTTCGTTTTGCTAAAAACAGGTCGACATTGAACTCCCTGAAGACTTACCATTGAAAGAAGCCCATGCTATTGGTGAATCCTTGCAAATAAAGATCGAGGAACTGCCAGAAGTTGAGCGAGCATTTGTTCATCTTGACTTCGAATGTGATCACAAGCCAGAGCATTCTGTTCTTAGTAGGTTGCCCAATAGTTAGGCTTGATTCTGTCTCCCTGAAAACCAGCTTATACACTGAGGGCAACCTGTGCCACTACTTAGAGACGCAAAACTTTTTAGGTCATTTCAACTGTCTATGGTACACAAAATATCCATCCCATCCTGCTCCATATGATGTGAAGTAAACCTTACCAAAAACCAAAACTTATGGAACTTATGTCGCTTACTGTAATTCTTCAGCCTGGTCTGGCAAATGAGACTTAATCAGTATATAGTATCTTCATAGAGGAGAGTGGGGTTCAAATTTTGAGAAACAAATTCCCTAACAGCACGTTCGGTTAAACGTTTTAAAGCCGAAGGAATTCAATTATAGGGTAATATTTTTCCTAGAATTGGATTCCAAGGTCCTTAAGATTAGGTCGTGGCTAAAAACCATCGCCTAAAGCATCGATTCCGACAGACATCCGTTGTTACTTGGGAATCTTTGCGGGAAGAAATGGCGGACTGGTTCTCCGTTTTGAAATGGTGAAAAACAGATAACAGTTGTCTGTTTTGCTCATTCAAAACGGACGGACGATAGCTGTCCATTCCAGTGGAACGACTAACCATTAGCCATCAATTCGAAAACGGTCATCCATATTAGCCGTTTCTTGATGTTTTCTTGTTTACACTCATTTTCACTTTTAGGTTTCATTAACACACGTAGTGACCCTCCCTTTACACTGGTCCGGGCGAAATAAAAACAGTGTTCCATGTAGAAAGAATTGGTTATGGTATACAAGAGAACATGTTCAGGACGCATGATGTTCACCAAAACTCGTATTGGCAATGTGGCCTACGTTGTTTTGCGCAAACTAGATATTGATTCTTACCGAGAATTGAAAATTAAATAAGGATTATCAATCTCATTAAATTCAACTTATATCTTTAAATGATTTTATTAATTTCAAAATACCACACAAGATAGTATATCGATTGATTGTATATTCTGAATTCTAAACCAAACTCACTTTTGCAAGCATCGTGGTTGCATTTAGCCGCTACAGCAAGCCTTTAAACCGCTAGGTGACCCTAACGGCCGAGTGGTATCCCGGAAGGGTTTACAAGAAGTATACCCACAAAACCCTATCACCTGGTACAGTTTTGTAAATCTTCGTCTCCACCTCGAAGAGGATCATGGGGTGCTTATATTGTGTGAAGTTCCAAGAAGTTTTCCTTCATAATACGTAGCTTTTGTAAAACCCGAAATCTTTACCAATATCCTTCGAAAGTAGATTATCTTTGCATATTGCTCCGTAAAACACGAACAAAAATAAGTTAGCGTGGACGAGTTTTGTCTAGTGAGGGTTTACATATGATTTATGCACAAAAAGTATTTCAATATGCGCGGTTCTCTCATTTTTCGTCAACGACGCTGAACGAAATATGTAAAAGACTGGCATGCATGCATAAGGATTATAACATTGTGGTAGAACCATCAACACAAAAGGGTTGAACCTTTCCATCATGCAATGGTGTTGAAACGAGCCTCATAACGGAAATTTGATCTTTTCTGTGTACGCCATTCCTACAGATATCTTGCTATAAATTCATCGTCTATTTCACCCCTTAGTGTTATCGTTTGACATTGAAAACTAAAGCAACTATCAACTGCATTGGCTATGCTTACATATTGACAAAATAACCCCAACTTCTTTCGATTATTTGTGTTAGAGCACTGCTCGGTCGAACTTCGCAAGCGTTGCAATCTCAAGCTTGTTGTCAAGTTTAGTTGCCAAACTATAAGTCTTGATTTCTAGTCTACTTATAGCTAAGTCTCGGATTGGAATAGAAAGTGTAGTTGAGCATTAGACTTCTCGACGTTCATCAATTGAAGACGAAGAACTACTAAGGGAGCTTGTAGAACTTCATCAACAAGAGGTATGTGGAGACTTGAACTCATCTATCACTCAAAAGTCTATCTACTCTATCTCCTATTTGAGACAAAAGTCGTATACACTTACATATTTCTTATATAGACTTCGATTATACACTTACATATTTCGATTATACACTTTCATATTTCGTATATAGACAAAAGTCGTATACACTTACATACACTTATATAGACTTCGATTATACACATTTGATATTTCGAGCTGAGTTTAACTCGCTTACATATTTCTCGAAATATGTGTCGGTAAGCTTACGCTTTAACCAAGTTCATCTTATATTCTTGACGAAAGTCAATGTTGGAAAAATTGGGTTAAAAACAAGAGGATGAAAAACGCAAACAAACAATGGTGTACCCCTGAATTCAAGGCTCTTTCGATTCTTTTAGACAATAATTCGACCTTTCCCAATTAACTTGGCGAGTACAACAGGTCTCTCGAATTATGCCTTCAGGATTCAATGAAGCCCTAACACCGTAATCGAATTCAAGGATTGTACTTCCTTGACCCGACCAAGAATCACACTGTATAAGGTTCTGATGATGCTATTAGAGAAGAAGAAAACAGATTGTTTTTTGATATGATGATAAACGAGCAAAGGGAGATGCTATTTATAGATGTTTTCGCATCTGTTGGGAATGGCGTCTGTTGGAATCGAAACGATGAGTCTCTTCATCATCAGACATGAATGGCGTCTGTTGGAATCGAAGATTCTGGATATGATTCTAACTGTCGAAACAATTACGTAGGCTACGCCCCCAGACCCCCTTTGGATAGCGTAGTTGAAAATATTCCAACAGTCAAAAGATGATCATGTGAAAATCACCTGGTAACATCTTACATGATTTGTGTGACATAGTCATTTGATGTAGACTCAGAATGTTTCGTATTGATCATTCGATCACTTGAAAATTTCTTTGAAGCTAGTGGTAATTGAATATATATCCCTACTTTTGATGGGTTTTACAAATATCCTTATCACACAATAAATATATCCCTCTCCTTGTACAAGCCCATCAGGGGCCCAAGAACAAATTAGGAACTTCCAAATATACCCCCTGTATATATTCAATTACAAAATCAAATTTCAGTTATAAACGGGAATAAAAACTAAGAGAGAGAGAGAGTTTCAGTGCCAGACGGAGATGAAATTGTGAAAAAAAAAATGAATTTTTTTTCCGAATCGACGAGTCGCAAATGATTTTGAAATTCTGCTTCTCCTGCTTCTTCTTATTCTCCATCTTAATCAACGAATCGAAATTTTCACCGTTTTTCAATTATTATTAATCAATGGAAACCACTAGATCTGTTTTCCTGAAACAAATTGGTAATGTTGATGTTTATTTGAAGATTCATAAAGTTATTTTTGATGATTGCATGTTCGTTTCATAGATTTATATGTCCTAACTTTTGATTTCAGTATTTTGTTTTTTGTTGATGTTGCAGAGATCGTGATTTATGTGGGAAGATTGATTTCGTGATTATTCTGTTAGATTGATTGGTTGATATTGATATAGTTTGATCTCGAGATCCTTATTCATCTCTTAAACAGTATGTTTTAATTTTGATTTGTTATTTATATTTTTTTCTCTTAGATATGCTCATCAACTTTGGTTTTCTGCTTTATCTTTGAAATGTTGAGGAATCTTGTTTGTGATGAAATTTAGACACTACTGATTATGTTTTTGATGAAATGTAGATATTATTTTGGATCAACCTTGATTGTTGATACAAAAACTGGGATGATTTTAGTTTATTTGTGTCAACTTGTTATTGTTGATCCAAATTTACAACACAAAATGTTTTTATTTTGTGTTTTTATTTCTTTGGTAGATTGTAGGTAATTATTATGCATTCATTTTGTTGATAATGTAGCTTTTATTTTAGGTTTCTCACATTCTACATTGAATTTAACTTTCATGAGGGGGCGTAACCCCCGAGTGAGGTGCGACGTAATACTATATGTAGCTTAAGGTAGTTTAGACTGCTTTCTTTTTGGTTTGCATTGAAATTCATGCTTTAACTACCTCTTATTGGTGATATTTTATACAGATTTATTGGATCAACTGTGATTGTTTACACATATTTATTGGATCAACTGTGGTTGTTTACACATATTTATTGGATCAATCAGTGATTGTTGATCCAAAACTATGATTGCTTACATGATTTATTGGATCAATTTGTGATTGTTTAAACATATTTATTGGATGAACCTGTGATTGTTGATCCAAATTTAAACACCACTATATGTTATGGTTGTTGCAGGCCAAAGATGGTAGTTTCGAGTTTAAATTTTGCAATCAGACCGTCTCGCATCCTGTTTCAGGATCAACTACTGTCAAGGAGATGATAAGTGTGGTGAAACAAAAGTGGCCTTATGTTCCTGAAGACCTCATACTTTTTGGTTACATTGTAGATGTGATTTCAAATGTCATCAATCACGATTTGGATTTGAGGTTTTTCATTCACTACTGCAGCTCACAAGGGATTGACTTGTTGAAGTTTATAATCCAGTTAAGGACTTGTGTTGATTCTATTTCTTCATCATCTTATTCTGATACTGCCCCTGCTTCTTCGTCATCATCAAGTTGTATTTCAAGCGATGAGGTAGTTGTTGTGGAAGACGTCACTGATGATGCATGTTTGATCAAAAAGGTCCCGAAGAAGTCTGATGCTTGGGTAAACATCTTAACTGGAGTAGGACAGTTGTTTGAAGGTGGTATTGCTGAAGTTAAGGACTCTGTTACAAACTATGAAATATGTAGTGGTCGCAAATACAAAATAGTTAAGAGTGACCTTGAACGGTACATTGTGGAGTGCAAGTTCAAGAGAAGGAAAATTGTCACTGGAGGTTTCACGCCTCTTTCCTCGCCAAATCAAATGGTGTATTTCAATGCAAGAAATATATTGCAGAGCATTCATGTAGTTTAGCTTGTTCAGATCCATCAAAAGTTAGGATGAGAAAATCGTTTATGTGAAGAATATATTGTCAGATGATTTACGAGCATCGAAGAAGAAGAAGACTGCTTATGACGTTATATATTTACTCGAATGGAATATGGAGTTGACCTCACGTATAGTCAGGCATACCACGGTTTACAATTCACCAAGCAATTTATTTGGGGTGATGACGTTAAGTCCTATTTAGACTTTGTTTGGTATAAAGATGCGATTGAACAAAGTACAATCCTGAAGTGTTGTCAATTTTGAGTATGATAGTGTGACACGTCGGTTCAAAAGGTTTTTCGTTGCTTTTGAAGCTTCCATAACCGGTTTCAACAATTACGCCGTCCGATGCTATTTATCGATTGTACCTTTATCACCGGGAAGTTCAAAGATGGTCTTATGGTTGCTTGCGGCAAAACTGGTAACCAAGGTATGACTTTTAACCTTTTACTCTTTTTCATTTTGTATCCATGTATGTTTAAACTTTTTACTGTTGATCCATCATTATTCATTCATTTTGTTGATAAATGTAGCTTTTATTTTAGGTTTCTCACATTCTATATTGAATTTAACTTTCACGAGGGGGCGTAGCCCCCGAGTGAGGTGCGACGTAATACTATATGTAGCTTAGGGTAGTTTATACTGCTTTCTTTTTGGTTTGCATTGAAATTCATGCTTTAACTACCTCTTATTGGTGATATTTTACACAGATTTATTGGATCAACTGTGATTGTTTACACATATTTATTGGATCAACTGTGACTGTTCATCCAAAACTATGATTGCTTACACAGATTTATTGGATCAACTGTGAATGTTTATCCAAAAACTATATTTTGTTTTGAATCAACTTGTACTGTTGATCCATCAGCATGGATCAACTTCCATCGATTGATCCAACTAAAATGGATCAAATTTGTTTGTTGACACTAGTTACTGGTCACTTATTTTTGTTTTTTGGTTTTGTAGAGATCTATCCAATTGCATTTGGAACTGTTCCTTGTGAAAATTGTGAGAGTTGGCAATGGTTCTTAACCAATTTGAAGGGTATTATTCGTGAAGATCGTCCACTGACCATCATATCAGATCGTGGAATCGGCCTTTTGAAGCATGTGCCTGAAGTCTTCCCAAATGCTTTCCATTCTTACTGTTTGTACCATATGAAAGGAAATATTCCGGTTCCAAAGGGCAGGAGTAGACAAACTGCAGTCAAGTTATACGAAGAGTGCTACACTACATTAACAAAGGAAAATTTTTATGCTGCTGCGAAGAGTATGAGTAATCTAAAGTTGGATTCAGTGATTGCTTGGATGATGAAGATTTCATTCTATAATTGGGCTGCTCATGCATTTCAGGAGAAAGGTGGGGTGAGAACACATCTAATATTGCTGAGAGTTTTAACAACGTTATTAAGCATGATAAGCCGCTTCCAGCACTTGAGCTTGTCGATGTTATTCGTGCTAAGATAATGGAGCAGAAATTACAAGAGGTTATTGGAGTCTAACAAGTGGACTATTGAAAAGGCGAGGGTACCCAAATATACCTCAAGCTAAAACTTTTCCTACCTATAAGTCCTTTCTCCGAAAGTGATTATCTATGGACTGAGTCGAGACAATGAAACTAATCGTCACACTTCGTGTGATCATTTATGGATACGAGATCGAGACAATACAACAACGAAGTATGTTTACTTGATAAAAAGGTTCGGACTTAACCAAACACAATAGGATTGCTTATCAAGTAAATAGGAATTAACTTTTGTGTAATTTACTTTAATTAAAATAAAACACTTATAATGCGGAAATATAAAGTAAATGACACAGCAAGATTTTGTTAACGAGGAAACCGCAAATGCATAAAAACCCCGGGACCTTGTCCAGAATTGTAACATCCCCACTTCGAATTCTAGGTCGGCCGCCCAAAAATCCCAAGTGTGGCATACTCATGGACCACTTTACACACTGAAACCGTCAAGCCAACAAATGGAGATCGGGCTATTGTATGGAGCACATTGATAACAATCCATAAATAAATGAATTTTTATTTAATAAAACTGATAATGGTTGTAAAGTTAAAATAAAAATATTTAAGATGAAATTAATTCCCGACGCGCAGGTCGGTCCCCAAAATAAAATTAAGAATTCATTTAAAAGGAATGAAACTCTGGTCTTAAAAGAAAAATAATAAGACATTTAACTAATTGAACACCTTGCAGCTTTTCGAAACAGAAACGCAGTTTACCAGCTAGGTTGTTACACGGTCACAGTTTCCTGAAAAAATAGTAAGTTGGGTCAGACCCCAACTAAAACAGTAGGCTTTCGCACCCATATAATCTTTATAGATAATCTAACAAGCCCAAAAATTTGTTGTAGAAAAATATAGCAAAATGAAAGTCAATCGACGAGCTAATTAATCATTTTTTGAAGAAAATGTAGTATTGCCCACAACTCAAGGTTTAAATACTCAAAAAAGAAAACTCGTTGTTTAAAACAAGACAAATTAAGACTTCCCCCAACTAATCTAAATGGCAAGGAACTATCGACTTCCCCTCTCTTTACTCCTTGCTCTGACTATAATACGAACCGAAACATCCCTTAAGTAGTCCAAATAATTCTTTTACCGTGCGCCGGAGAAATTAAATGTTGTCGATCCCAAATAAAGATAATAGATCCATATCTTTCATTAGACGACCTCTCGGTCATCGCCGTAATACGCTATGGGAATCAAACCAACTAGGGAAACGAAACGACAACTAAAAACACAATTCATTTTTGCATAGCATTGTTTTGTCGACTGCCGTACACAGTTAAACATACGATCACAACAGGACATGGGAGAACTAAAACACCACACACACATTTGTCAGTGGTATCCGATCAAACTACAAATAACTAACTCCACTAACCTTCCAGAAGTTTAATTAATCTATCAATCTCCCGTATCCAAGTCTAAGTGATAGCACTTAACACCCTAATCAAAGTAGTGCCTAATCCATTTTTATTGCACATGCATGCCCTACTACTGCAGGCTTATCCCACCCACAAAATAAATAAAATAGCACCAATATTTCTTGAGTGCCGAGAGTTACATCCAAGGCATCACATGTGGATTAACTACTGGTATCTATAGATCGCACAAAAAGTACATCATGTACTATGATCACGGAGTAGACTACTAGTCGTGCCTAATTGAACAAGAATACTAGAGCATACCTATATGTGAACAAGAATCTATATGCGTATACCTAGGAATAGCTAATTCTAAATTACCAGCTCAACCATATGAGCGGAACTACAATGCAGATTTAAATATCGATAGAATGATGATTAATCATTTTAGTACATAACAAAACACACAAAAAGCTTCAATAAATGGTATTTGTCAGTCCTTCTTCTTCCCTATACAGTATCATCTTCAAGTATCATTAATTTGAAACAAAATCAATAAAACCTTTAACCCAAAATCCTCCTCCTTCTTTCTCTCCAAAGGGAAAACAAGTTCCACGTAACTCTTTCGCATTCGTTAGAACATACGATAAAGAGCATAAGAGTTAGAAAACCTACTTGATTTGCTGCAATATGATCCTTTTATCAAAACCAAGCTTTAGCATCTAAATCAAACTTTCTTCTTCTCCAAGTCCTCTCTTGCAGTAACTTAGGTTTCAACCAAAACTCCTCCTGCGGCTGATTTCATTTTTATGCTTTAAAAAGAGAAAACTCCAAACCCTAAGTGCAACGCAAGCTATAAATATCTTTCCCAATCTAACTTATATATTTCCAAAAATAGTATCGATAGACTTTATGCTCCCACTAATTCAGAGGGGGATGTACACGCTCAATTTTGATATAGCTACGTATGAACACCTATTTAGGATAACGGGTATTACAATCTCCCCTACTACGAAAAAAGGATTACGTCCTCGTAATCGGTCTGATTTACCAAATTAAGGTTCAAATGGTGCTCATTGTGGTCCAAGTGGTTATCTAACTGAGTGTTAGCGTACCAAATGTTTGCATCGATATTCCGAAAGTTTTCAACTTGCTAAGCAATATAAATGCGACCCCTTGGTCATCGCAAGTCCCCATGCATAGCAACATATATGCGACCCGTCGGTCATCATATTGATAACTTATAGAATTAGAGCCAACCACATAGAAACACAAACAACTCTCGTGTGTTATTAATGCATTAGCCCTCAAGTAGTCCACTTAGTCCTCCTACCGTGCGCCGAAGGACTAAATGTTGTCGACCCCATTCCAAGATAATAAAACCATATCTTTTAGGCGACCCCGCGGTCATCGCCAAAATAAATTGTGGAAGTCGAGCCAACTACAGGCTAGCAAAAATAATCAAACATTCAAATGATACTATACACTTTCACATAACGTTGCCATATCATCCCTTCTGTAGTCCACAAAACTCCCCTACCGTATGCCGGGAAGCTAAGTGTTGTCGATCCCATTCCAAGATAATAGAGCCATATCTTTTAAGCGACCCCTCGGTCATCGCCAATTTATGGGAATCGAGCCAACTGCGGGTGACGAAAAACAAACAAGCAACTCTTATCGTACAGTTTCAACGTCAACTATACACTCATGTTATCACCCTATATAGTGACAATCAACGAACGTGCGCATAACAGATAAAACAACCACTGCCTGAATGACTTCTTAAACTACTACTCAACTCCCGTCCTTCAAAAGCTATCCATTTACATCCACTAACTTAATATGTTAAACACCGAAACTGAAAACTAGTACATATAGAAGTAGTCTAATTAACTCCAACCATAACGGGTATAAGAGTTAGAAAATATACATCATTTGTAAAGTCAAAATTAAGAGAAATAAATATAAAGAAACAATTAGCAAACAATTCCTAACTAGGCATAACAATCAATGTGCTCCTAAAACTGTGCCTACATGATCAAACAAGACCCGACACTCGCTCCCAAAGATTTATGTTACCATGCTCTGATACCACTTTGTAACATCCCCACTTCGAATTCTAGGTCGGCCGCCCAAAAATCCCAAGTGTGGCATACTCATGGACCACTTTACACACTCAAACCGTCAAGCCAACAAATGGAGATCGGGCTATTGTATGGAGCACATTGATAACAATCCATAAATAAATGAATTTTTATTTAATAAAACTGATAATGGTTGTAAAGTTAAAATAAAAATATTTAAGATGAAATTAATTCCCGACGCGCAGGTCGGTCCCAAAATAAAATTAAGAATTCATTTAAAAGGAATGAAACTCTGGTCTTAAAAGAAAAATAATAAGACATTTAACTAATTGAACACCTTGCAGACTTTTCAAACAAACGCAGTTTACCGGCTAGGTTGTTACACGGTCACGTTTCTGAAAAATAGTAAGTTGGGTCAGACCCCAACTAAAACGAAGAGGGCTTTCGCACCCATATAATCTTTATAGATAATCTAACAAGCCCAAAAATTTGTTGTAGAAAAATATAGCAAAATGAAAGTCAATCGACGAGCTAATTAATCATTTTTTGAAGAAAATGTAGTATTTCCCACAACTCAAGGTTTAAATACTCAATAAAAGAAAACTCGTTGTTTAAAACAAGACATATTAAGACTTCCCCCAACTAATCTAAATGGCAAGGAACTATTGACTTCCCTCTCTTTACTCCTTGCTCGACTATAATACTGAACCGAAACATCCCTTAAGTAGTCCAAATAATTCTTTTACCGTGCGCGGAGAAATTAAATGTTGTCGATCCCAAATAAAGATAATAGATCCATATCTTTCATTAGACGACCTCTCGGTCATCGCCGTAATACGCTATGGGAATCAAACCAACTAGGGAAACGAAACGACAACTAAAAACACAATTCATTTTTGCATAGCATTGTTTTGTCGACTGCCGTACACAGTTAAACATACGATCACAACAGGACATGGGAGAACTATAACACCACACACACATTTGTCAGTGGTATCCGATCAAACTACAAATAACTAACTCCACTAACCTTCCAGAAGTTTAATTAATCTATCAATCTCCCGTATCCAAGTCTAAGTGATAGCACTTAACACCCTAATCAAAGTAGTGCCTAATCCATTTTTATTGCACATGCCCTACTACTGCAGGCTTATCCCACCCACAAAATAAATAAAATAGCACCAATATTTCTTGAGTGCCGAGAGTTACATCCAAGGCATCACATGTGGATTAACTACTGGTATCTATAGATCGCACAAAAAGTACATCATTTACTATGATCACGGAGTAGACTACTAGTCAGGCCTAATTGAACAAGAATACTAGAGCATACCTATATGTGAACAAGAATCTATATGCGTATACCCTAGGAATAGCTAATTCTAAATTACCAGCTCAACCATATGAGCGGAACTACAATGCAGATTTAAATATCGATAGAATGATGATTAATCATTTTAGTACATAACAGAAACACACAAAAGCTTCAATAAATGGTATTTGTCAGTCCTTCTTCTTCCCTATACAGTATCATCTTCAAGTATCATTAATTTGAAACAAAATCAATAAAACCTTTAACCCAAAATCCTCCTCCTTCTTTCTCTCCAAAGGGAAAACAGTTCCACAGAACTCTTTCAGATTCGTTAGAACATACGATAAAGAGCATAAGAGTTAGAAAACCTACTTGATTTGCTGCGATATGATCCTTTTATCAAAACCAAGCTTTAGCATCTAAATCAAACTTTCTTCTTCTCCAAGTCCTCTCTTGCAAGTAACTTAGGTTTCAACCAAAACTCCTCCTCGCGGCTGATTTCATTTTTATGCTTTAAAAGAGAAAACTCCAAACCCTAAGTGCAACGCAAGCTATAAATATCTTTCCCAATCTAACTTATATATTTCCAAAAATAGTATCGATAGACTTTATGCTCCCACTAATTCAGAGGGGGATGTACACGCTCAATTTTGATATAGCTACGTATGAACACCTATTTAGGATAACGGGTATTACAAGAATTGAATACTCTCAGGATTAAGCCGCTACACAAAATTAAACCGACTTCATATAGTTGAGACCAAGCAACTAAACCTATAGTTCACCTAGTTCAGTATGTATTCCCACGCCTCCAACTTATGAATAAGTCACTTACTTGGAACAATTCCTTTGGTTCGTATTCCAAACAAGAAAGGAACAACAAATGCATTTGGTAGCAACTCTCTTCAACCAAGTGATGTGAGTTCGACAAAGGCTCTTCTGTTTATCTCAATAAACTCATTCGTCAGGTTCTTAGATCTATCTTATTCTCAACTACCAAAGGTAATTGTTAAGATTTTGCAATCAATACTTTTAATCACAAAGAATTGTATTGATGCCGATCTACACAACTAATCAATCCAATCTACCACAAGGATAAACCGATTATAGTTGGATCCTCTTATACCGAAACAAGTATTGTGAACACCAAAGATTATGAACCCCAAATCAGAAATCTTCAATATCTTCTTTGTCTTCAAATCTTCTTAGATATTCAATAAACACCTGCACACAACAACTTGAATCTCTTGTGATCAATCACGCAGAGAACGAGTCTGTTAACAATGAATTATCACAAGATCATCTTTAGAACTAAAAACAATCTAAAGATCCCTGTCGAAACTTCAATCTAGTTTGATTGAATCTTATATCAGAAGAGAAGATTCTCAAGCATAAATAAACTAGGTGCAATCAAAGTTGAACCACCGTTAGTCAATCAAATCAATCGAAAACACAAGATAAACCGCAATTATTTAGTTTACCACCAACGGTACTAATAGAGTTTCTCAATCCCAAAGAAGACTTTAAACTGAGCGGCCGTAAGAGATTTCGCCTAATTATGTTACTCTCATCTCTGTATAGGCGGCTTCACCAGTAACAACACAACCGAGGAAGTTTGCTGTCACGAAGGATTAGTTTGCCAGAAATGCAAACTTCAAGTATTTATAGACAAGGAAGTTTGGACACCAAGTAATTTCCAAAACCGAAAATATTCTCAAGATATGCAATATATTCCAAATTCGGTTTCCATAATTCCTGGAAATGCTCTGTCCAAAATAATGACCGAAAATCTCTTTGGAAAATCTTTAACTAGTAAATGCACATTATTAATTCTCGTTTTCCTAAAATAAAATTAACAACCTTAATTAAAATATTCTTAACTTATTTATATATCGATCCTGGGATTTTCTTCCTTTAGCTATTAAGGAACAACTTTGAACAATAAAAGATAAACATTACAGCACATGTTCAAAGTATGTCGACATCCTTACTTTGTAAGTCCTCTTTCATACTTGCAACCTTGAAACCGATTTGCCACACTTCCAAACAAGTTTAGAATTGGTTCATCTGACTTTCAAGAACTATGTGATTGATCAAGAACACTCAATCACAAATCATGGGTTTAACGGTTCTACCAAAACAAGTTTCGGTTCTACCTCCATGTGAGTACTGTGCATAGTCACACTAGCTTTCAAAAATTCGGTTGACTAGGTACTAAGATCGGTTCCCCCACATATATATGGTATCTAACTTATATGTGTTGCACATGTCCATAGGATCGGTTCCCCTTTGCCTAAAAACGTGTTGCACATGTTCATAGGATCGGTTCCCCTTTCTGCTAAAAACTTGTTGCACCTTATACAAGGATAGATTCCCCTTTGTGATGTGTTGCACCTATTACTAGGATCGGTTCCCCTTTACCCAGAGTCGATCATACACAAATCACAAACTCGATCATACCATCTCGGGTGATTACTTAAGATCGGTTTTACTAATAAAAGTCATACCAATACATAAGTCAGGCCTTTGTGAATAGTTTTACCAAGAACATAAACAAGTCATGAGCGGTTATACTAAATTACACATATTGGTTGTTCACAAGATATGCAATGATTAACAATACCAATAACGCCTGGCGATTTCCTTTTCGATTCATAAAACAAGTTTATGAACTTACTTACTTAAAACACATGTAAAACATTGTTTCCTAGGATGAAATCCTCACCTCATACCCATACATAATCACAATAGCATTTGAACGATTATGTCGATGTCTTATCTACAAAGTTTAATGGTTAAGCAATAAACCTCGTATTGTATTCCTTAATACTATGTCTATCTAGAGTGTTCATGCTTCGCAGTTTTGTTTTTCAATATGCACGACTTGAAAGATACGTTAGGGAATGAAACAGTTCAAGTCAAATATCACTAACCTCAAGTGGAAGGATGATGTTGTCGTTGTAGCTTCTTACTTCTTCACTTTTTCAAGTCTTCGCAATACTTGTAATGTCTCATATCCTAATACTTTCAAGCTAACCTATACGAAGTTGACTCTAGTACATAATCAAGCGACTCTTAAAATGAGTTTTGATTCACTAGAGTATGACAACCAAACTTGACATACCAACGCTTGGTGGGTTCAACCGAGCTATGCTCTAACAACTACAAGGCTTACTCCTCGTATGCAAGCAAGGTTTAACAAAAGGATAACCGATCATTGTTCATACAAGTTTCGGATATCAAGTGAGAAAGTATTTGAGATCATTTCTCCAACAGGAAAGCATACGTCGACTTGGATTCTAGAACTTGCAGCTGCAAATGGTGGCAAAAACATAGCTTTCCTTGCACTCATGCAAGCCATGTTGCAGATTGGAAATGATGAACCGTACAACTCCATTAGCCCTTACTATACTTCGACTACTTGTAGAAGGTTGTACTCTCGACCCATATATCATATTCCGGACTCTGAGAAGCCACCTGGAATTAATGAAAAGGGGTATGTTTTTCCTCTCAATGGTGGTCGAGAACAAGGTGGAAGGCCTAAAGGTGTTAGGTACAGGGGTCGTAGTGAAAAGGTTCGCAAGAAAAGGAAGTGTGGCCAATGTGGGATGCTCACCTTTCACAACCGTTGAACATGTCGCAGAGCTCCTTTGGCTCCTCGTGCACCAACGTTTCACAAGGAGTCTCATTCCAGGATGGTCAACTTCTTGAAGAATATGTTATTCTGAAGTTTTTGTGGTGTTTTCATATTCTGAACAACTTGTTTTAGGTTTATTGCTAGTTGGGTGTTTCTTTTTCTTTTTTATGCTTTTTTGGTTTGCACTTGTTTTTTTAATGACATACACTCTTATTTGTTGTTATGAATTTTATTCTTTTGTTTCTTAAGTATATGTCGGTTGACGAGTTCCCGGGTTTATTGATTTTACGAAAACATACTTATATAAATGGTATCAACTGCATGTGTTGATCCTTTTTTTGTGGATCAACTTCCATTGTTGATCCAACTTAAATGGATCAACTTTGGTTATTGACACTATAGTCTGGAAACATTGTTCCTGGGTTAGAACTTAATTGGATCAACAATGGTTGTTGACACACAAAACAAATAAAAAATTTGCATGGTTCTATATGTATTTTCTAGCAAACTCCTCAAGCTATACATACCCGTAACATTCATTCATAATCAGATCAACTTAATTGGATCAACAATGGTTGTTTATCCAACTTCATTGGATCAACAATAGTTGTTGATCCAACTTATTTTGATCAACAATGGTTGTTGACGCACAAAATAAACAAAAAATTTGCATGGTTCTATCTGCATTTGCTAGTAAACTCCTCGAGCTATACATACCTGTAACATTCATTCATAATCAAACCTACAATAAGATTTACTTACTACGATAGATATTTTTAAAACTACGGTTAGATTTTCTTTACGAGACCATGAAAAGACTATGACATCAATATCACTCTAATGGTTCAACTACCGGCTCAACTCTTGGTTCAACTCGAGTCTTGCAATTGGATTATTTGGTCAATAGAGTCAGTAACTGAATGAGGAATTTGTTCCAGTTTCTTCCATGAACCCAATTCTGCCAAGATTCTTGCTGCAATCTTCACTCTCTTCTTGTTCAACTTCTCATCTAAGTTAGTGATTTCAGAGAGGTGTTCACAGTTTCCACGCTTTACCAAATTCTTCATGTACATGCAAGTGTGCAATGCACAATCACATCCGTCTTGTGCTGGTACAGTGTAGTGTGAAAAGCTTGTCTCAATATCACCACTTGTCTCTAGATCTTTGTGGCCCATTTCATTCAGCATTTAAGTCAGTCGTACTATCATCACAAGATACTGTCAATTGTAAGCCGGATTGCACCTTACAGAGTTGTACAATATCCATTTTCCTTTTACCAACGCCAGCACCACCCAATGGTATCCAACACCGTCCTTATCAGTCAAGCACATTGGTACAATGATGTATGTGTCTTCAACATTCCCTTTGTAACTCTTCCTTAGCTTTTCCGGAATCCCATATCTTTCTACCTTTGCCATATTTTTCGAGGCTATTGCGATTCCCGATGAATTATTATCAATATTTTTTCAAATATATTAGTTTGCCATATTATGAATCATCTTAACTAGAGAACAACATATTGTAACCAGTAAATTTCATTTGCCTATTATTCTCTAGACCTACATAAATTTCAACTACCATTGTACACAGATAAAATCACCAAGATTATTATGACAATTCAATAGACAATCAATTGGACGATGCATTTGAACAAACCAAGATATTCTGTTACTTACATAATCATTTGTTGAGAGAATAATGTGGTTCTTGTATTCTTGTTTTTGCGGCGATTCCATCTTTGATTTCAGCATGTCGATGTAGTAATCAACAATCTCACAGTGAGTGTTTTGATTATCCGTTAGACACTGTATATGCTTTCCATTGATGATTACTTCCAAATCAAGATTGCAGAAATAAAAATTATAAGCTTTGTCGCTGCATTTTCAACAACAAGAAAAAAAAACAAATGGATATGTTATTAAAAAGAACTAGCATAACCCAAAAAAAACTATGTGATCTGAGGTGAATTACATACCATTCAGTTGTATTCTCAAAGAATGGCTGGATGAGTTCTTTTTCGTTCTCACTTCATGATTTCCACAATTTAGTCTTTGTGGCTTTTTCAGTTTTTTGGGTTCGGGTGGTGTGACTTCAATGTGACTGTCGAGGTCAATTATTTCCCTTTGCTCCTCCTGCTTTTTCTTTTTTCCTTTTCCACCTTTCCTTTGTCCCTTTTTACGCTTAGGAGGTGTTTGACTTCGAAGTTTATACGTCTTTTTCTTTGGCCTTTCTCCCTTCTTCACCCGTTTGACAAGAGAACTGACCTGCTGTTGTTGTTTTTCTGATGCTTTTGTATCATCGGATTATTCCTCTGATTCGGTTTCCTCTTCAATTTGCTCTTCAACTGCATCCAAATTATATAATTGCTTCAACCCTTCCCGTATTGCATCTCCTGATGTAGTGTCAACCTCTTCAGTTTGCTCTTCAACCTCTTCTGTTTCTTGAGTTGCCTTACGATCTACCTCAGCCATTATTGCACCGAAACTCGGTGAGGTACCTGTATGCACATACCCAAATTCATCGGGTTTTATTGTTGTAAGTAGAGGAGTTTCAAAGACAACCACTTCCATTTGTATGTCATCATTGTTCTTCTTATCATTTTTTTCAACGGACGGACTCTTATCTTCCATTTGTACGTCATCTTTCTCTTCTACTATTCCAAAGAGTATTTCTCTTCTCTTCCATTTGTATGTCATCTTTCTCTTCTACTATTCCAGCAGATATTGCAATGTTTTCGACCACCGAATCAAGCTCGTAATTTTTTCGACCACGATTGAGCTCTAAATCATCGCCTTCCCTTATTTTTCTTCCCCGCATGAAAGCCAGTCCCTCCAATTCTCCAAAGATTTGCCACTTTTCGGTTCTTCCGACAACTTCATTCCAGTTTCAAAACCCTTCCGCCAACTCCTTTCTTGAGTTCCCAAAGTACTTGGAGTTCCATCTTGAGTTCCCAACGACTGCGTTCATTTCTTGAGTGTATTTATTTTTCACACCACCGAATCTTCGACTTCCATATTTACTCTCGTTTCATTCCCATCTGTTGGTTGATCATTCGCCGCAGAGTTATCATGTTCATTTCCTTTTCCGGATGATTCTCCTTGTTGTTGCAGTGTGAACACATCGTCCAAATCTTCAAATTCCTTCCCTGTATACTCTGGTTTATTTGTTTTCATTGATTCCTGAAAAATCCTTTCCTCTTCCTGCCATTCCTTTATGTTCATGTCAATCTCATCAAGTCGCTCCGGTTCTCCAGCTTGCAACTCTACTTTGTCTTTGTTCCTCTCATACAAATTTCTCAAGAATATCGTGGCTTTGCTCACAAACAGTTTACTTTAAGCCTTTCCCATGTAATGAATTTCGTGCTTGTCGCATTCAAGATACATGTTTTCTTCCTCTAGCTCCTTTATCTTATGCATCTCTTCTTCCAGCTCTCTTGCAGGTGCTGATAGGTCAATTAAATAGTTCTCATCAGCGGACACTGGATCAACAAAGTCTTGATGAAACTGCGAAGCATGATCAACACAAATCAAAATAGTGTAGACACTAAAACTAGATCAATATTGGTTGTTGACCCCATTCACGTGGATCAACTTCCATTGTTGATCCACAAAAAACTGACACTAAAACTGGATCAACATTGGTTCTTGACCCCATTCACTTGGATCAACTTCCACTGTTGGTCCACAAAAAAATGGTACATTTATAATAGTAAAGATAAATATTGTAAAAAAAAAATTACCTGAAGGTCGAACCAAGTCATATCGATTTACTTCTTTTTGATTTTGTTGCAAAAATCAGTTACAAGCTTCTTGCAAAATGTGTGCTGGTTCCATCGTAGGAATATCGGAGTTGCATCTTCAAAATTCTCCCTTTTGTCGATGTACTTATCGATATGTTCACAGAATCAACACTGCATAATATAAACAACAAGGTTAGTTTTATCCAATAGTATGCATTTCACTCTCTACAAAAATACACATTTTACTTTCGCAAAATTAACGTTTTTTCTTACCACTAGGAGAGTTGTGCAGCCAGCGATAGTTAATTGTTCCGTTTTTTTTTTTCCAAGTTTGAAATCAAATATTCCACAACGTGATCCGGCCATGACACTTTGTACATCAGTAAGATATGAGGCAACAATTTCTTTGGGAAGCTTGTAGTTCCAGCATTTGGGAATAAGAAAACCGTACATAACCACATAGCGAAAAGTTTCACAAAATGCACCGGATCAGACTCATCTTCTCACTACCCTTTTCAGCTTTGCTTACAACTTTATTCTTCAATATTGCGGGGCTGAAAATCTGGCGGGTCTTTCTCGGTCCGAACTTTTATTTAAGAATTCGTTGTAGTCAAGTCCTTTCTTCTTATTTCAGATTCTTTGCTAAAATCTTCACTCTCTATCAGTCTTCTCATCTTGAATATCAAAGAGAAATCTCTAGCTTCTAGAGAGCACTCTTCGGATTATCCAAATTTGAACTTTTTGGTTTCTTTATTAAATGCACTCATCAGCAGCTGCATTGCAAGATTAATCTTCTTCAACCATTTATCATTCATAAGGCCACTTATGTCTGATACGTAAAATGGGCTGATTAAGTCCCAGAATGGAGATTCCTTCAATGTTTGAGCAATAGTACCGGTTTCTTCTTGTTATTTGCATCTTCTACTTTAAACAGTTTGCATAGAAAATTCCCCATTTCAACAAATGGTTGGAGACCTGCTTTGAATTTCTTTTCTTTTGCTCTTGACTTGCCTACATACATGAAACTCAAATCATTTTAATTTTCATTTTCGATTTTTAAACAACATATGAAATATACCAGCACAAGTATTCAAGTCAATGTTTTTACCTTTGAGCTCTCTCTGGTTTGCTCTCTTCTGCTACTTCCTCTTCTTCTGATCCTTGATTCTCTTCATCTGATTGTTCTTGCTCTTCTTCATCGGATTCTGATTCCGATTCTTCCTCAACTACCTTCTTGTTTTTCACCTTTCGTTGTGGTTCTGCTTTGAATTTGTTTCCTTTCGCCCTTGACCCGCCTGCATACATGAAACTCAATCATTTTCATATTTTTTTTCAATATTTTAAACAACATAGTTAGATATACTCAAAGACAAATATTACAATCTATGTTTTTATCTTTGACGACTTTCTTCGGTTTGCCCTTTTCTGCTTCTTTTTCAGATTTATCTTCCTCTTGTTCCGACTCTTGATCATCTTCATCTGATTCTTCTTGCCCTTCTTCTTCGAATTCTGATTGTTCTGGTTCTTCCTCAACTACCTTCTTGTGTTTCATATTTCGTTGTTGTTCTTCATTTGTATTCTTGTTCTTCCTCTTTCTTGTTGCCTCTTCTTCAATTATCTTCTTGTTCTTCGCATTTTGTTTTGGTTCTTTAGCTTGCTCAATCTCTTGCGTGACATTTTCATCTTGATTATGCTTTTTTATCCTTGGTGATCTCCTAATCATTATGTTTTCTCAACCTGAGTTCAACAATTATTATAGTTAGCATTCATATTTTCATATTAGAAAACAACATAACTAGCAAACATTTTAGTTTTATGGATCAACTACTGTTATGGATCCCCTAAATTGGATCAACTTCTACTGTTGATCCTTTTTTTATTTGGATCAACTACTGCTGTTGATACAAAAATATCTAAAAATCCTTCAGAAACACATTACCAGTACAAAAAATTTGCATACAATGGATCAACTTTTATTGTTTATCCTATTTTTATTTGGATCAATTGTTGTTGTTTATCCCCTAAATTGGATCAACTTTTATTGTTGATTCCTTTTATTTGGATCAACTACTGCTGTTGATACAAAAATATCTAAAAATCCTTCAGAAACACATTAACAGTAGAGCATATTTGCATACAATGGATCAACTTATATTGTTTATCATATATTTCATTTGGATCAACTGCTGTTGTTGATCCCCTAAATTGGATCAATTTCTACTGTTGATCCAATTTTTATTTGAATCAACTACTGTTGTTGATCCCCTAAATTGAACAAAAATATCTAAACCAAGCAAACCTCCAGAATCACATTTTCAACCATTTACCAGTTGAACAAATTTGAATCTGATACTAAAAGTTTGAAGAGAAATATCAACATAAGTAGCAAACATTCAAAATCACCAAATTATGTTTGTTTTAGTCACACAAAAAATACTCAGATTTGATGAGAAATCATTTCCTCCCACAAATATCCCAAGAACACTAACCAAAACTCAAAACTAACTAAACAAGACCATAATCAAACATAATCTGTAAATCGTAGTGTAAGAATCTGGCAAATACAAACATATAATCATTACATTAACAAAATCAAGACCAAAACATACATGCATAAATTAAATCTGACATCAAAAATTAGGTTTTACCTGTTCAATTTTGCAATCTTCAAATCGTTCAATTAGGTTTTTGATGATGAAACGTTGATAATGAAATGAAAGTGAAATTCGGTTAGGTTTTCTGATGAAACCTAATTTATATGGTTGATTTTTAGTTTCTTTTTCAGTTTTTCAGATCGTGGTCTCATTATCAAAGAGACAAGAAACGAAGTTATATGGTTGATTTTCGCTTTCAACTACTAGTGGATCAATTCTCTTGACTGTGACTAGTGGATTAATTCTCGGTTTCAGTTTTACAGGTGCATATCAAGAATCGAGAGCAAATGAGAGAAGACTAGGAACGAGAGAAACTGAAAATGAAAATTTAATGTGTCCGATCTAGTATAATGTGAAATATGTAGGGGGGCATTTTAGTAATCTAATAATTCCGGTTTTTAATTCCTAAAATTAGTAGGGATATATTTATTTTGGGAAAGGATATATTTGTTGGGTTACAAAAGTAGGGACATATAAATAATGTACCCTTGAAGCTAATAATTTGTGTGAGACAGCTATTGTCGTCTTCCGAGAATGTTTCAATGATTGAAATGGGAGTTTAGAACAAATAACCATGATTGGATATACCACAGTATGCGTACTTGTATGCTAGTCACAGTTGCAAGTTATTCCAAGTCCGGGAACCATGGTATGCATACCTGTATGCGTACTGATTGGTTTAGTAGAGGTTTGGGAACTAAGTACGCATACCGGTACGCGTACTGGCGTGAGGTTCAAGTTCCAGGACTTTACTGAGTTTTGTGGTATGCGTACCCGTTCGCGTACTGGCGAACCTAAACTTAGTCCAGCCACTTAGGTATGCGTACCCGTTTGCATACTTGAGTGGGTTATGTTCTAAAACGGTTTGTTCATGAACTAATACATTTATATAATAAGGAATACAATCTTTGGCAAACCGTGCTATAATGTTCATAAATTGATTCGAGTGAATCAAAATCGATTTTGCTTCAATTGTGTCTTGTATACTTCTATAAGAATATAAACAATTGAACAACTCTAGAACTAGTTTCATTTGAGTCATTTGAACTAGTTATGGTTGATATGAATAAGGTTGATATGAAAGTGTTAACTTCGGTTAACTATTGTTGAGCCAACAAAGGTGTATACGTTTAGGTACGATTACTCATATCTAAATGAAGTCACTTTTCATTTGTGCGTAACAAGCTAAGTTCGATCTAACGGTTGAAAGATATTAGCTTGAGTCTAATCAGGTTTTCATCTGACGGTGAATATTGAATGATTTGTTACCAAGATAACATTGATTACAAACCACGATTTGAAGATTATATAAGGGAGAACTCTAGCAACTGGGAAACCTAATCCCCACACCTCATATGTGATACTAGTTGCGACTAGAGTCGATTCTCCTTTAACCTTAGGTTTTTCTAAAACCCTGTAGGTTAACGACTTGAAGACTTCATTGGGATTGTGAATCCAGGCCCAATTATTTTCTTTGTAGTTGTGTGTTCTGATCTTGCTGTTATCTATCGTGATTGAGTACTATCTTCTCTAAGATTTGATCGAGATTTAATCTACGATAGGCAGGATAAAAAGTAGTCACAAACATCATCGTCTCATTGTTTGTGATTCCATAATATCTTGTTTTGCTACCATACGATTAAGATTATTGGGAGGTGATTGATATTTCTAGGCTGTTCTTTGGGAATATAAGTCCGGTATATCAATTGGTTCCTGTTCACCTTGATTTATCAAAAGACGGAACAAAACTCATATGTATATCTGTGGGAGACAAATTTATCTATTCAATAGACTTTTCTGTGTGAGACCGATTGGTTTGTAACAGCATATAACTTAATTTCTAGTGGTGCTCTTATTGTTCACGGGGTTTCTTCGAGCACCGATTCTTGAGTCTTCTCTTTTCTTTCGAAGGTTGAGTCTCGTTTTACGAGATTCACTTCGACTATCAACTTCAACAGAGTTGACTCAAGCCACTTCTTATTCTTTTCGAAGCTTCCAATTGTTCTCGAGCAATCTCAAAATCTCTCATTAAATTGAACATGAGATCAAGTGATATGTGATTCCTCTTATGTTCCCTTGACTAATAGCACTTAATCTCGGTGGGAGGACATGTTTCAAGCTTCTGTAATTGTGAATTGATATCAATCGTATCTTCGCTCATTTTTAACCGCATACTAAACTAGTTGGGAATAATCGGTTCATAAGATGTTTTATATATCAAATTTAACTTGGTTTTCAAGTTTTTTGAGACTCCTAGTCAAGGAATTTTTATTTGATAAAATACGTGAAGATATACACTTTCGAAATAACAAAGTGAAAGTTTTCCGAACCAAGATGATTAAGAGGGTCCGAAATATTCTACCCAATTTTTTGTCATGAACTTTCCTAAGATCGAAAGTATTCTTCTAAAAATAGAAAAAGTATTCCAAAACTAGAAAAATACTTTAGATGTTCATGATATAGATAGATAGAGTATAGAAATATACTTTTCTCATATTCCAGTGCTCTTTTAAGATTTTCCCATTTATCGAGCACTAGATGGGAAAATCCGATCAACAAACTTAATTGTTGAAGTGAGCACTTGATTGCTCATCTTCATTTTTGGAACATGATCTATCATGATGTTTTTGAACATCTTTCTTTCAAACTATTCCAAGAATAGTCTTTTTCCATTAAGTCACAACTTGAGTGATCGATGCAATGTAAGGATCATAAGTGTGACAAGAATTCTTTTGAGACATGAATTGAGTGGAGCTCTTATATCGTCCCAAATAATTCTTGGAATATGAAATCATCTTTTGATGAGATTGTTTCCTTGATTATGATTTAGACAGTTGATCAACAGCAAAACAACATGATTTGAAATCATTTGTTTGAGTGCATTTCTGCTGAACGTTGCCATAGTCAGTAGGAAAATCCTTGTCAAACGTTGTGTTTGACCAGATATCAGATGTCGGATTATTCCTTGAAACACATCTCTCTTGATTCTTGCAAGTGATTAGACTATTGGAATCAGGATGTCGTTTATTAGCTAAGAGATTCCGGGAATTACATATCCTTTTCTTAACTAATAAATTTTTTCTGATTTGATCATTGTCAAATCCTTGATTCGATTTCAAGAGAACTTTTCTTAACTAATAAATTTTTTGTGATTTGATCATTGTCAAATCCTTCAGATTCAGTTTCAAGAGAAAATGAAGCATTATTTTCATCTTGATATAGACTAGATGTGATAATCATCATATCATGAGGTTCATGAACTTCAAGAGTTTCTTGAGAGACAGCTTCCTCATGCAACATGGTTTTTATTAGAGATTCTCTGATGATTGTCTCGACAAATGGATAATAATTATTATCCTTTAGATTATATTTTTCAGCAAGCTTTATGAAAAATTTAATCTCATCACTATCATTTGAGTCTGACATGTCTAACCCCAAGTATTTGTTTTCTTATTAACTCATCATGATTAATATTCCCTGAGTTGTGTCTAATCAAAGAACCAACAGAGCTGAGCTGTTTACTAGGTTTTGAAAACAAATAGCCTTTCTGAAGTATATCATCTTCTTGCTCTACGTTAACTGAATCGGACATAGATTCAATTCTTATAGGTTGGATCGCACCAAACACAGATTGTTAGATCTTTTCGTGTTTGCCTGCTTCTGATACCAATTGAAAAGACGAGGGTACCCAAATATACCACAATCTTAAACTTTTCCACCTATAAGTCCTCTTACCGAAAGTGATTGTCTATGGACTGAGTCGATACAATACAACGAATCGTTATTCACACTTTGTGTGATCGTATATGGATACGAGATCGAGACAATACAACAATCAAAGTTTGATTACTTGATAATATGTTCGTTTCTTAACCAAAATCTATAGGATCACTATCAAGTAATACTGAGAGTTAATGTTTGTGTAATTTACTTTAAATTATAATAACAATAATTATAATTGCGGAAAACAAAAGTTAATGACACAAATGCAAGATTTTGTTAACGAGGAAACCGCAAATGCGTAAAACCCCTGGACCTAGTCCAGAATTGAATACTCTCAAGATTAAGCCGCTATACAAAAATCAAACCAACTTCATATAGTTGATACCAAGCAACTAAACCTATAGTTCACCTAATTTCTTCAAAGATCCTCGCGCTCCGACATTCAATAAGTGCACGACTGAACAATTCCTTTGGTTCGTATTCCAAACAAGAAAGGAACAACAAATCTGTTCGATAACAACTCTATTCAATCTCAGTGATATGAGTTAGACAAAGGCTCTTTTGTTTAATCTAATAAACTCCTTTGCCGGGTTCAAATCAATCTATCAAACAACTACCAAAGTAGTAGAGTTTAGATTATGCAATCAATAATATGATCTTATCAAGATGCTAAATACCGATGTCGATCTACGCAACTAATCAATCAAATCTACCAAAGATAAACCGATTATAGTTGATCCCAACCGATGAAGTTTTGTGCACACCAAAGATTATGAACCCAAATCAAATCTTATTCGTTAACAAATCTTCTTAAATATTCAATAAACACCTGCACACCACAACTTGAATCTCTTGTGATCAATCACGCACAAAATGAAGTCTCATTAACAATGGATTATCACAAGACATTTTTAAATCTACAAACAGTTCTAAAGATCCCGTCGACACTTCGATCTAGTTTGAGTGAATCTTATATCAGTAAAGAAGAATTGAAAGAATAAACAAACTAGGTGCAATCAAAGTTCAACAATCGTTAGTCAATCAAATCAAATCGAAAACTAATAATACTGCAATTATTTCTCACCAACGGTACTCGTAGAGCTTCTTGATCCCAAAGAAGTCTTTAAATGAGCGGTCGTAAGAGATTTCGCCTAATTAGGTACTTTCCTCTCCGAATAGACGGTTCCACCAAGAATAACACAACAAGGTAGTTTTGATGGCTCTTAGGATAGTTTGCTCGAAATGCAAACTTGGGTATTTATATACCAAGGAATTTCAAAAACCGAAATATTCTTAAGATATGCAATATATTTCCAAATCGGTTTTCATAATTCATAGAAATGTTATTTCCAATGTTAACCGAAATCCTACTAGAAAATCTCCAATTAGTAAATGCACATTACCAATTTTTATTTTCTAGAGATATGCATTTTAATTGTTGGTAATTAAAATCATATAAAATTAACAACCTTAATTAAAAGATTCTCAACTTATTTCGTCCGGGATCTCCTTGAGTTATTAAGGAATATCTTTGAACAATAAAAGATAAGAGTTATCGAACATGTTCAAAGTATGTCGACATCTTATTTCTTTATAAATCCTCTTTCATATTTGCAATCTTGGAATCGATTATACCACACTTCCAAACAAGTTTATAACTGGTTCATCTCGATTTCCAAGAACTATGTGATTGATCAAATCAACACACTAATCATGGGTTTACGGTTCTACCAAACACAAGGATCGGTTCTACCTTAAAATGGTTACTTGGGACCAGTTACATTAGTTACCAAATTGGTCACATCAATTACTGTGACCGATTACCATATTCTCATGGTATTACTTGTGATCGGTCACACCAGCTACCAGGATCGGTTACACCAATTACCAGGACCGGTTACACCAATTACAAGGATCGATTACACATTCTTTTGTGATCGGTCACACCAATTACTAGGATCGGTTACACAATTACAAATATCGATCATACCATCTTCGGTGATTACTTAGGATCGGTTACACTAATAAAAGTCATACCAATACATAAGTCAGGAATTGTGACTAGTTTTACCAAGATACATAACAAGTTATGATCGGTTCTACTAACTCACACATATTGGTAATTGATGCGTGTCGTAACCACAACAAATTAATTAATACTTTACTACCTAATTAACAAGTAATATAGGGTAGTCAAGGTCGATCCCACGAGGAGCAAGAGATTCTAGTTGTAAAAGTTGTCACGAAAGGGGGTGTAAAAAGCAAAAGAAAATAAACAAAGCAATTAAAAGATAAAGTTGAAAGCAATAAGAGAGACAAGATCAAGGAATCCTTCTTCGTTACGAAACAATGAATCAAGTTATGTTCTTTTCCACTTGTTATTAGTCACAAATTATCACCAACCGTAGGTAAAGCAGCCTAGCTCTGCTAAACCCCTAAATCCCTTTGTATCACCGGACACGGAAGTTCTCGACTCATCGATTCTAATCACCAAGCCACCTAGAATTAGCTCAACCTAGATGTAACTTGGCTCATGCATTAAGTTTTGTGAATTTCTTAGGTTGATATTAGTAGTTAGACTCTTAGCTCAAGGTCCACTTGCTAACGTTGTTTCTACACACAATTGCTCCACGGAATCCCTCCGCAAGGTCTCGTGTTTGCTACTTATGTAAAGAGTCAAGAAACGATTACTTATCTCCTAACTTTCACTAGCTTTAGATCAAATTAACAAATCAATTTAGCGTGCACTCCAAACAATCTATCAATCAATCATGAATGTCTTTAAGATCACTCCTATTAGTAAAAACAAACGATAATTATGTGAAAAACTTCAAGATAGAATTTGAAAACATGAACTTAAATCATATGTTAAGAACTAGGAATTCATCCTCAATCAATAAAATTAGCTACTCATGTTAAAGAGTTCACACAAAGAATAAGAAAAGAAAAGAATTGTGTGTGTAGAGAGGTGTAGAGAGGTGTGTGTAGAGAGGTGTGTGTAAAAGATGTGTAGAAGTTGTAGAAAACTTCTCTATTTATAGGCTTCAATATCTCCAAATCTTCTAAGGAATAGAATCCTTTTTCTTTTGCAATTCAATTTCCAAATCCAAGCTTTTCTCAACTCTTCCACCTTCTCTTTCCAAATTTGAGTCCAATTCTCCACCCAATTCCTAGCCCAAGTCTTCACACCCATGAGAGAAGTCCATAGAAAATTCTCGGAATTTTTGGCTCGCCGGGAAAATCGGGATTGTGGCCTAATCCGGCCGGAATTGTCGTCACGGCCACCTGAAAATTTACGTCCGCTGTCCGTCGGGAGAATATTCGACGAATATTCCGTCGATCCTCCGTTAGAGATAACGGTCAAAAGTCAAACGTTAGTCAACGATCCAACTTCGGGTCAATGAGAGTCAAAACGAGTCAATGATCCAACTCGGCCTTGCAGACCATTACAACCTTGCACAGCCGATGTTTGTGATGCACAATGATTGTGCTTGACCATGATGGCTGCCTTCCCGTAAATTCTCTACTTCCAACTCCAGCACAGTCAATTCATCCACGAATACAACCAAAACCCTTTTTATTATGCGGCTCCTTGTTACCTACAAATTTCATCCATCTGCTATTTCGACTTGAGCACAACCCATCTCAAATTACCCCGAATTTGCACACAAGTCCCAACTTCACTTTGCGGCTTCAATACCTGCTTTTCAACATCTCGTAGCTCCATCTCTTGGCCGATCGCCAACATCCATCCCGCAACCTCCATCCGAGCTTCCAAAGAAACTCCGTCCACCGCATTACATTATATCCTTGCCTTCAGTCCATCTTCATCAATACCTTCAGCTTCTTTCACAACCTTCAATTATCCCCTGTCATCCAACAGGTTCAATGGCAGCAGCAGCCTAATCATTACAGCAACAACAAACCCATTTTCCTAATTCTTCATAGTAACAACATCGTCATCCCCTGTGTACTCCTTCTTCCACTCAATCCCTTGCTCAGTTACAGCTGCCACCACCATCTGTATCTTCCTTCTTGACCCTTTCATGGCCTGGCAGCAACAGCACCACCTGCAATTGTATCAATTCTAGCTCTTCTGCCAGCCATTCCTCCATCGATTCCAACCCAGCAACTCCAACAAAGCCAGTACCATTGCTTCACCTGAACTCATGCCTGCAATTCCATCTCAGAGCCATAACACCATACATCTCAGAATCATCCTCTCTAAGTCCACACATCATCAAACCCTGGCAGCAATCATTTCAGTTATCTTCCTCTCAATTCCATACCCATTATATCATTCATCTCAGAAACATCAGACCACCTGCTCAGTTCTTCACTTCATCTTTCAACCACCATTAATTCGAGCCGGTCCTTCGTGATACACATATTCATCTCAAACCCACCGTTAATCGACTATTATCTTCAACATACATTCCTCCATCATCCTCAATCGATAGTACCCACAAAATCACCTAAACCCATCTTCGATTTTATTGTCGTTTCTTCCGGATCGAACCCAATCTTTGATTTTATCTCCGATTTCCTCTTCTCGAATTAATTGCAGATCGATTCTCGGCTCGACCTCATACCCATCTCATTTGATCTCTAATCGATCCACCAAAGCTCATCGATCTCGGCCTTTCTTCTCTTGGTTCTCAACAGCAGCAACCGCTGTTCTTCTCCCTCGATCTCTCGATTTGACGGAAATCCTTCACGAGCTTCCTCTCGATTTCACTCAGCAGCAGTCGCTGCTTTTATCCCTCGATTTCTCACAGCAGCAGATACTGCTTTAAATTCAGGTGAAAGTAAATGTGAGAAATCGATTTTAGGTTGAAATGATTTGGGTGGATATTTACACCCCAGGGATAGATACCACCCTCTAAATGATAAGGGCCATCCTACTTGGAAACCCCCTTAACCTCTGCGGGCCTGGCTTTAGTACTCCTTCAAATTGGGTCGCCCCTTAACCTCAACTGGGCTCCATATATCAATCGCCTGTAAAATGACCTTTTTGCCCTTTTGGCTCAAATTGGGTGATTTCTTCTTCTTTTCCTCCGTGTGACTCTATAGTAGCTATAAAACTCAAAACAAGCGTAAAATACATAATTTACAAGAAAAATAGCAAAGAAAGCATAAACTACTAGATAGTAAATTAGGTGTATTCTACACCTATCAAATTCCCCCACACTTAGACTTTGCTAGTCCTCGAGCAAATCAAACTAAAAACTCACAACTTCAAAGCGTTCAAGAGTCACAAGCATCCAAAGAGTTATGAGGACATAGAGTTTCTGAATGCTAGTAATAAGAAGTTAGAAATACTAAAGAACATATTCTCATTCTTAAATGTTGAGTGAGAAATAACCACCCCATAATGAGAGACTGCGTGTTTGAGAAACGATCAATAAGCATTTCGCCTCGACTTCGCCTCACCAAAAGATTTTATGATAATTGCACTCAAAAAGACAAATTTTTTTATGGTTCTCACATGTGTGCGGTAGGAATGAAGAGAGAAATCCTGCGACACGTTGAATGGTGGGAAGGACAACTTCCGAAATATTTTTTAAAACCCACATCTTTTAATATTTTGAAAAACCATTTTTCTGACGATCTCTAAGAAAGGAAATCAACCACTATTATCGAGGATGAGATTACTCACTCACCTTCACATCCGATCGCCAATTATGATAACACCACTCTCACGGCATCCAATAGAAACGTCTTCCGCTCCTTATCTTGATCTTCATGGTCTTCGTCTTCGGTTTCAACTATTGATGATAAACCCTTGAATTTCATAAATCCTTGACATTTTGTAACCTTTTCCTTAATAATCCTTGTCGCTTGAAACTTCCTTATAAATTTTCCTTCCCCACGGCTCATTAAATAAAAATAAGAACAAATATTTCTCTTGTTTTTTTTTTTTTCTTTTTTTTTTTTTTTTTTTTTTTTTTTTTTTTTTGAAACAAGAGAAATTAAATACAAAATAAACCATGGCCGTGGAAGAAGTATTTTACCGCTTGATTCTTCACAACTTGTATCGTCTTGAAATCATAAACTTCAAAAATTCTCACCTTTTAATTTTCTTCGCTTTTATGAATAAGTCTTCATACTTGTATGTATAATTATGCTCATTGTATTGTTGCTTTACTTGTTTTTGAAATTTGCTCCTTTTCTCATTCCGTTGCTTATAAACCTTAAACTTTTCCAACTTTCCTTGTAGATTTTGATGTCGCTCCTTGTTGATGATGAATGTGTTTCTATGGATCCGTTGTTGTCGAGAGAGAGAATGGTGCTAACTGCAAATCGAACTACAAGAAGGAAGCTTTCATCCATGGACGTCACCCTCATGATTGACAAAATTAGCACTCAAGAGATCAAAGAGTAGTGCTTCTATTGGTGGGAGGTTGGGTAGCTCACCATTCTACCCGAATTAACGTACGGTGACACACACTCAAAAGAAGCTCTTTAGTAGATGGAAAATTTCTGGTCGGTGCCTCACATGATATGAATACGGGTAGTCTCCACTAATGATTGATCCCTGCACCAAATTCGCATCACCGGCATGATTAAATCCATTATTTAACACTCAAACAAACAAGAAATCCGAATGTAATTCTCTAACATTTCCAAGTTCAATTATGTCGGTCAAAATCTCTATGTAAACATACCTAGAAGTATGCTAGTGACTCTAAAATCTTTAAAAGTTGGAATTTTTATGTAAAACTTTTTTTTTTTTTTTTTTTTTCAAAATTTTTAATTTTTTTGTAATTTTTGTTTTAAAAACATGCTTAACCACTCCCCCACACTTAAACCTTACATTGTCCTCAATGTAATTGAATCCTCCTAGTAAAGTCAAGGTGGGAAATTTTAACATGATATGGAAACAAGAAAAAGAAATAACAAAAAGCAAAAGATAAGAAATACAAAACCGATGGGTTGCCTCCCATTAAGCGCTTGTTTTAAAGTCGACGGCCCGACTTGGCTCTTGTAAGATTCATTCCCCATATACTAACAATCTGAAAATTTGAGGATCCACCCATAATACCTGTTTTGCAAACAATAACTCCATACAAATATTAGCACAAGAAAATAATAATGAAATTATCGTTCGATAGAAATTTCCCCCACACTTATTCTCTTCCACACTCGGAAGTGTATAAAGAACATAGAATTTGGGAATTTCCATGTGTTCCTCTTGGCAAACCTGCATAGTGTTAACATCAAGTGTTTCCAATGGTGGATATTTAGAAACAAAATCATCCAAAAATACTTTCGAAGCACATACATTCAAACCAATAAGAGGTAAAGGAGAAGAATCAATATGCAAAGGGTTAGACAAACCTTGCACAATTTCTTGTATTATAGAATCCTCTTCATCCTTAAAAAATTCAAGTGAAATACTTACCTCTTGTATATCGTGGTCCTCTATTAAACCTTGCAACCATTCTTCGTCGTTTTCTACCTTAACCATAGTCTCGGATCATCATAATCATTAGCAAGTTCAATTGGGTCTTCCACAAAATCAATGAATGTGGTTTCATCCTCTATAATCATCTCTTCAACATTCTCATCATCGGAATCGGGCCATTCACTAAAGTGATTTTCATCGGTATAGATTGTAAAATCTTCTTGTGCGGGTGTTACACCGTTTACAACAATAGGTAAGTCACACCCAATCTCCTCCTTTTGAATAGGTGAAGGATCGTTATTATGATCCGGAGTTGGAATAACTTCCTCATTGTCGGAACACTCGTACACTTCCGTGGACTCCCATCTTTCCCTAAGAAATTTTTGCCAAGCAATAAATGCATCTTCCTCAAGCTCTTCCTTTTGAATAGGTGATTGATCATTATTAAGATCAAGGCTCGAGTAATCTACACTAGCGTCATCAAAAGTCTCCAAAGGTTTGTTAATTTGTTCGTATATTTTCTCCGAATTCCTTTGAATTTCTCGATGTGATTCTAGCATCTTTTGTTGAAGATCCCCAATCATGGCCAACATCTTATCTGCAAAACTAGAGAATTTCTGATCATAAACAAAACTATCCTCCCATCCTTGTGATTGTCCACTTACATACCCGTCATAAGGTTGTTGATATGTATGAGAATATCCATAATGTTTTGTAGGAATTTGATCATAGCCAAAAGGTTGGTTTTGATTATATCCTAAGGATGGTTGGAAGTTGTCATAATGTTGAGGTTGAAAACTGTATTGATTGTTGTAATATGCTTGCTCTCGTCCACCATACATGGAAAACCGGCACCTGAAATAAGATTCAAAAACTTAAGTTAGATACGGAATAGAATCCAACAAAGCAAGAATAAAGCAAAAAGAAAAATAAAAACAACTAAAATCATCCGCTGCTCCCCGGCAACGGCGCCAAAATTTGATGCGTGTCGTAACCACAACAAATTAATTAATACTTTACTACCTAATTAACAAGTAATATAGGGTAGTCAAGGTCGATCCCACGAGGAGCACGAGATTCTAGTTGTAAAAGTTGTCACGAAAGGGGGTGTAAAAAGCAAAAAGAAAATAAACAAAGCAATTAAAAGATAAAGTTGAAAGCAATAAGAGAGACAAGATCAAGGAATCCTTCTTCGTTGCCAAATAATGAATCAAGTTATGTTCTTTTCCACTTGTTATTAGTCACAAATTATCACCAACCGTAGGTAAAGCAGCTAGCCTGCTTAGCTAAACCCCTAAATCCCTTGTATCACCGGACACGGAAGTTCTCGACTACCGGATTCTAATCACCAAGCCACCTAGAATTAGCTCAACCTAGATGTAACTTGGCTCATGCATTAAGTTTTGTGAATTTCTTAGGTTGATATTAGTAGTTAGACTCTTAGCTCAAGGTCCACTTGCTAACGTTGTTTCTACACACAATTGCTCCACGGAATCCCTCCGCAAGGTCTCGTGTTTGCTACTTATGTAAAGAGTCAAGAAACGATTACTTATCTCCTAACTTTCACTAGCTTTAGATCAAATTAACAAATCAATTTAGCGTGCACTCCAAACAATCTATCAATCAATCATGAATGTCTTTAAGATCACTCCTATTAGTAAAAACAAACGATAATTATGTGAAAAACTTCAAGATAGAATTTGAAAACATGAACTTAAATCATATGTTAAGAACTAGGAATTCATCCTCAATCAATAAAATTAGCTACTCATGTTAAAGAGTTCACACAAAGAATAAGAAAAGAAAAGAATTGTGTGTGTAGAGAGGTGTAGAGAGGTGTGTGTAGAGAGGTGTGTGTAAAAGATGTGTAGAAGTTGTAGAAAACTTCTCTATTTATAGGCTTCAATATTCTCCAAATCTTCTAAGGAATAGAATCCTTTTTCTTTTGCAATTCAATTTCCAAATCCAAGCTTTTCTCAACTCTTCCACCTTCTCTTTCCAAATTTGAGTCCACTTCTCCACCCAATTCCTAGCCCAAGTCTTCACACCCATGAGAGAAGTCCATAGAAAATTCTGGAATTTTTGGCTCGCCGGAAAACTGGGATTGTGGCCGGAATCCGGCCGGAATTGTCGCCGCCGGTCACCTGAAAATTTCTGTCCGTCGTCGGGAGAATATTCGACGGAATATTCCGTCAGTCCTCCGTTAGAGATAACGGTCAAAAGTCAAACGTTAGTCAACGATCCAACTCGGGTCAACTGCCGAGTCAAAACGAGTCAATGATCCAACTCAGCCTTGCACAGGCCATTACAACCTTGCACAGGCCAGATGTTGTGATGCACAATGATTGTGCTTCAGCCATGATGGCTGCCTTCCCTGTAACTTCTCTACTTCCAACTCCAGGCACAGTCAATTCATCCACAGAATACAACCAAAACCCTTTTTATTATGCAGCTCCTTGTTACCTACAGCTCATCCATCTCGCTATTTCAACTTGAGCACAACCCATCTCAAATTACCCCGAATTTGCACGGGTCCCAACTTCACTTTGCGGCTTCAATACTGCTTTTCAACATCTCGTAGCTCCATCTCTTGGCCGATCACAACATCCATCCCGCAACCTCCATCCGAGCTTCCAAAGAAACTCCGTCCACCGCATTACATTATATCCTTGCCTTCACCATCTTCATCAATACCTTCAGCTTCTTTCACAACCTTCAATTATCCCCTGTCATCCAACAGGTTCAATGGCAGCAAAGAGACTTCTAATCATTACAAAGAATAAAGAAACCCATTTTCCTAATTCTTCATAGTAACAACATCGTCATCCCCTGTGTACTCCTTCTTCCACTCAATCCCTTGCTCAGTTACAGCTGCCACCACCATCTGTATCTTCCTTCTTGACCCTTTCATGGCCTGGCAGCAACAGCACCACCTGCAATTGTATCAATTCTAGCTCTTCTGCCAGCCATTCCTCCATCGATTCCAACCCAAAGAACTCCAACAAAGCCAGTACCATTGCTTCACCTGAACTCATGCCTGCAATTCCATCTCAGAGCCATAACACCATACATCTCAGAATCATCCTCTCTAAGTCCACACATCATCAAACCCTGGCAGCAATCATTTCAGTTATCTTCCTCTCAATTCCATACCCATTATATCATTCATCTCAGAAACATCAGACCACCTGCTCAGTTCTTCACTTCATCTTTCAACCACCATTAATTCG
Source organism: Papaver armeniacum (assembly GCA_023531295.1). Lineage (NCBI taxonomy): Eukaryota > Viridiplantae > Streptophyta > Magnoliopsida > Ranunculales > Papaveraceae > Papaver > Papaver armeniacum. The sequence continues at coordinate 89,488 of JAJJWW010006424.1, read as the reverse complement.
AGCCAGTCCTTCTGTGATACACATATTCATCTCAAACCCACCGTTAATCGACTATTATCTTCAACATACATTCCTCCATCATCCTCAATCGATAGTACCCACAAAATCACCTAAAACCCATCTTCGATTTTATTGTCGTTTTCTTCCGGATCGAACCCAATCTTTGATTTTATCTCCGATTTCCTCTTCTCTCAATTAATTGCAAGATCGATTCTCAACGACCTCATACCCATCTCATTTGATCTCTAATCGATCCACCAGCATCATCGATCTCGGCCTTTCTTCTCTTGGTTCTCAACAGCAGCAACCGCTGTTCTTCTCCCTCGATCTCTCGATTTGACGGAAATCCTTCACGAGCTTCCTCTCGATTTCACTCAGCAGCAGTCGCTGCTTTTCTCCCTCGATTTCTCACAGCAGCAGATACTGCTTTAAATTCAGGTGAAAGTAAATGTGAGAAATCGATTTTAGGGTTGAAATGATTTGGGTGGATATTTACACCCCAGGGATAGGTACCACCCTCTAAATGATAAGGGCCATCCTACTTGGAAACCCCCTTAACCTCTGCGGGCCTGGCTTTAGTACTCTTTCAAATTGGGTCGCCCCTTAACCTCAACTGGGCTCCATATATCAATCGCCTATAAAATGACCTTTTTGCCCTTTTGGCTCAAATTGGGTGATTTCTTCTTCTTTTCCTCCGTGTGACTCTATAGTAGCTATAAAACTCAAAACAAGCGTAAAATACATAATTTACAAGAAAAATAGCAAAGAAAGCATAAACTACTAGATAGTAAATTAGGTGTATTCTACACCTATCAAGAATCCAAAGATATGCAATGAATAACAATACCAATAAGCCTAGTGATTTCCCTTTCGATTCATAAAACAAGTTCATGAATGTACTTCCTTTAAACGAATGTAAACATTGTTTCCTAGGACGAAATCTTCACCCATACCCATACACATAATCACAATAGCATTCATACGATTATGTCGATGTCTTATATACGAAGTTCAAAAAGATAACCATTATACTTCATTATTGTAATTCCTTAACACTATGTCTACTAGAGTATAATCATTCACAGCCTTCATAGATTATGTTTTTAATATAACACGTCTTGAAAGATGCGTTGGGAATGAAATAATTCAAGTCAAAATATTACTAACCTCAAGAGGAAGGATAATGTCGTCGATGTAGCTTGTTACTTCTTCACATTCTTCAAGTCTTCGAGTAATACTTGTATGTCTCATTATCCTAATCTTTCTATCCTAACCTATACGAAGTTGTCTCTAGTACATAATCAAGCGACTCTTTAATTGAGTTTTGATTCACTAAAATATGACAACCAAACTTGACATAGCAACGCTTGGTGGGTTCAACCGAGCTATGCTCTAACACTATCTCAATAAATGCACCACCAGATCCGTGGATTTGCAATTCTCTTCCATGGTTGATTTAGTAAAATCTGTTGAAGAAATTCTATTTAAACCTCCACTAGGTTTAAAATACCTTGAAGTGTATTCGGGGCTTGAGAAAAGGCTTCGTGAGCTTGTTTCTTGATGTTGAGTTATATCTCCAAATTAGAGCAAGAATCTCTTGATAGGCTAAATCAAGTTATGATGAATAATCTCCATGTTGAGGTTGATATTGATCTTCTTATCGTAAGGGTATTCCCTCTGTCTCCCGCGTCTCCGACAAATTGGATATAATACATGAAGTATCTAAACCTCATCTATCGCTTAGTTCCATCTCTCGAACTTGACTCGTTTATCAGTCAAACCTCGATACACCTTCTCGGGATAATGACACCGCCTCACTTTTGAAAAAGTCGATGTCTTTTTATCAAAAGCGTTTCCCTCAGGCAAAGATCAACATTATCTCGCAGAGACATGTTTATAAGTTGAAAACGAAGAAATCACGAACACAAATTATCTTGTGCTCTTTTTTTATGTTCTTTGAAAAACTTGTAAAAACAGCTTTTTGGGTTTCTCTCAATACTTGGAAGTTGTAAGAGTTGTTGGAAAGAAACTATTTCTTGGTGTCATGGTATGAAAGGCTATTTGTTCTTATAAATTCTTAAAATAATTGCTCATGGGAGATTTGTTGAGTTTTGCTCTAAAATTCTCATCTGTATTTTGTCTAGTCAAAATATGTAGTAGCATAAAATAAACATTCCCTTGTCTGCACACGTACGGTTCACGTACTACGTGCTTGAACCATGTTCCAGAACCGATTATTTCCAGTACCTGAATTAGTTTTACCGGTTCAGTAACTGTTCGGTCGGTTGCACATTAAAATAGAGGAAGAACTTTGTTGTTTTCACCTTCACCTTCACCTTCTCTTCGACAGTTCATAAAAAAAGAGAAAAACCTCTGGTTCGCAAACTCTTCATCACCCTTCTCTCTTTTCTTAACCATTTTTTGTTTGGTTTGCACCTTTGAATTCATAAGAAGGTTGTGTACCTTGGGTCAAGAACCGTTTTCGTTTTGATCATCATTTTGGAATTCCACCATTAATGACAGTTCGTGTACCAAGTAAGTTTCTCAACATTTCTTTGTGTTTTAGTACTCCACTATGAGTTCTAGGAAGAAACCTAGTTGTGGTGAAAGTTCGGGTACTCAAAATCGTGTTGATACCTTCTTTGACCAAGCTTGCAAATTAGGTTCGTTGACACTAAGGCTCGTGATTACTATGTTGAATATTGTACAAAGAAACCTATTATTGAAAGGATTTATAAACCCTCTGAACTTAGGGTAGATGGCCTTCCTAGGTTCTTTAAGAATCATGAATGGGGAATTATTCACCGTCCCATGGGAACAGCCTATATTGAGTTGACAGCCCAATTTTATGCGAACCTGCATGGGCCTGACATCACAATGCTCTTTCAAAACCATTGTTGGATGGAAATTTTTCTTGTGAATCGACAAGTTATTCTTGAACTTTTGAACTTGTCTTGTGATGGTGATTTTCTTACCACCCCCAGAGCACTTGAGACCTTCTCCGAAAATGCTCTTAAACTTCCTTCTTGCAAAGGATGTCTCATGGTATGATGGTAAGATTGATGTTCATGATGCTTTGCATTGTTCCTCAAAGTTGTTGGAAAACTGCGGTGGCCAATTTGATGCCAAGCACAATTGACAGACAATTATGGACCAAACCTCTTGTAGAACTGGTTTATTGCGTTGTTGAAGGGAGGAAGATTGACTTATGTGGCCTTATTATTCGTCATATGATAAGTGCCAAACAGTTTTAGAAGAAGACTCTGGCTTTCCTTGTCTTATCTCAAGGATTTGTAGTCAATTTGGTATTATTGTTGTTGGAACCAATCTTGGAGAACCAAAAGGTCATGACCATGAAAAGCATTGAAAAATGTCCGAACTCTGCAACTGGCTAATTCTGAACTCATCCGTCTCCAGAAGAAGTTGGGGTGTTGAAAGAGTAGGTGGATTATGCCAAGATAGCTTATCCCGAATCGGGTGAGAATTTTTATGAAATTTCTAGGGATTATTATAAGATGAGTGATTAATCTCTCGCACTTGCAATATCATTACTTGGTTTGTCTACATTGAACTTCTTATGTTGAATCATATTAAAACTATTATTTTTAATGGTTTTGTAATAACTTTTATGGTATTTTAACCTTGAATGGTTTTATCTTTCAATTAAATCGCTAAATATGTTAAATCCATAAAAAGTACGATCATGAAGATGTCAAAAGTTAAGTTTATCATGTGTCTTTATGATAAAAGATAGAATGAACTTTTGACAACAAAATTTAAGCCTATTATGTCATTATGCAAATATTGATGGAAGATAGGATAAACTTTTGTTTACAAAGATTAAGTCTATTACATGTCTCTATGCAAATATTGATGAAAAATAGAATGAATCTTTGAATATTCCGCAGTATTGGTCTTTCCCTGATCCACTTCTATGTGAAAGTACCGTGTGTCTCCATAAGTTCTCTTATGTTGATCATTTCCGATTAAATTAATCATGGGTTCTCTTGTGTTTAATTTAATTGAGTATTTTGGATACAAATTCATGTTTCATGTGATTTGTTAATATCCAAAGAAATCCTTCTTTTCTTGTAAAAGTAAGGTCGCTCTTGTTGTTCTTTCGGGAATGATATTTTATGGGGGAGAGTTCTTAATTGAACTTGTGCTTAATTTCAAAATCTTTGTGGGGAGTGCGGCTGTGGAATATTGTAGGAATTTTCTTGTATCTTTATTAACTCCTTGATGAATGCATTTAGTTTCGGCTATATGATTGTATCTAAAAAAAGTTTATGTGTTCTCTTTTAGTCATGAAGTATCTCTATGAGAATTTCATTATGATCCCACTAGTTTTCATACCTTTGCCAATTTATATTGGAAAAAAAAAAAAGGGAGAATTAATGTGTAGTTCACACTACAAATACATATGGTTTACGGATCATTATGTAAGGGGGAGTGGTTTTCATGTGAGATGAAGTATTGACTAAGGGGGAGTGATACATATCACCATAGTATTGTTGTCAAAGTTGTGATATAATTGGACTTTGACGATGTGTAATAATACTATGACACTGTATAACAATGATTGAGAGCTACTGTTTTCTCATTGTTATAGCTACGGATCTTCAACAACTATGATGCTAAGTTAAACACATTCATAATCACAGGAGTACTTGGAAGTGACGAAGATTTCGAGTAATGTTGAAGAACCAAGTAAATTAAGCATTTGGATTGAGAGCTACAAAGTTTATTTATTTTGTATTCCATATGTATTGATAGTTTTGTCACTAAAATTGACAAAGGGGGAGATTGTTAGAGCATTGGCCGGTCGAACTCGCAAGCGTTGCTATCTCAAGCTTGTTGTCAAGTTTAGTTGCCAAAACTATAAATCTTAATTTCTAGTCTACTTATAGCTAAGTCTCGGATTAGGATAGAAAGTGTAGTTGAGCATTAGACTTCACGGCGTTCATCAATTGAAGACTAAGACCTCTTAAGGGGAGCTTTTAGAACTTCATCAACAAGAGGTATGTGGAGACTTGAATTCATCTATCACTCAAAAATATATCTACTCTATCTCCTATTTGAGACAAAAGTCATATAGCTATATAGACTTCGATTATACAAATTTGATATTTCGAGCTGAGTTTAACTCACTTATATATTTCTCGAAATATGTGTTAGTAAGCTTTCGCTTTAACCAAGTTTATATTATATTCTTGACGAAAGTCAAAAGATTATCATGTGAAAATCGCCTAGTAACATCTTACATGATTTGTGGGAGACAGTCATTTGATGTAGACTCGGAATGTTTCGTATTGATCATTCGATCACTTGAAAATTACTTTGAAGTTAATAGTTTGTGTGAGACAGCTATTGTCGTCTTCCGAGAATGTTTCAATGATTGAAATGGGAGTTTAGAACAAATAACCATGATTGGATATAGCACAGTATGCGTACTTGTATGCTAACTGTTGCAAGTTATTCCAAGTCCGGGAACCATGGTATGCATACACGTATGCGTACAGATTGGTTTAGTAGAGGTCCGGGAACTAAGTACGCATATCGGTACGCGTTATGGCGTGAGGTTCAAGTTCCGGGCTTTACTAAGTTTGGTGGTGTGCGTACCCGTTCGCGTACTGGCGAACCCAAACTTAGTCCGGCCACTTAGGTATGCGTACACGTTTGCATACTTGAGTGGGTTATGTTCTAAAATCGATTTTGTTCATGAACTAATACATTTATATAATAAGGAATGCAATCTTTTGTAAACCGTGACTATAATGTTCATGAATTGATTCGATTGAATTCAAATCGATTTTGCTTCAATTGTGTCTTGTATACTTCTATGAGAATATAAACAATTGAGCAACTCTAGAACTAGTTTCATTTGAGTCATTTGAACTAGTTATGGTTAAGATGAATAAGGTTGATATGAAAGTGTTCATATGGATAACTTCGGTTAACTATTGTTGAGCCTACAAAGGTGTACACGTTTAGGTACAGTTACTCATATCTAACTGAAGTCACTTTTCATTTGTATGTAACTAGCTAAGTTTGATCTAACGGTTGAAAGATATTAGCTTGAGTCTAATCATGTTTTCATCTAACGGTGAATATTGAATGCTTTGTTACCAAAGTAACATTGATTGCAAACCCTGATTTGAAGATTATATAAGGGAGAACTCTAGCAACTGGGAAACCTAATCCCCACACCTCTTGTGTGATACTAGTTGCGACTAGAGTTGATTCTCCTTTAACCTTAGGTTTTTCTAAAACCTTGTAGGTTAACGACTTGAAGACTTCATCGCGATTGTGAAGCCAGACCCAACTATTTTCTTTGTAGTTGCGTGTTCTGATCTTGCCAGATTCTATCGTATTGAGTACAACTAAAATAATTGACCCGAGATTAATTTCTCCGATAGGCAACATAAAAGTAATCACAAACATCTTCGTCTCATCGTTTGTGATTCCACAATATCTTGTTTCGCTAGTCGATTAAGATTATTGTGAGGAGATTGATAATACTAGGTTGTTCTTCGAGAATATAAGTTTGGTTTATCAATTGGTTCTTGTTCACCTTGATTTATCAAAAGACAGAGCAAAAAACTCTTGGGTATTTCTGTGGGAGACAGATTTATTCTATCTATAGACTTTTCTGTGTGAGACAGATTTGTTTATCAAGTCTTCGACTATGGGTCGTAGCAACTCTTGGTTGTGGGTGAGATCAACTAAGGGAATCAAGTGCGTAGTATCCTGCTGGGATCATAGACGTAAGGAGCGCAACTGTACTTTGAATCAGTGTGAGATTGATTAGGGTTCAACTACACCAGTCCGGGTTAATTGGTAGTAGGCTAGAGTCTGTAGTGGCTTAATACAGTGTGGTGTTCAATCTGGACTAGGTCCCGGGATTTTTTTGCATTTGCGGTTTCCTCGTTAATAAAATTCTGGTGTCTGTGTTATTTCTTTTCCGCATTATATTTTGTTATATAATTGAAATATCACAGGTTGTGATCAATCAATTAGAATATCCAACCTTTGGTTGTTGATTTACATTGATTGACACTTGAACATTGGTCTTTGGTACTGTTCAAGTTGTTTCACATAATAATCGTGCTCGCAGATTTCTATCCTGCTTGATTTGTCATTACATTGTGAAACAGAGATATTAAACTCTTTGATATACTTTACTCTAGATTGAGTCTCGATTGTCTAGTTGATTCTCTAGAAAGTGTATTGGAGTAAGTCCTCTCAGTTGCCAAACGAATTGTTGGGTGTGGTTGTTGACCTCCGCATTTTCAATTGGTATCAGAGCATGCAAACACATTAAAGACCTCATAAGTCTGTGTTTGTAGCGATCTGATATGGACAGAAGTGATATCTCTATAAACGTACCACCAGTCTTCGATGACTCAAATTACTTGTGGTAGAAAATTACTATGCGTGCCTTTCTTCAAGCGCGTGATTTTCAATCATGGGTTTATGTAGTTAATGTCTATGATGCTCCCGTTGTGGCAGTAGGGAATGCGACCTCTCCTAAGGATATTGGTGCATATGATGCTGCTGATATACTTGCTGCAAAGCAAAACTCCGACGGTTTGAATGCCATTACCCCAGATCTTCAGCTCCATGTGACTACGTGCACTCGATCTAAAGATGCTTGGGATATCTTAGAAACTGTATTCGAAGGGAATACCAGTGAAAAGGAAGCTAGGCTTCAAAACCTAAATTCCGATTGGGAAAACCTTCGTATGGCGAGATGAAGATTCATTTGATGAGTTTAATCACAAAGTGTCTAAGATTGTTAATGCATCTTTTGCATTGGGTAAGACTATTCCCGAAAAGGACATTGTGATGAAAATTCTCGGATCGCTGCCATCTAGATACGATTCTAAGAAGCATGACATCGTTGAAAGAAATAACCTTGATGCTCTCTCCGTAAATACGCCGGTTGGAAAGCTAAAGATCTTTGATCATGAGCATACATCCAAAATCGAAAAGGATGTTGCCTTCTGAAGCACAAAAGAACACTAAATTACTTGACAAAAGTAAAAGTGTTTATGCCTCCGAGGATGATCTTTCCGAGGCTGATTCATCGAGATGAAGATCTTGACAAGTCGAGTCTCTTTAGTCACAAGACGAGTTTAGAGATCTTCTATTGAAGATAAGTAAACAGTTTTCAGAGACAAACCTAGGTCACCAGTTAAACCTCACAATCGCATTCCTCCTAAAAATAGGGATGCTGACGAGGCTGATGACGAGGATATTCCACAGTGCTTTAAGTGTAAAGGTTTTGGTCATTTTGTAAATGAGTGTCCAAACCGTAGAAAATACACTGGGAACAAAGGTCTTGCTGCAACTCTTGATGAAATGTCTGATCACTATGATTCCAATGAAAACGAAAAATCAAGTGTTGCACTTCTTTGTGAAAATATTGATTTTGATAATTGTAGCAATACATACATCAATTTTGATATTCTTCCGAAGAAGACTCAACCAATCTGGAAGAAAAAATTAATCTCTCTGTCTAATTTTTCAGGTTCCACTCTGTGTCTAGCAGCTTGCACATCTCGGGCGTCTAAATCATCTTATCCATTGACATGCTCTTATTGTTCACTCAAAGGTCATAACTTTCAAAGTTTTTCAAGTACAAACATAATATGAGATATGTCAATAAACTTCAACGAAGAGCAAATCGCCTAGCAAACAAGCTTAAACTTGTTCAAAAAACGTCGAGGTATGTAATATTTTATCCTCTTCAAAGAAGTTAGTTTCCAAAGAAAAGACAAGACCACTAGAAAAGAGAGTATGGTCTAAACATTTTGATAGACAGGGTTCTATGAATTCCTTTCAAAAAGGTTATGGTGGACAAATTGTTGTTCACCGCAGCACAACTTAATTGTGTTGTTTTGGTGCATCTTGTCTCATGTGCCTGATTAAAAGAGACAAGATTGTGCACACCTCAGGCTTTAAGAAAAAAAATGTTTTGCTTTCTTAGATTTGCCGTGTGTTTTGTGAAATTGGAATTCTTTCATACTGGAAGGGACTTCCCTGTTTATTCAATAATAAGAGGGTTATTCTCGACAATTCTACTCTCTTTAGGGTTGTGATTGTGCGTGCTCGAACTGTGTGGTTAAAGGTTCTGTAACCCTATATTCCTTTTCCTTCTCTCAAACACTTTTCATCTTAAGACCGATTGTTGAGTTTAAATTGTGATTTCCTCTCACAAACCCACACGTATGGATACTCCAAGCATCATGTGTTTGGATGGAAAAGATTTTAATATGATTGTTAAGCCATCAATCATGAAGGAAAAGAGAAATCTCCATTATCTCCAACTTTGAAAAGAAAAAGAAGGAATGTGAGGAAGCCAAGAGTTGTTCCTTCAAATTCTCAGAAGTTTTCTGGTGTTCTTGAAGAGTTGATGGAAACAAGGAAGGAGATTCAGCAAATAAAGGCTTTTGTTATGAGAACTCTCGAAATTCAAAAGGCCCTGGTTCGACATCATCAACCTAGAAGGTTTGTTGGAATTGACTTTTTTCTTCACGAACCTTATGTACCTATGGCTGTTGACAACAACAAGTTCGAGAACGATAAAGAATTCTTCAGAGGTCTCAATGTCTAGTAAATCTTCTTATGAGAATTTATTTCTTGTGTTTTTAGAAGAATAACTAGGGTTAGGAATAGCCATTATTGTGAGTACACATAGCTATGTCCAACATTTTTCATCTTCATGTTTTTAGATTTATTTATTTAAATTCTAAGTTTTTTGGAAGATGATTTTTGCAATTTTAATCTTTATGATTTTATTTATTGCAAATTGTTATGGGATATGTTGTTTACGTCCGTCAACCTGTGACTGCCCCATACTTGTTCAAAAGATATCTCTATTATGTCGGTATGGAAGTATTGATAAAGATAGAATGAACTTTTGACTTACAAAAGTTAAAGCCTTATGTGTCATTATTTAATGGAAGAAAGGATAAAACTTTTGTTTACAAGGACTATGTCTATTGTATGTCATTATGCAAATAGTGATGAAAAATAGAATGAATCCTTGTGTATTCCGCAGTATTGGTCGATTTCCGATCCACATTTTTGTGCACATATTTTGTTGCTCCGTAAGTTCTCGTATGTCGAGCATGACCAATTGAGTTAATCATTTTGGGGTTGATTCAATTGAGATTTTTGGATACAAATTCATGTTTTCATGTGATTTGGTTATGTCCAAAAAAATCTTTCTTTTCTTGTAAAAGCAAGGTCGCCTTTGTTGTTCTCTCGGGAATGACATTTTATGGGGGAGAGTTCTTAATTGAACTTGTGCTTAATTTCCAAATCTTTGTGGGGAGTGCGGCTGTGGAATATTATAGGGGTTATCTTGTATCTTTATAAACTCCTTGATGAATGCATTTAGCTTCGGCTTCGTGATTGCATCTAAATAAGTTGGTATGCTATTCTCTTTTGGTTATGAAGTATCTCTATGAAAATTTCATGAGGATCCCACTAGTTTTTCGTACCTTTGTCAATTTATATTGACAAAAGGGGGAGAATTAATGTGTAGTTTCATACTACAAATACATATGGTTTACGGATCATTATGTAAGGGGAGTGGTTTTCATGTTGAGATGAAGTATTGACTAAGGGGAGTGATACATATCACCATAGTATTGTTGTCAAAGTTGTGATACAATTGAACTTTGATGCTGTGTAATAATACTATGACACTGTATAACAATGATTTAGAGCATTTGTTTTCTCATTGTTATCGCTACGGATCTTCAACAACTATGATGCTGAGTTGAACACGTTTAGAATCATGGAGTACTTGGAAGTGCCAAAGTTTTCGAGTCGTGTTGAAGATGCCAAGGAGATCAAGCATTTGGATGAGAAGCTACAATTTTTATTTATTTTGTAATCCATATGTATTGATAGTTTGTCACTAAAATTAACAAAGGGGAGATTGTTAGAGCACTGCTCTAATCGAACTCGCATGCGTTGCTATCTCAAGCATGTTTTTCAATGTTAGTGATCAAAACTATAAGTCTTGATTTATTGCCTATTTATAGATGTCTCGGACTAGGACATAGATTGTGCAGTTGAGCTTAGTTTTCACGGCGTTCATCATTTGAAGACGAAGAACTACTAAGGGGAGCTTGTGGAACTTCATCGACAAAAGTTATGTGGAGACTTAAACTCATCTATCACTTGGAAAGTCTATTTCTACTCTATCTCCTATATTGAGACATAAGTCGTATTATGATATAGTTTTCTATATACACATTTTATATTTCGAGCTGAGTTTATCTCGCTTACATATTTCTCGAAATATGTGTTGGCTAGCTTTAAACTTCGACTAAGTTCATCTTATATCATGTGAAAATTTCCGAGTAACATCTTACATGGTTTGTGTGATACAATCATTTGGTGTTGCCTTGGAATGTTTCGTTATGATTATTTTAATAACTTGACAATTGCTTTGATGCTAATAGTGTGTGAAAACGGCTATTGTCATCCTCTAAGAAAGTTTCAATGATTGAAATAAGAGTTTAGAACACTTAACCATTATTGGATATGTCATGTTGTGCACTCTTGCACATATGTAATCCATGTCCGGGAACCATAGTATGCGCACCCGTTTGCGTACCTATTGGTTTGAGAAATCCGGGAACCTAAGTATGCATACCCGTTTGCGTACTGGCGTACAAGTTTATGACCGAGAAATTCTGCTGGGATTTGAAGTTCGGGTACCCGTTTGCGTGCTGGCATAACTCAATCTTGGTCTGGGTATTTCAAGTATGCGTACATGTTTGCATACTTGAAGGTTAAAGTTCTAAAATCGGTTTTAAACATGAACATAAACATTTATATAATAAGGAATGAAATCTTTGCAAACCGTTGCTATAATGTTCATGATTGATTCGAGTGAATCAAACCGATTTTGCTTCAATTGTGTTCTTGTATAATTCTATGAGAATATAACAATTGAACAACTCTTTAACTAGTTTTATTTGAGTCATTTGAACTAGTTATGGTTAAGATGAATAAGGTTGATATGAGAGTAATCATATGTCTAACCTCGGTTAACTATTTGTGAACCAACATGGTGTACACGTTTGGGTACGGTTACATAAACACAAATGAGGGTACATTTCACTTGTGTGTAACAAGCTAAGTTCGATCTAACGGTTGAAAGATATTAGCTTGGTTGAATCAGGTTTTTCATCTAACGGTGAATATTGAATGCTTTGTTACCAAGATAACTTGGATTGCAAACCCTGATTTGAAAACTATATAAAGGAGAACTCTAGCAATTGGAAAACCTAATCCCCACACCTCATGTGTGTTACTAGTTGCATAACTAGAGTCGATTCTCCTTTAACCTTAGGTTTCTTAGAGACCTTGTAGGTTAACGACTTCAAAGACTTCATTAGGATTTTGAAGCCAGACCCAACTATTTTCTTTGTAGTTGCGTGTTCTGATCTTGCCTGATTCTATCGTATTGAGTACATCGTATTGAGTATAATTGAAATAATTGACTCGAGATTAATTTCTCCAATAGGCAAGATAAAAGTAATCACAAACATCTTCATCTCATCGTTTGTGATTTCACAATATTTTGTTTCGCTAGTCGATTAAGATTATTGTGAGGTGATTGATAATACTAGGTTGTTCTTCGGGAATATAAGTTTGGTTTATTAATTGGTTCCTGTTCATCTTTGAAAAGGCGAGGGTACCCAAATATACCTCAAGCTAAAACTTTTCCTACCTATAAGTCCTTTCTCCGAAAGTGATTGTCTATGGACTGAGTCGAGACAATACAACTAATCGGTTCACACTTCGTGTGATCGTCTATGGATACGAGATCGAGACAATACAACAACGAAGTATGTTACTTGATAAAAAGGTTCGGACTTAACCAAACACAATAGGATTTAATTATCAAGTAAATAGGAATTAATGTTTGTGTAATGTACTTTAATTATAAAAAAACAGTTATAATGCGGAAATATAAAGTAAACGACACAACAAGATTTTGTTAACGAGGAAACCGCAAATGCAGAAAAAGCCCGGGACCTTGTCCAGAATTGAATACTCTCAGGATTAAGCCGCTACACAAAATTACACCTAACTTCGTATAGTTGAGACCAAGCAACTAAACCTATAGTTCACCTAGTTCCGTCTGTATTCCCACGCCTCCGACCTTAGTCACGTACTTGGAACAATTCCTTTAGTTCGTATTCCAAACAAAGAAAGGAACAACAAATCTGTTTGGTATCAACTCTATTCAACCAAGTGATATGAGTTGGACAAAGGCTTTTTCGTTTATCTTAACATAAACTCCTTCGTCAGGTCTTTAGATCTATCTTATGTTCAATTACCGAAGTAATCGTTTAAGATTAAGCCAACAACACTATTAATCCAAAGAATTGTGTTGATGCCGATCTACTCAATTAATCAATCCAATCTATCACAAAGATAAACCGATTATTAATAGGATCATCTTTTACCGAAACAAGTATTGTGCACACCAAAGATTATGAACCCACAAGCCACAAATCGTAAATCTTAAATATCTTCTTTGTCTTCAAATCTTCTTAGATCTTCAATAAACACCCGCACAAATCACTTGAATCTCTTGTGATCAATCACGCACGTAACGGAGTGCATTAACAATGGATTATCACAAGATCGTCTTTAGAACTAACAACAGTCTAAAAATCCCTGTCGAAAATATGAACTAGTTTGAGTGAATCTTATATCGGAAGAGAAGATTCTCAAGCATAAACAAACTAGGTGCAATCAAAGTTCAACCACCGTTAGTCAATCAAATCAAAGAAAACAAAAGATAAATTGTAGGATCAGAATATCGCAACATCAATACCTCGCGAGATTAGTAAACGACAGCATTGCGAAGGCGTCACAGAAGAGTAATATAAATAACGCAATGAATGACGACAGCCAAAACACGATAAAGATGTGAAGATCTAGCGAAGTTTAGGAGTGTCGCGAGATTGTATACTTGTACACTTGCGATATTTCGCAAGTCGTTCCTGAAAATAAAGGACAGACTTAGCTGTCATCCATTGTGTACTACCCTATATAAAGAGTTGAGCAAGTCTATTGTAAGGGAGATCTTTTTCGAGTGTTAGGCAAGTCATTAAGAGTGAGAAAGTTTGTAGTGATTGTATTTTTCTTGGGCTCTATTCCATTTTATCTTGTAATATTCAAGGAATTAATTAATAAAAATCATAGTTATTCATCTTCAAATGGCGTAGTTGTGTGGATTCTAGTGAGGGGTGTAGTGTAGGATTTCCCAACTACATAATGGCGCTAGAAACAGGAATTGTTGAAGATAAGGGATTGGATATTGATACTAAAATCGTTCAAATCAAGAATATGATGGATAAATTGGAGAAAGCCGAGAATCAAAGAGAGTAATGGAGAATTGGAATGTAACATGATTACGAAAACAATGGTTAATGAATTTCATGAAAGTATCGAGGGAGAATACACAAAAGAGATTTTGAAGGAAAGAAAATTATAACAGCAGAGAAAACGTCACCCTTGAAAGAATGGGAAAAAAAAAGATCATGTTCACAGCAACAGAGTTATCAGGAGAGAATTTAAATCACACATCTCCACTGGTGATTACGATAAGTGCAAGCAAAGAAGAAGGAAAATTAACAAAAACAGTGGAAGAATGGGCAATAAATAGAACTTTGGTGGACACAGGGAGTTCAGTGAATATAATGTTTTATCATGCTTATAAGAAATTAGGGTACAAAGTTGAAGAAATGACTTCCGCAACATATCATATCTATGGTTTTGGCAAATCCATAACGAAACCTAAAGGGGAAATAAAAATACGAATTTTGTTGGGAGAAATTGAAACACATGTGACGTTATGTGTAGTGGATATGGAATCACCATATAACATGCTGTTGGGAAGGCCATGGATACATGCAATAAAAGCTGTAGCATCAACATTTCATCAATGTGTCAAATTTCTTATACCGAGTGGAATTGGCGAAATCAGAGGAGATACTGATAAAGGAAGGATATATCATCAAATCGAAGTAAAACATTATGAAGAACAGGTGAAGAGGCGAAAAGATCGCAAGAAGATGGCAAAAGCAGCGAAAAAGGAAGAAGAATTTAGAACTTACATGATAAGAGCAGAAGAAGGAAAAGGAATATATGGCGAAGAGAATGAACTTGCGAAGGAAATAAAAGGACCAACGCCCATGGGAGAACCGAAGGCTAGCTACACTGCGGCAGAGCCAACAAAGGAAGTGAATATCGGAACTGAAGAAGAACCCAAGATGTTAAAAATTGGGACTAAAATGGAGGCAGATGAGGAAAGAAAGACTATTGATTTGTTGCGAGATTATAAAGACATTTTCGCATGGGATATGGATGAGATGCCTGGAATAGATCCATCTGTAGCGTGCCATAAATTAGAGATTGATAAAAATGTAAGACCATTCAAGCGAGAGAATTAGAAAAATTGCAACAAACATATCATCCTCAAATAGAAGAAGAATTACAGAAGATGCTTGATGCCGGAATTATTAGACAAGCAAAATATCCCGAATGGATAGCGAATATGGTCGTAGTTCCAAAGAAGAAAAAAGGAATAAGAATTTGCATAGATTTTACCGATCTAAACAAAGCTTGTCCAAAAGATAGTTTTCCTTTGCCGGATATTCCGCAAATGGTTCAATCGGTGAGCAGAAATGAAAGGATATCCTCTCTTGATGGATACAAGGGATACAATCAAATTCCTCTCGTTGAAGAAGACCAAGAACATCTGCCTTTTCGCTCCAAGAGGATTATCTTGTTACACAAAAATGCCATTTGGTTTTCGAAATCTTTGTGCAACATACCAAAGGATGGTAGAAAAAGCGTTCGAAAAATGGATACATAAAACACTAGAGGTATACGTGGATGACATGTTAATAAAAAGTAAAGAAGCAAAACATCATGTATGGGATTTGAAGGAAAATTTTGAACAAATGAGACATTTCAACATCAAAGTAAATCCAGAAAAAATGTACCTTTGGGGTGGCATCCGGAAAATTTTTAGGATACATTGTGTCAAAACAAGGAATACAAGTCGATCCGGAGAAAGTACAAGCAATTCGCGATATGCCGACACCAAAGCAATGATGAAAGATGTGCAAAAGTTAAATGGACTATTAGCTTCGCTAGGAAGATTCATCTCGCGATCATCTGATAAGTGCAAGCATTTTTTCAACATACTTAAAAATGGAGCGAAATTTAGATGGACATATGAATGTGAAAAGGCATTACAAGGAATAAAAGAACATCTAATGGATACATCAATCTTACAAAAAGCAGAGCCAGGGGAAGAATTACTAATCTACCTTGCGACAACCTCGCATGCACTAAGCGCAGTATTATTGCGAATGGACGCAGGGGTGGAAAAACCAATCTATTACATCAGCAAAACATTCAATGACGCGGAGAAAAATTATTCAAAAATTGAAAAACTAATTTTGGCATTAGTTTACGCAACATTTAAACTTCGCATCTACTTCGAAGCACACACGGTAAAGGTAATGACAAAAGTACCAATTGAGTCAGTGATGAAAAATTCAAAAAGGTCAGGAAGGGTTGAAAGATGGAATGCTCAAGTAAGTCATTGCAAACTCAAATATGAAATATTATCCTCACCCAAATCACAAGTTGTTGCAGACTTTTTAGCAGAATTTCCATTAGAAGAAGATGAAGCAGTGGAAGAAATGATGGATATAGAAGAAGAACATGGAAATCCAAGGGATTTACTAACTGAGCCAAACAGATGGGAAATATTGGTAGATGGATCGTCAAATGGAGAAGGTAACGGAATTGGGATCATTGTAATTTCATGCCGAAGGCAATAAAATGGCTTTTTATTTGATTGGAATTTGCATCTACCAACAATGAAACAGAGTATGAAGCTATAATACATGCTTTGCGATTTGCAATAGAAATGAAGTTGGAGAATGTAAGAGTCACCAGTGATTCCCAGTTAGCTATTCGCCAGATAAAAGAAGAATATACTACAAATGAACCATCCATGAAAAAATACAAAAAACTTGTTGAAGATATGTCGCGAAGATACCAAAAATAAAATGGAGACACATATCAAGAAGAGACAATAGACTTCACAGATGCTTTTGCTTTTATATCAAGTATGATGACAGATCCAGCTGCGAGATACATAAAAATACGTACACTTCTATCACCGTCAATCAACAAAGAGGAAGAGGAAGAAGCGAAGTAATGCTTTTAGAAGATGAAACACAAAGACCCAATTGCGAAGATTGGAGAACAGAGCTTCATGCTTATCAAATGAAAGGAGAAACACCAAGAAATAGATTAGAGATGCACAAATTAAAAAGCCGTGCAACAAATTATGAATTAAGAGACGGGGTATTGTACCGAAGATCCTTTAATGGACCCTCGCTTAGATGTTTAACACGAAAGGAAGGAGAAGCAAAGGTTAAAAATATTGCACATGGGGATGCTTGGCAATCACGGTGGCGGAAGATCTCTAGCACATAAGGCGAAAATGCAAGGCTATTATTGGCCATATATGCATGAAGACGCGAAACAAATATCAAGACGTTGCGAAGATTGTCAAAGGCACGGAAAGAAAATACATGCACCAGGAGCACCATTAACCTCTTCAACAAGTGTATGGCCTTTTGGAAAGTGGGGGTTGGATATTGTAGGACCATTTTTACCAGGTACAGGGCAGAGGAGATATATGATTGTCGCTACAGATTATTTCACAAAGTGGGCAGAAGTAAAAGCAGTACAACACATTCGCGATAAAGATATCTTTACCTTCATATTCGAAAACATAATATGCAGATTTGGAATTCCAGCACGGTTGGTATCGACAATGGGAAACAGATTCGAGGACAAAATATAGAATTGCTGCTTAATGCATTTCAAATAAAATGTGGGAAATAAACTCCTCTATACCCGCAAGCCAATGGACAGGCGGAAGCAACAAATAAGAAGTTAGAAGGACATAATAAGGCATGGTGTGAACAAGTGCATAATGCATTATGGGCTTACAATACAACAAGGCGAGAAGCTACGGGAATGTCACCATTTTGTTTAACATATGGATTTGAAGTTGTACTTCCTACAGAAGTTATTATTCCAACAACAAAGAGAGAAGCTTGGGAGAAAAATCTTAGTGCGGGTAACATTTTGGTTAAATTAGATGAGTTAGAGGAAAAGAGAGAAAGAGCACTACAGCATATGGAGAATTATCAGCGAAGATTAGCTAGAGAATATAACAAACGTGTCAAGACACGCGAATTTCAACCAGGTGATATGGTATTGCGAGAAACACCAATATATCAGCGAGAAAGTGGTGGCAAGTTAGCGAGAAAGTGGGATGGACCTTATATCATCAAGGAGATAGTTGGAGCAGGGGCATATAGATTAATGGATCCACGAGGGCAAAGATGTGGGCCAAAGATTGGATAGACCGTGGAATGGATTATATCTCAAGAAATATTACCCATAGAAGATGGAAGGGAAAGAATAAGTTGCGAAATATTGAATGGATGAAATGAAATGAATTCATATGAAATGTTCCTGCGATAGAGTGATTGCGAAATTGCATAAAATAAAGAAAGAATGTGTGAGTATCTCGCAAATAAAATAACAAGAGATAATCAAAAATGAATGATTGAACGAATTGACAAAATGAAAGAGTGAGTGAATGGGACGAACCTTTATGGCGTACACCTAGTTCGCGAATGATATTTCGTAAGAGGCAAATGTAAGACCTAAAGTGCGTCATATATGGGGGTATCTCTTGACATGGCTCGAGGAAAAGGTTACACCGCCCACAGAACTGAGTCATGAAAATTTTGGGTCAATAAAGCCCATCCGGGAGAGATACCTTAGATTTCCAACTATATATAAGGTTATACCACTGTTTGGACGACCGAGGTCTCTTCCAAGGAGTCGAGTGTATGACCAAGGCGCCGAGGTACGGTTGAGCCAAGAGTGCACAGGGCATTTGAAGTGTCTCGGCCATTCTTGGCAAGTCTTGGCACATGGTGCACTCGGCCCTAAGAAAACTCCACTTAGGGTGCGGTCTCGTAACCATAAGCCCTATAGGTATAAGGGATAAGAGGCTGCGAAAACAAGCTGGTTGTTGTTAAGACCGGATGGGAGGAGCTAGTCTTGTATGGCCGATGTACACCTCCTTGAAGGGACAACCAGGGAGATGATAAGGGCGGCACCCTCCATTAGGGAGCCGATAAGTGTCTTAAGACGCAAATGTCATGAGGCTTTATTTTCACAAGAAAATTTAGGCTTGTCATATTTGTGCGATGATCCTGAAGAGGCAATAATACTAACGCGAGGGTAAGACGAGATCAATGGGTCTTTACATGAAAGTGTAAGGACGTCCTGCGATTTCGTCGCAAAGACGGCAATGTCATGGGGCTTTACGTTCGCAAGAATATTTAGGCATGTCATATTGTCGCAAGAAAAATATCCTGCAGAGGCAAAAATACTAAAGAAATGATAAGACAAGGTCAATGGGTCGATACACGAAAGTGTAAAGATGTCCTGCGATTTTGTCGCAACGAGGGGTGGAAAAATAAGACCTTTAACTAGGAAGGCAAAATAAAACCACACAAGAGCAATGATAAGGCAAGATCAACGGGTCATTACATGAAAATGTAAAGACGTCCTGCGATCTTGTCGCAATGATGAATTTCAACATAAATAAAGATAAGGGAAAACAAAATAGCAATTATTAAATATCAAGAATTATACTTGTTGAAAGAAAGAGTAATAATAAGCGAGATGAACACATCTAAAAGATGATTAAAGTACGTAAAAAGTAACATTACAAGAAGAAAAATTACAAGAGAAAGTTGATTCTCAAATATCGCTTTTTCACGAAGGAGATACTTTGGATTTTTTCAGCACTTTATCAATATTTTTCGCGCTTATTATATTTCCACTAGATCCTCCTTCACCCAGATCATCGTTGACAGACTTTACTAGGAGAAATTGTCTCTTCATTTGCGAGCTCTTCGCCACTATTGTAATCAAAATCGCTGTCAGGAGGATTAGGAACTTTATCATCGCTTACTTCCAGAGGTTCGACACATACAGGATCAAGAGATTTAGATAGTAAAACATCATTCACAAGAACTTCGGCTTTAAGATGAAACTGACGAAGGAGTGCTTTCTGATGATTTCTACTCTCTATATCTTTACAGTCAGACATATAATCGAATTTTCTTTCTGCACGATCGCGAGAGCGAGCAAGGGAAGCAGTGAGAACTCCGTTTTCTTTGCGAATTTTTGAATAACCAGATTTTAGGGTGGCAATAGAGGAATGAAGATTTTTCTCAGACTCTGCAAAAACAAATAACAAAAGGAATTATACAAACAAAAAATATGAAGACTTGATAAAGGAAGAATAGATGAGGCGATCAATTTCTATGACTACCTTTCTTTTGCGAAATAAGATGTCGGGTTAAAGCCAAGCAACTATTCTCCAAGTGATCCATGGCATTGTCAAAATTATCTCCAACCAAACCATGTAGTCGAGATCGCAAACTCTTTTCGTTGGAAACAAGCAAGTTATTTTCCTTAGCAAGAGACGAGTAAGATTCTTTTAACTTGGAATATTGGTCTTTCATTGACTGGTTTTCATACTTAAAGATATTCTACCACGAATAAGTTTATCTCTCTCAACACGTGATTTCTTGAAGTTTACTTCTCAGCGAACAGAGAGATTGTTCTTGTTCATTACATATTTTTTGACAGACATCAAGCTGTTGCGAACCAATCGCCATCTTGTTTAATAAAATTCGCTTTTCTTGAGATAGAGTTCCATTCTCATCGATAAGGTTTCCAACTCCAAATTAGATTTATTCAAAGCATAAGAGAGATGAGATAATTCATTATTCAGTGAGTCTTGCTTTTGAACTAAGTGAACATTCTCTTGAGTAAGATTATCTATTTGATCAACAGTATGTATGAAGATTATCTAACTTGGTTATATTGCTCCATCCAAACATCTCTATCCGTTCGGGTTTCTTCAATGATAGATTCCAACTGATATATCTCCATTTTTCGTTTCTGGTTTAAAGCTTAAAAAGGCGAACAAGGTTTTTTTTTTAAAAAAAAAAAAAAAAAAGAAAAAAACAAGGGGTGGGGAGGAGAATTAGTACCTTTTAATTCTTCATTCTTCTTGCGAAGATTATCACGATCCAGCGAAACATTTTGAAGCTTTGTAGTCATAGCTTGGAGATTATTCTTCAAAATATTAACTTCTTGCTCCAAAGATGTTTGCGAAATTCTATCGGAGCCAAGGTATTTGCTCAAAATCTCGTAGACATCAGATTTGATAGGATCAACAGAAGTCTTCTTGGCATCGTTCACAATATCCGACAGAACTTTGAAGGCCACGTCCATTCCTTCCAAATTTTCCTTAGTAAGAGGAATTTGCTCAGGTAAGGAAGAAACGATGATAGAAGAAGGAAGAGATGATTCATCTTTTGCTAAAGGAATATCATGAGAAGAGGAAGTCTCATGAAGATCAATGACTGGGGAAATAGTAGAGGCATTGACAATAGAAGAATAAATAGGCTCATTCGCAACGGGACTGTTATGAGGGATTTGATCTATGAAAAAATTCAGGCACAGGAGAAGGATCATTAACAATATTTTCGCAAGTAGAAACAGTGGGTTTATCTTGCGAAGATTTCAAGGAGGAGTTGTAAGTTTGAATATAGGAAAGGAAACAATGAGGTGTGCAACGGTTTAGAACGGCGAGGTTTCTTGGGGACCTGTCAACATTTTTATCATCTGCAATTACAAGTTAAATAAGAAACAGAGGCAACAATATTGTTATTAAAAGAGTAAATGTTTCTTAAATACCTTGCTATTCGCAGAGCTTTCTTTTATTGATGGTGGTTTTCGGTTGCGAGCCCATGGAGATATTAGGGTTCACAATGGTGAACTTGGTGTTAGATTTGTTCTTGCTAAAACAAAAACAGCAGGGGAATCATTAAAAGAAGAACAATATCAAAACAAAACAACTTCAATAAGAAAGATCAATCACAAAATGATCAAATTCAGCAAAATTAACAAACCTTGATGGCTCCATAGAAATAGTAGCATAAAAAGAAAGATGAGAACAGTAGCAGAAGAATGATAGCAGAAAAATGATGAAGAAGACGATGAAGAAAAACAGCAGAAAAAAGTTGCAGACGATGAAGAAGATGAAGTAAAAGAAAAGAAATACTTTCATAAGGAATTCTCCTTTAAATAGAAAAGAGTAACCGGATAACATTAAATGTGCCGGTAAAAAGGGAAAATTTTAGATACGTGTAAACAGTCATCCATAAATCCACGGAATCTTGTCGGCAAAAAATTGGTGGAAAACAAACGATTGCGGCATTTCAAAATACTGGTTCTCATGACATTCTCTTCTTCGCAGAGAAGACATGAGAAGAGGCAAGATGTAGGATCAGAATATCGCAACATCAATACCTCGCGAGATTAGTAAACGACAGCATTGCGAAGGCGTCGCAAAAGAGTAATATAAATGACGCAATGAATGACGACAGCCAAAACACGAGAAAGATGTGAAGATCTAGCGAAGTTTAGGAGTGTCGCGAGATTGTATACTTGTACACTTGCGATATTTCGCAAGTCGTTCCCGAAAATAAAGGACAGCTTAGCTGTCATCCATTGTGTACTACCCTATATAAAGAGTTGAGCAAGTCTATTATAAGGGAGATCTTTTTCGAGTGTTAGGCAAGTCATTAAGAGAGAGAAAGTTTGTAGTGATTGTATTTTTCTTGAGCTCTTTTCCATTTTATCTTGTAATATTCAAGGAATTAATCAATAAAAATCATAGTTATTCATCTTCAAATGGCGTAGTTGTGTGGATTCTAGTGAGGGGTGTAGTGTAGGATTTCCTGTAACTACATAAATCACAATTATCTAGTTTCCCACCAACGGTACTAATAGAGCTTCTCAATCCCAAAGAAGACCTTAAACTGAGCGGCCGTAAGAGATTTTGCCTAATTAGGTTACTCTCCTCTCCGAATAGGCGGCTACACCAGTAACAACACAACAAAGAGGAAGTCTGTTGTTACGAAGGATTAGTTTGCTAGAAAGGCAAACTTCAAGTATTTATAGACAAGGAAGTTTGGACACCAAGGAATTTCCAAAACCGAAAATATTCTCAAGATATTCATTAAAGCACAAATTCGGTTTCCATAATTCCTGGAAATGCTCTGTCCAAAAATAATGATCGAAATCTCTCGGAAAATTTCTAATTAGTAAATGCACATTACTAATTCTTATTTCCTACAAAATAAAGTTAAATACCTTAATTAAAAGATTCTTAACTTATTTATGTTTCGATCCTGGGATTCTCTTCCCTTAGCTATTAAGGAATAACTTTGAACAATTAAAGAAATAAACATTCATAGCACGTGTTCAAAGTATGTCGACATCTTAACTTTGTAAGTTCTCTTTCACACTTACAACCTTGAAACCGATTTTCCACACTTCCAAACAAGTTTAGAATTGGTTCATCGACTTTCAAGAACTATGCGATTAATCAAATAACATTTAATCACAATCATGGGTTTAAGGGTTCTACCAAAACAAGTTTCGGTTCTACGTACCTTCCTTGTGAGTACTTGTGCATAGTCACAATAGCTTTCCAAAATTCGGTTGACTAGGTACTAGGATCGGTTCCCCACATATATATGGTATCTAACTTATATGTGTTGCACATGTCCATAGGATCGGTTCCCCTTTGCCTAAAAACATGTTGCACATGTTCATAGGATCGGTTCCCTTTCTGCTATAAACCTTGCTGCACCTCATACAAGAATCGGATCCCCTTTGTGATGTCTTGCACCTCTTACTAGGATCGGTTCCCCTTTCCCATATTTGGTCGACAAAAATCACAAACCCGATCATACCATCTCGGGTGATTACTTAAGATCGGTTTCACTAATAAAAGTCATACCAATACATAAGTCGTGCCTTTGTGAATAGTTCTACCAAGAAGACAACAAGCCGTGAACGGTTATACTCAATCACACATATTGGTTGTTCATAAGATATGCAATGAATAACAAAACCAATAACGCTTTGGCGATTTCCTTTTCGATTCACAAACAAGTTTATGAACTTACTTCCTTAGAACACATGTAAAACATTGTTCCCTAGGATGAAATCCTCACCTCATACCCATACATAATCACAATAACATTCAAATGATTATGGAGATGTCTTATCTACAAAGTTTAATGGTTAAGCGATAAACCTCGTATTATATTCCTTAATATTATGTCTATCTAGAGTTCAAATATGCTTCAAGTTTTGTTTTCAATATGCACGACTTGAAATATACGTTAGGGAATGAAACAGTTCAAGTCAAATATCACTAACCTCAAGTGGAAGGATGATTGTTGTCGTTGTAGCTCCTTGCTTCTTCACATCTTCAAGTCTTCGCAATACTTGTAAAGTCTCATATCCTAATACTTTCAAGCTAACTTATACGAAGTTGACTCTAGTACATAATCAAGCGACTCTTAACATGAGTTTTGATTCACTAAAATATGACAACCAAACTTGACATACCAACGCTTGGTGGGTTCAACCGAGCTATGCTCTAACAATCTCCCCCCTTGTCAATTTTAGTGACAAAACTCTTACAGCATATGGATAAGCAAATTACAATAATTCATTACACATACGCTTGATTTTCGATTCAACAACCAGACAAGAACTGCTTACATTAAATCCTTGAAAATGCCGTTGTTGACATTATAATAACAAAGAAAATACTCCCCCTAAGGAAGATAGGTAGATATTCAATCCGCACATCTTTGTTATACCAATTCATATGATATGTTACTCCCCCTTAGTCTGTGCTTTCACTCTTTCGTTTAGATAAAACGTTTAAGCACCAATGTTCTTTTCCTTAGCGATACCAATCAATATAAAATCAATGCCAGTATCACTTGTTTTCTCCTTATATTTCTCCCCCTTTTTGTCACAAAATGACAAAGAAACGAAAAAATAAAGGACAACACGAAAAGAATCTTACAAATCTCAAAATAGACTTGCAACCTATAGAGTTAGGCACGAGGGTTCCAAACATCATGTTCTGATAACCAATATCAAAACCGAAACTACAAGTAGTTTTATTCTGATATGTTACCAAGGAAACAATTGTTCGAAACAATTTTTCCATTTTAGCTTAGCAAACCAAAAACAACTAAGCACCTTAGTCCCTTTGCTAAACCGATTGTACAAAAACAATCACTTAATTCGATAAGACCAAAATAAAGATAACTCTATTTTTCTCATCAGGTTCTAATTATCCATAAACTTAGACCTTTCAATTTTAAACAAGACAAATACTAGGTTAGTTAACTAGCATTTCTTGTTAAGGCATTCAATTAGACTTGAATAACCGAAACCTCACTTCGATAAGTCTAACTAAGATCAGAATTAACTTAGTTTCTCTTATCCGGAATCGAATTGGACTAAAGAACTCATCCCGTACACCTTTTATTTCTTTAAGCCATAAATAATTCATACAAACCAATATAAATCAACTTGCATAATTATTCACCTCAATCGGAAGCAATTGAAACAACATAGACATTAAAAGCACCGCAATTGCACCGAAATTTTGTAAACCTAAACAATTGATACCACACAATAAAGGAAGATAACAATAGTTTTTCTTAACCGGAACCAATTGAATCACACATACATCCATACACACATAATGGAATAAACATCAATTGAACCGAAATTTTGTTAAGCAAAATCAATAAATACATATGAAATAAACTCAGGCTTTTCTTAAACAAGAAAACAATTAACTAACAAGATTGTTACCTCAAATTTCGCATCCACTTCTCCAATATGATTGCATCTTCTTCCAGGGAGAATTGATATCAAAATATCATCATGTTGTCATCCTTATGCCAAAAACAAAAGAATAACAACAACCAACCTTTACCAGAGAAAGGTTGAAAATCGGTTTTAACAATTCGAAGCAAAAGTTGAAAACCGTCGAAAAACATATGCTTTATCCTAAACCAAAACCGATTCAACATATTGTGACTTTTTCACATATTGTTTCTACCAGAACCCTCATGATTCTTTGATAAAGCCTACCAACATGGACTAGAACTTAATCCTGCTAAATCAAAAAGTCACCCAAACCACAAGGGTTCACAACATATGAGATCGAATATTAAGGTAGTAAAACCGAAATCAAACATCCCATAAACATACATAGCAATAAGATAAAAGCATTCAAGCACAGGCTATGTAAACCAAAAACTATCACAAGAAAAATTATAAATCAAATAATTTTATTCATAATAGTTTTATTCTCAATAGACCAATACAATCATTGAAAGAAATCAAAAATTGATGTCCATTTTTCTCTTGCAACTTAGTGCGAAGAACAATCCTTGGGACCAAGTGTTTTTTGTCGTTCTTCTTCAATTTTGGATTCTTGATCCCAAAACTCTAATTCAAATTTTTGAATACCTTTAAGAGTATTTATATCTTTTCGAGCAACAAATTTCAGCTGTTTCTAAAAATAGTCAAGTTGTTTACCTAAACTTTCAAGGTGAACAAGAAGAGACTTCTTGTAGGAATTTGAAGTAGTTCTTTTAACAACTTCATATTAGGTTTGTACTCCAATCATTTGACTTATAGTCTTATTAGTCACAACATTAATGCTCATCATCTCGTCAAAATCTTCTCCTCCTACTGATTCACAGATTTTGGTAATTATGCACGGATGTGGATGAGGAAAAATGATTTGCTGGTTTTTTAGGGAAGTGAAGAGTCGAGCGTGTGGACGAGACTCCTCAACCGAGCAAACTGTTGAACCTCACACAGATGCACTGCAAAGGGAGTGCTTAGATTCGAGAGATCAATCTGTAAGACTCCGGCCTAAACCAAGTCAATGGCCATTCCAGAGTTAATTCGGTCACAAAGAGGTAGATGGGTTGATCTGTAGGAGGGAACCTGAGAATTGTGTGGGATCAATGATGACTAAGGATTGTGGATGTGTTGAAGGATTCTGCAAAATGGATGAACTGCTGAATTTTGAGTTTTGTGAATAAGCTCTGTCGATTGATGAAATTTCTGAGAGTGATTGCTCGAGAAATTGTTGTTGTCAGTCGTGGATTCAGAGACTTATTTATATTGTCAGAGTAGTAAAACAAATTGATCCCTGTAAGTGTGACGGTTTCTTGAGTGAAAAGTGAAAAGTGAGAGATCATGGTGAAACCAGTTCCAGTGTCGTGCAGAGACTTGGTTAACCGTCCACCCACTACTTTGCTAACTCCTTCAACCGTTGCACGACTTACTCACATTTCTCATCGTGTCGGAATCCACGTGCCGTAGGCCGCCATACCAAAACCCTAATTTATATCCCCCATGTGACGTGATTGAAGTCTCACGAAATCGTGGAGTCTGCATGACAGACGTGTATTTTATTAGTCAATTGTTGACTGTTTAGATAGTGAATCTAAGTTTTGTTGAATCGAGCACGAGTGATCGAATGCTCAATGGAACATGTTAGACATTGCTCAAATATTGTAAATTCGAGCAACTGAGCAAGTATTGCTCGACAAATTACTGAATATTGATAGTTGGATCAATATTCGAGCAATTGAGCAAGTATTTCTCAATCCGACGAATTACTGAATATTGATAGTTGGGCAATTGAGCAAATATTGCTCAATTAGACGAATTACTGAATTTTGATAGTTTGATCAATACTCGAGCAATTGAGCAAGTATTGCTCAATTCGATGAATAAATTACTGAATATTGATAGTTGGATTAATATTCGAGCAACTGAGCAAGTATTGCTCAATTAACGAATTATTTGTTGGTGACGTGACCCAATAAAATATTAATTAAAATATTGGTAGATTACCAAATATTATATAATTAATCTGCGTGTCGTTTTTGGATCAACATAAATTTATTTATGTTGAACTTGCTCGAGAATGATGATTTGTTGGGCGTTTGTTCAAAACCCTATTTTTTGACCAATTGTTCGTTAATTGATGAATTGCTGAAAATAAGTCATGAGTGAGGAAGGGACCGACCACATGGAATTATGGAGGTCCATGTAATGCCCAATTGCTCGAGTGAGCGTACACCAGGGTCCTGAGTTGACCGGTTGGTGAAAGAATGATGAGTAAATGCCAGTTTCATCATTTATTGAAATAATGCTCGTCTGAGCATTAGGCATTAAAACCTAATTTATGGAGAAGTGAGGGACTGGCCAAGAAGGTATGAAACTGTCCCTTGAGGGTGTGGGACCATCTGATGGTCGATTGAGAAAATCCCAAGTTGTTTGGAAAGAGTTTGGACCCAATATGAGCAATTGTGCAAATTAGGTCAAAATTGTGAAAACATGTGGGACCGGCTCGTTGCAAGCCTAGAGCCGCCCTTGGTAGGTCAAGGGAGCATGCCCTTGTCACCATAATGCCCGTGTCTCGATCCGAGAGTTTCGGTATTTTATGATGTGCGTTTGAGCAATATTTCGGATTTTCAGAAGAATTCGATCTTTGACTGAAATTCTCGATTTTGCTCGAATGAGCAAGTAGAACCCTGCTCGTTTAATCAAAATTTAGAAAATATTAAAATAATGATATTTTAATATTTGGCGTGAGTAGCCTAGTCGGTCATGTGACCGTTTGACTTTGGCCTTTTCATGGTTTGAGCAATATTTGAGAAAATATGAAGAAACCATGATTTTCTTTGAAACATGGAAGTTTCATGAGATGAGAGAAATAACAATTTATGAAAGATTAGGGATTGCAAGGTGTGGGACCGGCCACGGCTAGGGCATGGCCGGCCGGCCAAGTTGCCCGGTCCCGCGACACCTTTCCCTATTTTATATTATTATTTCTCATGAAACCATGAAAATATGGAGAAACCATGAGTTTTGCTCAAACAAGGAAAGTTGCTAGAATGAAGGAGCTTTCATGAGTTCATGAAAATAACAAAAATAAGGAAAAATAATAGAAGAAGCATTGGACCGGCCACTGGCTAGGGCATGGTCGGTCCGTGGGCCGGCCCATGGGCGCCTATTCATTATTTTAATGTTATTATTTTCTCTCCAATTTCGTATAGAACTCCTCATTTGTCCATATTTTCGGATGCTCGTTCGTGCATCATTGTTGAGTACACTTGCACCATTTTATGGGGCTTACTCAGTAATAGTCCGGATGCCCTATTGTTGAGTATTTATTACTAATTTATGAAATTCAGTGGAGAATGATTCATGAAACTGAGTAATAAAAGTGAGTAGCTTTTATTATCAATCCATAGGATCAGCCGTGGATTCGACCATGAATTCGAATAATAAAGCGAGTATTACCATTCCATGGGATCGTGGATTCGACCATAGAATCGAAGTAATGAAAGCGATTATTACCATCCCATGAGATCAGCCGTGGATTCGATTATGAAATCGGAGTAATGAGATTATCTATTACCATTCCATGAGATCAGCCGTGGATTCGATCATGAAATCAGATTAATGAGATAAAATAGATTATCTTCTAGGAATTCAGTGGTGAATGTCACGGTAGAATTAATCTATTACATAAGGGATATTAGCCGATTAAAAAGCGTCATACTCGTTCTGAAAGGTGCATAGTCAGGAAACAGCGAGTGTTGCAGAAGTCTTGAAGGCGTTATTGCTCTCAATCTTACATAGAAACTGCCTGGATCTATACACGACCTCTCTACATAATCGGGAACAGTAAGTGTCACCAACGCTCCGAAGGCGTTTTTGCTCTTAATCTTACGGAGAACTGCCCAATCATTCTTCTATGTAGAGGTAGGTCTCTCTATGTAGTTAGGGAACATCGAGTCACCGACGTCCTGAAGGCGTTGTTACTCTCAATCTTACGGAGAACCGCCCAATTACGTTATTCTACATAGAGGTCATGAGGAAATGAGAGGTATCGAACGCTCAGCTAGTGGAGGCCTTTCGATAAACATATTCATCATGGCTCGTAAAATATGAATCGTCACATGCCTGAAATCCGTGTCAGAAACATGCAGTATCATGATTTTACGATTTTGACCTTTGTTGAAAATCCACCATCTACATTGAGTCCCCTGCTTAGTGAGGGACAGTCATGTTCCGCAGTAAGCATTAAATGGTGATTTTCAGTCGTCGAGATCAGTGGTTGAACTCTGTTGTACAAAGGTATTTTCAAAATCCTCGATTTGCTCCAATGGTGTCATGTACGAGTAAATGTTCGGGTGAGGACCCGATAGTATGATAGAGTGTCATCCCGTGAACACGGAGAGATGAGGCACTCGCTGATTTGGACGATCGGGCATCCTATTTTGGTCGGTTTAATGTTTTGCGGGCCGAGCCCAAATAAGAAATCCTTGTTTTAGGAACAGATGTTCGTTCGTTCGTTAGTTAAGAAACAAACAAAATATAGTGATAAAATTTTTGTCTATGCGCTTTCACGAATGCCAAAATTTTATTTTTAAATATGTGAGATTTCACAAAAGGGAATAAACTCTCGTTTCAAAGGTGGATGCTTGTACGAGAGAAAAGTTTTTTTTTAATAGACGTGCGTCTGTTAGCAATAAAAAAAATTGTCTATGAGCTTTCACGGAAAAATTTATTTTCGATATGTGAGCTTTCATAAATTTTTGAAAATACACTTCTAGTTTCAAAGACGGATGCTCGCGAGAGGGAGCAAAAATATATACATATATTTTCAAAGTTACGTGAGTTTCACGTTAAAATATATATTTTTTGTAAAATCAATGTTTTGATTTTGAACAATTGTTGAAAGTAGACAATTATTCACGGTGAAAAAATATCTGTATGTGAGTTTTCACAATTATAGAATGGACGTCTGTCCAATTTTTGAAAAACCAGTGAATGTTCACACAGTGAAAATTTATATGAAATCAAATTTTGGTTTTCAGCAATTGCTAGAAGTAAATAATTTTTGATAAAATATTGTTTGTATTGATTTTGTGATCTGATAGTGTATACACAAAACCAATGAGTGTACACTCGGTAGGAGTCGCTCATACGGTGAAAATTATGTGAATTGTTCAATTATGGAAGTTTCGTGAATTGTTCACAGTTTTATGAAAATCACGTTATGGTTTTAAATAACGAATTTTGTTCGTCTTTGCAGGTTTGAAGGAGCGAACAAATTCCCGAGATTATTATCACTACAGCTAGTGAAATTATAAATAGGTAAGAGTTGGTGGTTACCATTTTTGTTGCGTGTTTTTTATTGGTATATCCATGACTCCATGCCTTTTGCATAATTGTGACTTCCAATTACAACCACCCTTATGGTTCTTCCGGGGAACGCTCCAGAAATATCAAGTCAAAGATGAAGACTTCTGCAGATGTTCATGCCGAGGTGAACCAACCTATCAGAGACGCTGGAAAGATGATACATTGTATGTCTCTCGATCATCATCTGGGAGTCGTCCGTGGTGGAATCAACGCTTTCTTAGCTTTAGCGGATGCAGAAGAGAAGCAGGGACGAGATGAGTTATTACTGAAAAGGAAAGCTGAAGATGAAAGGCTTACAGCATTATCAGCAAAACGCCGCCGGCTTCAGCAAATGAAACTAGCGGCTGAAGATGAAGTCTGATCTCGCGCGGAAGGCGTAGCTTAGATTTAGATATAGATGAATGAAGAATTTTGTCATAATTCGTCATCGTAGAAAATTCAGAAGTCGAGTCTTCATTGAAAATGCTTTAGAATCTTCGTCCGATGTCGGATTTTCGTGATATACCCATGTTTCTTCATCCTCAGAAAATTTCCAAGCTTTATTGAAGAAGATTTTCGGGTTTTGAGCATGAATAAGGGCCGAAATCGACGAAACAGTAAACTTCCAGGAGGTTTTCAGAAAATTTTCAGCTGTCATGTAGTCCAAAGTTTTGGCCACATCTTTTTGCTCGTTTCTCCAAATGATGTGAATTTTGGATATATTGTAGATGACATCCATACGAAGAGAATGGTATATGGGCCATCCCTATATTCTTCACCAATTTCTCCCAAATCGCTTCTTTGTGCGGGACAGTGTAAAATCATCTCAGACGAAGCTTGTTGTAAAACACTCCTGCTGTGTCTTTAGACCATTCACTTGTGTATTGAACGGTTGGTGAAGGATTTTAATATCATTGATTCATTCGAGATCAGGACCTCTTGATTGATACATGAGCATGGCGCTTGCAGTGCCATCTTGTTTCTGTCAGTCCTAGAAACATCACTTCTGAAACCCTGGTCATGGGACCATAACTGAGGTCGCTCTCAAGAGGGGGTGATGTAATGATCATGGTTGCATGTCCCGGTGGTATAATTCCTCTTATGTTGAATGATCATCACATGAGAGTCTGGTGCCATGGGTCTTGGACTGTGAAACTGATCACCATGATCATTGGACCGTCAGTCCCCAGTATTTTATTAAATCTCTCCTTTTGGTTTTCCCTTCTTCTGGTAAGACCTAGATAGAGGACCCAGGTAGAAAAATTGATGTAAAGCCCTAGGTGGTCAAATTTGGAGGTACCTTGATGAAGAACTCAGTAGAAAGACCTGGTGGACACCAATCGACCGTGGAGGTTATGAATCCCGTCTAAGAATTGCTGCTTGCATGTTGTATGCTCTGGAAGCTGTATGAACCTCATACGGTGTTGGAATTCGGTGCTTGACCCCAACTTTTGAATCTAAGAGATTGAGTTATCACATGAGAAAAGAATCACCCAATTTGGATTTGCAGAGGTCAGCCAACCGTTCAAATTTTTTTTCCAGATTTTGTAGACCTAACGGTAAAGTCCATATCTTTCAGCTTATATGCCCGATTGATGCGCCCTTTTGGTATGTTGTAGAAGAGACATAGACGTACATATTTCGTTATGGAAGAATTGTCCCATTCCTCACCCATTGGTACGTTTTTGTAAACCCATGGCTTGAAGTGTGTTGTATCTCATTTGTAAAGGTGATGAGAACATCTTGTAGAAGATTTTGGATTGTGCTCGCCCGTCGTGCAAGCTTTGGGAAGACTTTCATGTGAACATATTATCATGTTTACACATATTGATATGAATCATTAGTTCTTGGAGAAGTCTGCTTCATGTGTAACACTTCAGAGAATGGTTAGTTGATGAAGCCATGTCATGAGGATGTTGCTCTTGAGACCGTTGTTGATGTTGAGATCACGACTGAATTTTCTCCAGATATTCTTGTTGATGCTGAGACCATGAATGGAGTTCCTCCACATATCCTTGTTGACGCCGATACTATGGTTGGAGTTGCTCCAGAGACCGAAAAGGCTAGATTATCGACATAGTCTTTGCTCCTTCTTTATATGCACGAACTGATTGGTGAGTTGAGCATTTGTAAGATGAAGGTGTACTAGGATTTCAACCCAAACTCCCCACAGTGGCTTCGTCAGGGAATCGATGTTGTTGTGGCAGATAGCAGCGGCAGTCTCCATTCTGGATGTGAGGAGAAAAAGTTCCTTGGTCGTGCAAGGGATTGTGATGTAGAGAAGTCTCGTTTATGAAGTTTCATGGAATCACCTCAGGTTGCCCAGTGTATGTTGAAGGAGTATGTGCCATCCATGGATGAATGATGTTGCATCTGCTTCGGAAGTCTTATTATGTGATAATGAAGACTTATCGATTTTAGTTCAGTTACACTTTGATCGTGCCGGTATTGAATCAGTGTCGAGATATTTGTGTTGAAGCCGAGAGCCATTATCGAAGGTGTACCCTTTGATTGGGAGTACAATTTGAAGGCTTCTTAAATGCTTGAGCGATGAAGCGTTATATCCCTTGAACATGTCTTAGGTTTGATCGTCTCAGCCCCAACTATATTATGTTGATTCAGCATTCCTTTCGTTGCGGTAGTGGGATTCAACACTTGTGCAGACATCAGAGCTTTCGATTTTTGGCACACATGAACACTCCTGCAAGGCTATGGAGAAACGCCCAAAGTGTTCTTTGTCGTGCTTGGACATCATCTCGGTAATGAATGTCTCGGTGAGATGCTCGATTGAGAGAGGTGTCGATTCAACCACTTAGTAAAATACTAATATGGTGAAGTGATAGGGTATTTAATTGTCGTTGTTGTAAATAGGATTCGAACTCTAAGACTTGTGAAGATTAAATTTAAAGGTTTAATGAAAATAATAGACAAAAGTGAGAGTTACTGGGTTTAGGATTCCACCGAGTTCATATCATAGGGCTCAATTATTTATTCTCACCAATTATCGCTCAATAAATAAAACAACAGGGACTCTTATTTTTTTGCCAAGGTAGATTCTCCAAATATTAGTTATAAATTGTAAGCATGGGACATCGAACATCTAAGCAAGCATGACCCATTTAATAAAATGATAACTAATTTTTTCAAACCATAATTCTATTTTAATTAGTGCAAAAGTCAAATAGAAAATAAGATAAATTCACCCATGTATGAAGTTCGGCTTCCTCCGTCGACCCAGTGTAGGGGTCTAGCTTCTCATTATAAAAACACACTCAAAAATATAATTCATAGCTCAAATGGTGTTTTTATTAGAGAAAAATAATTATACAACGAGTTTGCAACGCTTTAAGGTGTTACAGAGTCCACCGTTACAATGAAATTCAAATGTTGTTGCTGGCGTTGCTTTACGTAAAAACTACAAATGGAAACTGTCGTAGACAAACTGTCGCTAAGATGTGAACATGCGACCGTTCATAAATGACAGACCAGAAGTGTTGTTTGTTCTTCTTCTTCTCTGCAGCAGCAGAGAAGTTGCTCTGCAACTCTCGATTCTCTCCCCAAAACTCTCGATCCCCTCTTGTGATCCCAGCAGCATATATATACCCATTTGGAATGAAAATAAATCCTCTTAACTCCAAATAATCGCGCCAGTCAATAAAAATATTCCCATGCAAGATACGGGAATTTCTTCCCTGATTTATATCTTCACGCGTCTGTGGGCAGTCAACTCTCCTTTTTTATCTCTTACACGTTTCAAATTGTAGTCTAAGTCCTCCAAGTGCACGCAAACATGGCGAAGATTGATTCCAACCCACACCAAACTCGGGATAGCAAAGAAAATCCGTGGTTATCCCACTTCTCTCTGTTTTCTTCCACGCGTGTATATATCCTTCTACCTTCGAAACAAAGCCAACTACGTACCATCCCTGGTTTATCAAAACAGGCCCATATGCATCCAAACCAACAAGGAAATCACTATAAAATCTCTCCACATTCATTCCAGAAATACGCAGGTGATAAACATCTTTTGCCGCCAAAACCCGTGAACACTGTTTCCTTGAATTCCCGATTATCTAGCCAATTTTGATCGAAACGATGACCCATACCAGACCTGTTTAGGTACCAGGAACAAACCCATTTGATTTCAGCGCTTTAATCTCATTCAAACACCTTCAATTCTCAAACCCTAATTCTGCACCCATTTTCCCGCCAAAATTTGAAATTCAAACGAAGAAGATGACTGCCCCTTATCCAATCCGGGAGTGCGAATAGCAATTAGGGTGCCCCTTATCCAAAACTGAGAGTCCGAATAACAAGTTTCCTCCGGTACAAAAACTACTTTTCGAGCAACTTTCTCCATAAGAGCTTATTTCACAAAAACACCTACAAACAAGTTTATTAGTGATAAAATGAGTCTCAGCTAATTTATTTATGGGTGAAAATGCGTTGCACTTTCATGCTCATCAAATTCCCCCACACTTACATTTTTCTAGTCCTCGAGCAAAACAGAAAATTGACCCGCTACACAGCTGGTCATTATAAGTATATTTTTTATTTTTTAGACCCGCTACACAGCTGGTCACAATATGCAAGAAAAATCCTGAAAAACAAAAATAAAAAAGTTAATAACCACTCCCCCACACTTAAACATTACATTGTCCTCAATGTAATTGAGTCATCCAACGTAAAAATCAAGATGGGAAATTCATAATATGGAAAAAGTAAACAAAAATATAACAAATAAAATAAATATACCCTCTTGGAATGTACAAAAACGGATCCCCATAAACTAATAACTTTGAAAACTTGGGGATCGACCCAAAATACAATATTTACAAACGACACTTCACACTTATGTCATGAAAACGCGGAGATGCTGAAACTATCAAAAACCAATATTTACCCTAAACCAAGTTTTTACTGCACATGGAAGTGCGTAAAGAACAAAATATGTGGATTCTATTGAGACTGGGGAAATATCAATTGATTCATGCACGATATCAGGAATAGGCAAGTCCTTGGGTACTTAGATGCAAAGTAATCCAGCAACATTTTAGAAGCACACAATTCTAATCCTAAATTAGGCAACTTTTGGAAGTCTATGGGACTAGAAACAACCTCTAAGTCGGGTGAATGATCTTGTGAGGTAGATTCATCTATGGAATTGGGCGAATCATCCACACAATCATCCACGGGGTCATCTATATGTTCTGTTGGAGCAGAGTCACTACCAGATTCATCATCATCGACAAATAGTCTTGGACATTCAAGAACTCTCAATCTTTGTTCCAAACTAGGCGGTGTGTGCTTATAATACTTCTCATATATCTCTAGAAGAGATTCTTCACTTACCACATGTGGAGCAGAAACTCCATACCATTGCCTCCGCTTATATTCAGCAAGCGTCATCTCAGATGAGGTTTCCTGATAATTTGACTTTCTACGCTTATATTCTGCCAGCGTCATCGTAGGTGACATCTCCTCGGAAAAAGTCGTCATCCTCAAAATATCCTTGAAAAGAAATACAAAAAGAAACGCATAAAAAGGAAAAAATAAAATAAAATGAAAATGAAAATATTGTACAAAAACTAAAAAACTAAAAAAAAAAAAAAAAAAAAACTAAAAATCAATCTAAAAACAAATCCGCGTCGGCGGCGCCAAAATGATAAGGTATTTAATTGTCGTTGTTGTAAATAGGATTCGAACTCTAAGACTTGTGAAGATTAAATTTAAAGGTTTAACGAAAATAATAAACAAAAGTGAGAGTTCTTGGGTTTAGGATTCCACCGAGTTCATATCATAGGGCTCAATTATTTATTCTCACCAATTATCGCTCAATAAATAAAACAACAGGGACTCTAATTTTTTTGCCAAGGTAGATTCTCCAAATATTAGTTATAAATCGTAAGCATGGGACATCAAACATCTAAGCAAGCATGACCCATCTAATAAAATGATAACTAATGTTTTCAAACCATAATTCTATTTTAATTAGTGCAAAAGTCAAATAGAAAATAAAATAAATTCACTCATGTATGAAGTTCGGATTCCTCCGTCGACCCGAGTGTAGGGGTCTAGCTTCTCATGATAAAAACACACTCAAAAATATAATTCATAGCTCAAATGGTGTTTTTATTAGAGAAAAATAATTATACAACGAGTTTGCAACGCTTTCTGGGTGTTACAGAGTCCACCGTTACAATGAAATTCAAATGTTGTTGCTGGCGTCGCTGTTACAGAAAACTACAAATGGAAACTGTCGTAGACAAACTGTCGCTAAGATGTGAACATGCGACCGTTCATAAACGACAGACCAGAAGTGTTGTCTGTTCTTCTTCTTCTTCTCTGCAGCAGCAGAGAAGTTGCTCTGCAACTCTCGATTCTCTCCCCAAAACTCTCGATCCACTCTTCTGTGATCCCAGCAGCATATATATACCCATTTGGACTGAAAATAAATCCTCTTAACTCCAAATAATCGCGCCAGTCAATAAAAATATTCCCATGCAAGATACGGGAATTTCTTCCTTGATTTATATCTTCACGCGTCTGTCAGCAGTCAACCCTCCTTTTTTATCTCTTACACGTTTCAAATTGTAGTCTATCCAAGTGCACACAAACATAGCGAAGATTGATTCCAACCCACACCAAACTCGGGATAGCAAAGAAAACCCGTGGTTATCCCACTTCTCTCTGTTTTCTTCCACGCGTGTATATATCCTTCTACCTTCGAAACAAAGCCAACTACCATCCCTGGTTTATCAAAACAGGCCCATATGCATCCAAACCAACAAGGAAATCACTATAAAATCTCTCCACATTCATTCCAGAAATACGCAGATGATAAACATCTTTTTCCGCCAAAACCCGTGAACACTGTTTCCTTGAATTCCCGATTATCTAGCCAATTTTGATCGAAACGATGACCCATACCAGACCTGTTTAGGTACCAGGAACAAACCCATTTGATTTCAGCACTTTAATCTCATTCAAACACCTTCAATTCTCAAACCCTAATTCTGCACCCATTTTCCCGCCAAAATTTGAAATTCAAACGAAGAAGATGACTGCCCCTTATCCAATCCGGGAGTGCGAATAGCAATTAGGGTGCCCCTTATCCAAAACTGAGAGTCCGAATAACAAGTGTCCTCCGGGGTACAAAAACTACTTTTCGAGCAACTTTCTCCATAAGAGCTTATTTCACAAAAACACCTACAAACAAGTTTATTAGTGATAAAACGAGTCTCAGCTAATGTATTTATGGGTGAAAATGCGTTGCACTTTCGTGCTCATCATGAAGCTGCCATTCATAACGTCTTGCAATAGCATAATTGAGTCACCATGCTAGGATAGCATGTGAGGAAATAAATGACATAGACATGGAAGGAATGAGACTTGCCTGAGTGCGGAACCTCTTGATGAATGTCTATGCATCTTTTGTAGGATCTTGCTTTAACCTCGTGAAAGTTCGAAATTCCTCCAAGTGCTCTGATGATGGAATGTCCGCCAAATCTTCTGGATCAGAACTTTCTTTGTTGGAGAGATGTGAAACTAAAGGCGCTTTGTCAGTAGCCATCTTTTCAGCGTGGATCCACGCTTGTCTGAAGAACATGTCATATCCTGGATCTTCCTGATTATGTGAAACTTGATTTGTTGAACTTATGTTTACTTTGAGAGTGATGTATCCATAAGTATTTTCGGGCTTTAAGGTCTCTGATTGAGATGGGATCACGAGTAGCTTCTTGTCGAGTGATGCCTGCGGCTCTGAGGTTTTCAGTGGAATGATGTTGATGGCGGTGTCAGCATCGATTAACATTCTTCCGAATTTATTATCTCTGAGATGGACTATGATAAGCAGTCCCCAGTCGTGCATCTTCTTATCTGTGGATGAAGGTTCAAGGAGTATTTCCGGGATGAACAGACGTCTGACACAATGTAATTCGGTCTTTGTGAACATGTCTTTCCTTTGTGCCTTAAATAGATAGAGAAATTTCACGAGATATGCTCGATCAACGATTGAACTGCTTCTTTGACTGGTTTTTCAGAGAGTGTAAAGGTTCTGATTGGGAGAGGATTTGTGTGTACTCCTTCAGTCCCCAGTTGAAGCTATTGTGGATCAACATTCTCTTTGAAGATGTGCTTCAAAATATTACGATTACTTGTTGGATGATTGATGAATCTATGAAGATGACAATACCTAGGATTCACCATTTTTCCTTCAGTTGGCTCTCTCTGATGAACAATAGATAGCATCATCTTGAACCCAGAATTCTAGTAACTCGATCACTTCTTCAGTAGGAAGATGGAAGTTTGAGTCTCCGCTTGATCATTTCCCCGTTCGTTGATGTCGGGTCGAGGATTGTGCAAGATTGGTTATCCTTTCTTTGCACTTTCGGAGAAGCTTGGGATGTTGGAGAAGCGTTCTTATGCGACTACACTTCGGCTTTTCTCTTGCTCCCTTCAGAAAAATTCATGGAAGGTTGGAGATTGTGATGCTTGTTTACAAGGCGTCGGCTGCTTCGAGGTTTCTCGACCTTGCAGACTTTGTTCTTTCCAGTAAAGAAGGTGCAGTAGTCGCTGATCATCCGGTTGCTTCATGAAGCTTTGAGAAAGTCTGGAACCGGAGATTTTCTAGCAAGGTTCTGTAGACCAGGATCATTCCGTTGATGCATAAATCCACCAGTTTGTTCAGTGGCATGGTCATGACAATCCAAAGCTTGGACTCTGAACCTCATCACATAATCGTTCGGATGTTCAGTATTCTTCTGAGCCATCCTTCCAGGTATACGCTCGGCCTATCAGAGATTTCGAGAATTCCTTCAGACGGATAACATGGTTGTGTTCGTGCTCTCCTAGTGTCTCCAGGAATCGAGAGACTTGTTCTCGAGCATTCCCCCGTTCCGTTGTCTGCAGTGTGAACGTTGGGGAAGTGTAGCCCTTCGGGAGAGGAATTATTTGCGTAGTAGCGAGGATATGGAGGTTGATGAAGATGAACACATGATGCTTTTTCTTTTCCTCGATCCTCCATGAAGCGTTCCAGGTCTTCACGAGTGATGAAGCCTACAGGTTCCTTTGTTGGTGGGTTATCTGCAGCCTTGTGAACTTCATAATTGTCTATTACATGGATTGGAGTGACTTCATGATCAACAGTCGAGGATGTTTCTTTGAACTTTCCCTTCTCTTGAGTTTTCTCTGACATCTTGTCGGTGAGAGTTTTGCGATAATTGCACAGCTCTTTATGTGTTGCAGACATGTCAATCTGATTTTTTGGTATAAGTCTCTTGCACCTTCATGAGATCACCTATGATAGGTGGATTTTCTCTGATTTCTTCGGGAGAGCGGCCGAACAGGGGATGGTCTCCAATGTTGGTTTGAGGAGGAGTGGTATCACCAGCACCGATGTTGGAAGCATGAGTAGTTTCTGGAGTGCCACCATTGTTGCTAGTGCTAGCATTGTTTGTGTTAGGATTTGTAACTGAGCCTGACCTAAGATCAACCATTTTGTGAAAGTTTGAGATTGCAACCGGGAGATTAATCTCCCTGTGGTCGCCAATCTGTAGATGTGGAAAAACGATTTGCTAGTTTTTTAGGGAAGTGAAGATTCGAGCGTATGGACGAGACTCCTTAACCGAGCAAACTGTTGAACCTCACACGAGATGCACTTTGTAAAGGGAGTGCTTAGATTCGAGAGATCAATTTGTAAGACTCGGCCTAAACCAAGTCAAAGACCGTTCAGTCAATTCGGTCACAAAGTGGGAGATGGGTTGATCTGTAAGAAGGAAGGCTGATAATTGTGTGGGATCAATGATGATCAAGGATTGTGGATGTGATGAAGGTTTCTGCAAAATTGATGAACTGCTGAATGTTGAATTACGTGAATAAGCTCACGGTCGATTGATAAAATTTAAAGTGATTGCTCGAGAAATTGTTGTCGTCGAGTGAAAGAGTGAGTAAGTGTGACGGTTTCTTGAGTGAAAGAGTGAGAAAGTGGGAGATCGTGGTGAAACCAGTTCCAGGTCGTGCGTAGACTTGGTTAACCATCCACCCACTACTTTGCTAACTCCTTCAACCGTTACACGACTTACTCACATTTCTCATCGTGGATGAATCCACGTGCCGTAGGCCGCTAGACCAAAACCCTAATTGATATCCCCCATGTGACGTGATTGAAGTCTCACGAAATCGTGGAGTCTGCATGACAGGCGTGTATTTTATTAGTCAATTGTTGACTGTTTAGATAGTGAATCTAAGTTTTGTTGAATTGAGCACGAGTGATCGAATCTTTGAATGGAACATGTTAGACATTGCTCAAATATTGTAAAGTCGAGCAACTGAGCAAGTATTGCTCGACAAATTACTGAATATTGATAGTTGGATCAATATTCGAGCAATTGAGCAAGTATTGCTCAATTCGATGAATTACTGAATATTGATAGTTGGGCAATTGAGCAAGTATTGCTCGATTCGATGAATTATTGAATATTGATAGTTGGATCAATATTCAAGCAATTGAGCAAGTATTGCTCAATTAAACGAATAAATTCTTGAATATTGATAGTTGGATCAATATTCGAGCAACTGAGCAAGTATTGCTCAATTCGACGAATTGTTTATTGGTGATGTGACCCATTAAAATATTGGTAGATTACCAAATATTATATAATTAATCCGCGTGTCGTTTGCTGGATCAACATAAATTTATTAAGTGTTTGAACTTGCTCGAAAGATGATTTGTTGGGCGTTTGTTCAAAACCCTAATTTTTTATCAATTGTTCGTTAATGATGAATTGCTGAAAATAGGTCATGAGTGAGGAAGGGACCGACCACATGGAATTATTGACGTCCATTTGATGCCCAATTGCTCGAGTGAGCATACACCATGGTCTGAGTTGACGGTTAGTGAATGATGATTAAATGCCGTTTCATCATTTATTGAAATAATGCTCGTCTGAGCATTAGGTATTAAAACCTAATTTATGGAGAAGTCGGGGACCTGCCAAGAAGGCATGAAACCGGCCCTTGAGGGTGTGGGACTAGCTAATGGTCGATTGAGCAAATCCCAAGTTGTTTGGAAAGAATTTGGACCCAATATGAGCAATTGTGCAAATTAGGTCAAAATTGTGAAAACATGTGGGACCGGCTCGTTGCAAGCTTTAGAGCCGCCCTTGGTCGGTCAAGGGAGCATGTCCTTGTCACCATAATGCCCGTGTCTCAGTCCTGAGAGTTTCGGTATTTTCTGATGTACGTTTGAGCAATTTTCGGATTTTCAGAAGAATTCGATCTTTGACTGAAATTCTTCATTTTGCTCGAATGAGCAAGTAGAACCCTGCTCGTTTAATCAAAATTTAAAAAATATTAAAATAATGATATTTTAATATTTGGCGTGAGTAGCCTAGTCGGTCATGTGACCGTTTGACTTTTTGGCCTTTTCATGGTTTGAGCAATATTTGAGAAAATATGAAGAAACCATGATTTTTGCTGAAACATGGAAGTTTCATGAGATGAGAGAAATAACAATTTATGAAAGATTAGGGATTGCAAGGTGTGGGACCGGCCACGGCTAGGGCATGGCCGGCCGGCCAAGTTGCCCGGTCCCACGACACCTTTCCGTATTTTATATTATTATTTCTCATGAAACCATGAAAATATGGAGAAACCATGAGTTTTGCTCAAACAAGGAAGCTAGAATGAAGGAGCCTTCATGAGTTCATGAAAATAAGGAAAAATAAGAAAAAATAATAGAAGAGGCATGAGTTCATGAAAATAACAAAAATAAGGAAAAATAACAAAAATAATAGAAGAGGAAAAATAATAGAAGAGGAAAAAAAATAGAATCTGATATCTTGATCATTTGGCTGACAATGATACCACAAAGATCTATTTGAGTATCCTTTTTAACGAAAAATATACAAATTACGCGAAAATCTTATCCCCAGACTGATTTATCTCTTGTACTTGCAAATATGGTTGCTAAAGCAAGTTTTCCGAAAACCCTAAGATGAAAGGGTATATTCGTTGTTGGTAATCTATCATTTTTCGATGCATCCTTCTTTCCAATGAGACATGTTGAAATGGTATCGTGTTGATTTCATCTCCGTAATCATATGACCCTTCTCATTAAAGTTGATGATTTGATATCATCTTTACTTGACATGAAGAAAAGTACTTCCAACCAAGGTGCTAAACATAAGTTTTTCATGATTACTATTGTGAATATTACCATAAAAAATTCTTACTATGTCAGGTGAATAGTTTTCAAATCCGAAGATTCGGTCTTGAACAAACTTCACATAATTGGTTTCTGAAACATCTGGATCGAATCTCTTCTCTTCATGAAGCTTACTTCCTTCAAAGCTTGATATCTTTCATAACAAATGTTATCTATGAAATTTGTAAGGGCATGCTTCCCCTTGATCAAGTGAGGATACTTGATTTTTTTCGAAACTCCCAGGGAGGGATGAAAGGATTCAAAACAAACTTGTCTAATCCGAGAGATTTCTTCTCTTGTTTTCCTTTTTCCCATACTTACGAAAATACGAGAAACCCTAGTTACGGCTTTGACCAATCTTCCCCAGTATGTTTGAACACATAGCAAGAGATTATCTTTTATAGGAAGACTTGATACTAAAAACCGGAAATAACTAGTTTTAGGAAACACATACAAAATCGGAAACCGTGGCTTGTGGAGAAACAATTCCGATTTTACATCCAGGTCTTTCTTTTGGAAAACCGGTTTTTCATGGTCTGGATCTTTGTTTTGGATTGATTCCATGTTTTTGTCCAAAACCATGTTTACTCTTTTATTACGAGACGTGGTAATATCACTTGAATCTCATTCAAGAGTTTACTAGAGTATACAGAGATTAATTTGAACAAGATATGATATTTGTTGAAAATACCATCAGAATCATAATCCCAGCAATATTTCAAAAGATCACTTGCTTCATTAAAACAGTTGTGAGGTGTATGAAGCAAACCATTGTTAATAAATTATTAACTAAAAA
This sequence comes from Papaver armeniacum, assembly GCA_023531295.1. NCBI lineage: Eukaryota > Viridiplantae > Streptophyta > Magnoliopsida > Ranunculales > Papaveraceae > Papaver > Papaver armeniacum. The sequence continues at coordinate 45,137 of JAJJWW010006424.1, read as the reverse complement.
CTTATTCCTTGTAAGAGTACATATTTTCCAAAATTGCATCCTAAAAAGCGAAACATTGACAGTCCTTGATCTGAAAATGTACATGTGTATACTTTGGTAGGCCCTCCAAAATATATTCAAGATTCTTGAATTTGCCAGAACATAATAGCCGATGTTCATAAAAATATTGAGTAGAATCTTATACATTTTCAAGATATGACATGTCTCATAGGTCATTGTATCATTGTTACACAACATAATGAAATACAATCCTATGACAACTAAGGGATTATGTAAGTCACTCAAGACATACATTAGCATAATTCCTAAAATGTTTATCAATAGGAGTATTACATACTTCATACGTGATTTCCACCACGATCGAACGGGTACGCATACTTAGGTTCCGGTTTCTCAAGCCAACAGTGCGCGTACGTGTCGCATACTATAGTTCCCGGACATGGATTACATATGTGCAAGAGTACACAACATGACTTATCCAATAATGGTTAAGTGTTCTAAACACTTATTTCAATCATTGAAACTTTCTTAGAGGATGACAATAGCCGTTTTCACACTTATTAGCATCAAAGCAATTTTCAAGTTATTGAAATAATCATAACGAAACATTCAAGTCTGCACCAAATGATTGTATCACACAAACCATGTAAGATGTTACTCGGCAATTTTCACATGATCATCTTTTGACTTGCGTCAAGAATATAAGATGAACTTGGTGAAGCGAAAGCTTGCCAACACATATTAGAAAATATGTAAGCGAGTTAAACTCATTTCGAAATCTCAAATGTGTATAATAGAAAACTATATCGTAACACGACTTATGTCTCAATATAGGAGATAGAGTAGAAATAGACTTTCCAAGTGATAGATGAGTTTCAGTCTCCACATACCTTTTGTTGATGAAGTTCCACAACCTCTCCTTAGTAGTTCTTCGTCTTCAAATGATGAACGTCGTGAAGTCTAAGGCTCAACTACACAATCTATGTCCTAGTCCGAGACATCTATAAATAGACTAGAAATCAAGACTTATAGTTACTTTTGATCACTAACATTGACAAACATGCTTGAGATAGCAACGCATGCGAGTTCGACCGAGCAGTGCTCTAACACCTAGTATTAGTTGTCTTATTACGGCACAACTAATTCCCAACATGCTTATCACTTGAATTTCGGCCCATTGATGCATTTTATGATTATAGATTTCTTCTTCTTGAACTTCTTATCCACTAGCAATGCCACTAACTTCATAAATCTGTCGGCACCCTGGCTACCTTCTCCATTACACGTATCTTCTTAAAGCTGACTTGTCATCTAGCTCGGCAAGGCATAGCAGCTTCACTTTGTGCATATCACATGTTCAGACCATTCTTTTCATTCCCTTAGCATTACAAAACAAAATTCAAGAACAATAACCACACATTTACTCGCAACAAACAAATGATACAAAAAATATAATTTTGCATAAATAAGAAATTAGTGCAACAAGATACAATAAACACCTACAAAATGATAAGAATATATACAATATTAGGTGCCTGTCATATATTTTTCAGTAAGAAAATTCATCCTAAAACGGATAGGATGATGCTCTCGAAAATTATAAAACATAGACTTAAAAAACTCTCATCTGAGGACACCTTTGATCATTAGTAACTCTAAAGTAGAAACTTCCTGTACAATTGTACAGAAAATGGAAGTCTGGGTGAAATGTTAGTAAAGTAAGATTTTAAATCAATCAAGTCAATGGTGCTAAATATAGATCTTCTACCCAGCCTCGCCTCCTTGTTTACCAAATGGGATGTTTTAGGTTGCCGAAAAAAGTTAATCCTTAGAATTAATTATATTCAGAGAGATATTTGGTGGGGTAAAGAAGCTAAGTCTAAAGTTATATATATAAAGTATTGGAATTTCCTTTGCGAACCTACTATTATGGGTGGTTTAATCTTCAAAGAAATAGGAAAAATGAACCATGCAATGATAGATACAATCGCTTGATGGATTGTAAGTCAGCCTAATTTTTATGGGTTCGAATCCTGAATGAAAAATACTTTTAAATAGTTTTATTTTTAAGCTATATATTTTCTACGTATGTATACTATTATGGTGGTCTTATTTCCTCTTTAAAGGTTTATCTTCGCTTTAATGGTGGTTTTTGCTTATTGAATTACGTTTTAACATTAAATAGTGACGAAATCTTCAGCTTTGTTGTCTCCGGGGAATCTTCATCATAACTTATCAGTGGCAACAGAGTTTTCATCGGTGATCTTTTTGACAACAGAAGTTACAAGAGATTTGAGAAAATCACTCATATTTCTGGAACACATCTTTCTAAAGAAGAAAAACAAACTATATGGTTGAAATTTAATTAAGAGAATAACCATTTTTCCTCTGATTTAATTGGATCGTATTCATTATATTTTACGGTATGTTGTTGTTTCTTCGTGTTCTCCTATTTTCTATCGTAAGCTCATCGCAACCTCGAATTTCTATTAACGACAATGCTCATTTTTATAAGAAAAAAAAAAAAACTCGAATTTCTATTATCGTAAGCTCATCTCAAACACACCGTTATCTTCGAGGATGAGCTCCAGGGATAGACTCCGGCGATTGAAAGCCAGGGTTCGTCCATGGATTGGTCTCATCCCTGCTTCTTCCTCTTTTTGATTTTTCTAGGTCGCCTTTTGTTCTCTGTTCTTTTTCCTTTCATTTTCCACGATTTGGTTTTCGTTTTAGGGTTTGAGAAGTTGTTTTGTTTTTCTTTTTTCTTTCGATTATGGCTGATCCTTCACAGTTCGATGACCCTAGCTGCTCACTCTCACGGCAGCCTCCTCCTACACCTCGTTCATCTTCCATCACTCAGCATCGTTAAAAATCTACCCCTTTTCACGCTGGCACTTCATCACAAAATGGGTATTGCCACTGCCCATTTAAAAATTTCCATGGATGTCAGGACGGTGTAGGTGGTAGAGGTTATGCAAGAGGTTCCTTCGCAAAACATTTACAAAACAGGCACTTTTCCACGGACGACAATAAGTTTGATTACAAAGCCATCATCTCCAGCGATCTTCAAGTATTCTGCAGCCTGGAATCGATTCTTGACAGACACGAACATGGCTTTGCAGTCGCTGCATGTCCTTACGAGCATGGAGAACATCTTGTAAGGGTGTGGAATGAGATCGACACGACGCCATTGCTGGTCCTGGTGCTTCATCGGACTTTCTCCTTCATGGTATTTCCAGACCGTCCATGTCTCCCTTATTGTCTTTGAATGTTGCGGTAATTGGTAGTGAAGCTACAGTTGGTGGTGTCGACCATGACTGTGCTGGTAATTCCCGGATCTCAACTGATGCCTCCCGTAACTCTTTACCAGCTGAAATTACTGTTGGTGGTGTCGACGGTGTGGGCTGTGTTGGTGCTTCCCCGGAACTTCGGTGATGCATCTCGCGACTCTTTACCAGGTGAATCGTTCTCGCTCACGCCTGACCTGCTTAATGCAGTCTTTCAACGTCGTTTTACCACGCTTTATAGCATTCCATTTCAGTGTAGATTAGGCTTCTCTCGAGCCTTGAAGACCTGTTTGGATAATGTGCTGTGTAGACCTTCGGATGCTTCGACCTGGATTCGTTTGCTGCTGCTCCCCATTCGCATCTTAAATATTTATAGGCCTACACGATCAGCTGAAGAGAAATCTTCCAACAGGAAGCGTCTCCAAATTGCAGCCATCCAACAAGCCTTGCTTACTTGGAAAGAACCGATGGGCTGCCTTACTTTGATCTCCAAGCTGCTACGCCTCCCATGCCAACAATATTCAGCTAAAAAGGACAGCAAAAAGAAGCCAGAAGTGGCTAATTTAAGTGCTTGTCGTAAGAAGATTGAGTACGGGCATTTTGCAGCTGCGATTCGGGTCTTGTCTTCAAACGGTTTAGCACCTCGCAACGAGAGTACTTTTACCGAGTTGCAATCCAAGCACCCAGCAGCTCCTCCACCCTCCTTTCCGGATGATGTCGCAATTGGTGACCCAATAACAGTTGATTCACGAGCTGTCGTTGGTGCTATTAAGAGTTTCCCTAGAGGAACTTCCTGTGGTCGTGATGGGTTGCGGGCTCAACATTTAGTCAATGTACTTGGTGGTGCAGCGGCGTGAGCTGTGGCGAGACGAGTTAGTGGCTTCGATTCTTGGGGTTGTCAATCTTTGGTTGGCAGGTAAGTGTCCTAAGGTGTTAGGAGAGCTTATCTCTAGTGCACCCCTTACACCTTTACTCAAGCCCGGGGTGGCCTTAGGCCAATAGCGGTTGGTACTATATGGCGCCGTTTGGTCTCTAAGTTGGTCGCTTTCTCGGTTAGTAAGGAGATGCAAGATTACTTGGGTGATCATCAGTTTGGTGTCGGAGTGCCGGTAGGAGGCGAGGGTATACTTCATTTTGTCAACATTTTGCTGGAGTTGAAGGGTCATTCGGATTTTATGTTAATGTTGCTTATTGATTTTTCGAATGCTTTCAACATGGTGAGCAGGTCTTCTCTTATCAAGGAGGTTCGGCTACATTGCCCAGGTATTTCTCGTTGGGTAGAATTTTGTTATGCTAGGCACTGCTAAACTGTACTATGAGCAACACATCTTGTCTTATGCATTCGGTGTTCAACAAGGCGATCCTCTCGGGCCCCTCTTGTTTGCTTTGGCACTTCACCCCCTTGTGAAGTCCATTGCTTCTCTTTGTAAGCTTGATGCACGCCTTTGGTACTGGATGATGGCACTATTATTGGCGACACTTTGGAGGTTGCTCGGGCTTTGAGCATCATTGAGTCGGAAGGACCGGATAGGGGTCTTCATCTTAATATCAAGAAGACCGAAGTATTTTGTCCCACTTATGATCCACGCAGCTTGAAGGTTGGTGTTTTTCCCCCGGATATTGGCAAACCTAGCAAGGGAGTTAAGCTTTTGGGTGGACCTGTGAGTTTGGATTTGGATTTCATGAGTGACATGGCACTTAATAGGGTGAATAAAACTATTCAGCTAATGTCTTCTATCAAAAAGCTCAGAGATCCCCAAAGCGAGATGTTGTTGCTCCGTAATTGTGTCGGTGTTTCCATACTTTATTTTGCTATGCGCACTACCAACCCGTGACTTTACAACAGACCTTGACCTCTTCGATGACCACTTGCTCCAATATTTGAGGCTTCTAATCACCGGAGATGGAGCTGGGTTTGGGCCTTTGCAGCAGAGACTGGCTACTCTCCCTATTAAGGATGGTGGACTTTGCATTTATACCATGGCTGACACCCGTACCTATTTCTATCTTGCCTCTCAGAGTCAGACTGCCTCGGTGCGGAAGACGACTCTTGGTAGCTCGTTCTCAACAGATAATGGTGATACCTATCAGTTGGCTCTTCAGAACTTTATTCAGGTATGTGGTTTGCCTCCCAATTATTGCGTCAACGACACTGCCCCCCCCTATGCACTCCTTGGCATTCACTTTTTTGATGCGGTTAAGAAGCAAATCCCGACCAATTTACTTTATCTGCGCAAGAGACTCCATTCTTTGGCAATGCAATCAGATCAAACATGCTCAAGACTATCTTTTGGCTGTCCCGATCAGCGGTTTAGGTCGGTGCCTTGGCCCCAGACAGTTCAGAGCAGTAGTTTCTTATCGTATTGGTATCCCGTTATTTGTTGAGGATGGATTGTGCGCTTGTTGCAATAATCCTATGGATATCTTTGGTGATCACGCGCTCCACTGTGCTAATAATGTTGGTCTAAAGTTCCGTCATGACTTGGTACGTGATGTAATCGCGAATATTTGCTTCAAAGCTGGCGTCCCTGCTCGCAAGGAAGTTGTTTTGGGTTTTTTGTCCGAGTATAACAAGGATTTGCGTCCGGCTGATATCCTTGTTCCCAAGCTAGGGAAAACGGCCAAGATGTGTGTATGGATGTCACGAGTCTCCCCTTTCTTGGTGATGGTGTCGTCGTTTGTCCCGAGGCCAAGCTATCTCGCGTAAACGTTCCAAATATTTGAATGAGTGTACTTACGGTTATGGTTTGGGAGTGTTAGCCTTTACTACTTTAGGAGAACTTAGTGAGGACACAATAGCTTTTTTCAAACGTATGAAGAATTGTTTAGTTAGTCATGACGTTGGTAGTGGTCTCGGTAGTTTTATTTTTCACAGATTGGGTGTTGCTATTCAAAAAGGGGTTGGTGCCCAGCTTGTTGCTCGGCTACCAACTAAAACCTCTTGTTGCCCGCTGGTAGGCTAGCACATCAACATGTTCAATTAATGTATTAGTATGTCGTTGGAGCTTAGCTTGTTAGGCTTCCAACTAGTTTCATGTAATAATCGTTATCCAATAATTAAAATTTAAAATAAAAAAAAAAAAAAAAAAAAAAAAAAAAATCGAAAAAGCCAAAACGTCATCAGTTGGTTAACGAATAGCAGTGAAAGTTATTTATTCAAGGAGCATACACCATCCATCGAAAGGTGCACAAAGTATTACACCCTTCGTTTTTGGAAAAGAGTTACTTTTGGTTTTCCAAATTGACCTCTTTGTTTCGAAAAAGAGTTACTTTTGGTTTTTTAAAATTGACCTCTTTTTAGGTTAAAATAAAAAAGTGATAATACCTCTTTTCTACAAACGGGGTAGTAACATTTTTAATTTTATGTCAAACCGAATAATCGGGGGTAAAGTATAGTTTTTGTCGAGCATCTCAATAGAGAGTGAATCTTTTTGGTTTTCATGACACGTGGGATTTTAGACCCCCAATTAACATAGATCCATCTCCAATGGTTGGATCCTACAAACTAAGAGGGATGGGAAAATACATAAGGTGTTAAAGAAAATCTTATTTACACCTTCGCTTCATTTTTTCAAATTTTTTATTCTTTTAGAAATTAGTTAAAGTAAAAATAAAAATAAACAATAAAGATTTTATCATATAAAATATTCTAAGAATTGGAGATATTTTTTTTTAAGTATGGTCTATGGAGTCCTATATTTACTATGTGATAAAAATCTTAATAGGACTTCCACATAAGATTTGAAGATGCTGCCAAGGTTTTTTTTTCATATTTTCTTGTTGTTTCACTGCTCATACGAGACCATGTTGTCCTTGGGTTTTGAAAACTTCAGTCGCAGTCTAAGATAGAGCGAACTGTGTTTCCTTGGGTTTGAAAACTTCAGTCGCAGTCTGGAACTGTGTTTCCTTGGGTTTCAACTTCAGTCGCAGTCAGAGATAGAGCGAACTGTGTTCCTCGAGTGAGTTTCATCAGGTCATGTGCACCCATAATGTCATTTCCAAGATGAATTGCAGCATAAAGTGAGAAAACTCACTTGACACTGTAGAAATATGTGCGTCAATTCCATGCTATTACGTCACAGGTGGTACTCAAGTATGAGAGCCGATTAAGGAAATTAGAGAGGATGTTGGTTACCCAACCAAGATTGTATTATAAATAATTTCATACAATGGGATGAAGAGCATTTCTTTAAAGCTCGTCCAACCGAGATTCGCTAGTTAAGCTATACAAATTAACATGACATTAACTGCGAAAGCCGATATAAATTGAAAAACAAAAGATAAAAAAGAAGATAAAACGATATTCCCTCGGCTTTCTCAGAAAGCACATGTTGCCTTCTTAGCACCCTTTGGATTACAAGAGTTGACTCAAGGCTTCTACGTGCTCCCTGAATCTTCTTCTAATATATGAAGTAGAGAAATGAGAAATCTGTTACAGTTCTTCAAATTTTAAGAGACAGTTCGCCCATAGCAGACAGAAGCAAGATAGAGATTCTTCGCCCATTTCTCCTGCACATATATTGGTAACTAGAGGTGTCAGCCAAACTCCAATCATTGCGAACTAAAAACGTGATCCGTTTCTTATCAATAAATAGGCGCTATTCAAATTATCTTTAGTGCTAGATTACTAAATTTCAGTTCACTTCAGTTCTGCCAAATTTTCTACATATTTTTTTCTTCTGAAATATATGGACTATTACTCTCTAACTGTAGAAATAAATTTTAACAGAGAAATGTTTCAAACGCTTTTGTTACAGAGAGAGAGAAGGAAGATCAGTGAGTTCACCTTCACATGTGTACTGGGAATGCAGATGTCCGTAAGGTTTCTTGAGTTTCATCACCAGGTTTCCTTTTGGGGACACTTAAAATAAGAGCAGTTTGATCCCAAGTAGCAGCCGTAGCTGTTATTCTGTAACCACCATCCCAACGTCTGTGGATGCCCTCGCTTGGATAGAGAAAATCTAACTCGACGACCTGTACATATATAATACATGCTTTGAGAAGAAAATATAATACATGCTCTGAGAAGAAAATAAACTGGTCTGCATCTTGGATGAAATGAGAAATGGAGCTCAACCTGATCACTGAATCCAGCATTGCGAGACATAACAACACCCCATCGGCTTCCAGCAGTTGCCATTGAAGTTACATGGAATCCTTCTCTCCACTTCTTGTTGATCCACTTGAAAGGAAAGGAGTCGCTGACTTTGTAAGATTGCTGGGTGTATTGGGTTCCTGAAATAATACAAGCGCATTTTGTCAAATTCACTTACGAAGTCCACAATAGGACGATAAACAAATAGTAGTATTTTCTAAACAAAAAAACACACTTCGTCAACATTTGAGGTTAATTTATGTCATGCGGAAACGTGAGCGAGAAAAAATCAAAGATCTTTGGTGACAGACCTAATACTTAACAAACTAGTAGGCCAAGACAATGGTTATCCTGGTCCTACATGTAACTATACCAGCGACCTATTCAAAGGAAATTGTTGGACACCACAGGTCAACCACTCGTTTCCCAGTATCAAAAAGACAAACCATTCCAATGAACCATGTAAACCATCAGTATGTTTATTCCATTCCAACGAGAAGGTAGAAAATTTCCCTCGCGGATGTTGGACACCACAGGTCAACCACTCGTTTCCCAGTATCAAAAAGACAAACCATTCCAATGAACCATGTAAACCATCAGTATGTTTATTCCATTCCAACGAGAAGGTAGAAAATTTCCCTCGCGGAATATGCTTATCGCAATGTCTTTGTTACTTGACACATGATGCATTCAGAACTAGAAGATTCCAACTCGTCCATCACCCAAGTCTATGACGCTGTGAAGTTCAACATGTGAAACTAAAGATTGAAAGACCAGAACTTAAAACATAAATTCTGTAATCTTCCATTTCACAACTGTGGCATTCAACAATATCCATTTCATTTCTTTCCCACATGTTTAATGATTCTTCCATAAAAAAAACATTTTAGCATCTCCTGTTCATTCATCCACAGACTAGTAAGCAAATCGAATCGAAGGATACTAACCTTTAGACATCACCACAAGGGAACTTCCATTGTTAGCACCAGCAATTGAACTAATGTAATAGTTCTTTTCCCATTGCTCCATAATCCACTCCTGAGATATTTGAAACAAAATGGTGTTAAATGTATTGATCCCCTTAAGGTGACCTCCACCAAAGAAATAAGATCTCACAACATGAATTCTCACCTTGTGGAGGAAGAAAGGTGACAATTCATAGACTTGAGCTGTGAAAGAAGTTCCAGCATCCATAATAAGTGCCCAAAGATTAGAACAAGAAGCCACACAGCTTATAAGCAAACCATCCTCATTTCCTCTTTCTACGTGTTGTGCCAACCGTCCGTCAGCCACATTGTAATGATACCTATAATTTTTGAAAGATAAATGGGTCAATAAATATGAAAGTACTTCTCGTTTCATGTCTTCTTTTTTTCTATCAGTAGCAACTGACAGTAACTGTTTGCATAGTTGATTGATGCTTGACATTATCGTGTAATTTTCATAAAGCAAACACCTTTTCCAGTTTGTAATACGGAACAGTGGCAAAAACCTAACAATAGCTTATAAGTTCACAAAGGTAGGCAAATGAAAAGAAAACATTCGAACACGTGACTTTTATCTGGTCATTAATAAAATATATATTTGAATCAAGATATACTAACATATCAATTTATATCCTGCCTAAAACCAATCCCAACGGGTAAAGACTATCATTGTCGAATCTTTAGATATTGAGGGCTACTTCTTTCAGCACCTTCTCCTTCTTATTAATGGGCGATATATTACAATGGAAAAATAACACAACTCTAATGGGTAGAAATTGTAAAAATGTGACGAAAGGATTGGAATAAAAATTGGACGATAACAAAAACAATCGCAATCCACAGGGAATTATCAATAGGCTGATCCGCTGATGTAAACAGATTTTATTTAAAAACTCGGAATTGAAAATAATGGTTGTAGGCAATTAAGGAGATCAGTAGTAGGTCTTTAGTTGTTTTGTTTACCCCCAAGTCATTTTACTTCGACTGAAGTCAGCTTTCCCCAAAGCAAAATTAGCTTTCCCTTGATTAGTTATCTATACCAAACACTAAGCCACTTCATTTGGGACCTTAAACTTATGCATACCTCTGTTTCATTGGCATCCTAGCATTGTAAATAGAAACCCAATGGGTTGCAGGAACTCCGAGGCGGACTTTCTTTTTTGGTTGCCCATCATCTTCTTCTTCAATAGTTAACCTACCCCTCTTTTGTCCAACTTGATAGATGATCTGATAAAATTCAACACCGAAAGACATAAGCTTCGCATGGAACCAGAGAAACAAAGATACTTTAGGTAGTAAAAGAAGACCGTATGTTACCTTTTGAGCACCGTCAGTATTAATTGGTCTTATGGCCGGATTTGGTCCAATTAAACACTCAAACAATGATATCATTTTGGAGTAGTTAGGCTCTTCATCAAATTTCATGTTTACAACAATCTCGAGGAATTGCTTAAATGGCGTGGGGCAAAAGCAGCACAGCATTTCAGGAGATGTCATCATCTTTTCTTGCAAACTAAAAATGACTTGTTGTCTCCCTGAAAACAAAACGAAGAAGGTGAAGAACCGCAGAGTTGATTTTAGATCACTAATCAACAGGTCCTAATTAAAAACATTACCTGATAACCCTGCCAAGGCAATCTTCCTTTATGAAGAAAAATAAGTGTATACGCAAGAGATTCTAGATCATCCCTTCTACTTGCAGTTCTACCCAAGTGAGCATGAACACTAGCATACCGAACTGTTCCTCTGCACATATTCATGTGCGAAATTATATCAATGACGAAGTATGTGGATTAAACTAGGTAGTAAATCATTTTTGGTAAGCAAGAATTCATTAAGCAAAGCAAAACACAACAAGGAAGAAGAAGAAGAAGAACAAGAATGGACTTCGTACACTATGAAGTACGGCAAAGGAAGCAAAAAAAAAAAAAGAACAAGAAAGAGGAGCGAGAATAGGGCGAGCCAATTTACCGAAATACATCAGGACGTTGATCATATTCAACATGCTGGCCACTAGCACCATCTCTCCATTTTGTTGCTGCCACATTATTCAAAAAAATAAGAGTGAGGAGAAAGGAAAATATAACATATGAAATAAGGTTTAGTATGCTTCCCTTACCTAAACCAAGGTCGACAAGAAACAACTTCTTCTCTTGCGCTGTAGAAGGCTGACCTAGAAGAAAGTTCTCCGGTTTCACATCTCCATGGACATAGCTAACATTAACAAGGCACATCTTATTAGAGTGAGAACCATCCAAACAAAAATCTTCAATAAAAGAGATTACTTGGCAAATTAATGATTGAGATCTCTTACGTAGATTACAAAAAAACAAACCAAACATCAATACATTAAAAATTCACATAGGATAGTAAGTATATACCCCCTTGCATGCATCTTCTCTAGGATTGATATAGACTCAACAGCAATGCAAGCTACCATTTCTGAGGACATCCTGCAAATAAAACAAAGCACGCTAAACAACTAAAGAAACGGTATCCAAAATCCACCAATGACACAAATAAGGGCATTTCTATATAATCCTTGACAATCTAATATAGATAAATCCTAACAACTTAAGGATTGTAGTGCAGACCACGATCACAGCACTGTATCTACTAACTGTACAAAACAAGGATCAACATGACAGCAACAGTACCCAAGAGAGGCAAAAAAAAAAAAAAATCATAAAGAGTATGTATCATAGGTTCACTTTGTTTGCCATGGCATTCTTTAGTTTCGTACTATTTGACAACAAATGAAACATAACACAAGGTAAGCTAGTCTGGGGGTAAAGTTTTCCATAAGATGGCAAGCAGGTAAAGTTTTCCGAGTCAACTGAGAGAAAAACAAGTGCAAAAACAAGACAGGCAGGTAAATGCGCAATCATCAAACTATGTCTTATCCAGTAGAAGAATTTTTGAACCTTCCCATTTGAAGAAGACCATTTTGAAGTACAAATCATATGCTCCGCAAGCATCCAACTACCTCAAACAAATTCCATTTGTATTCAACAATCAAGGAAACAAAAAATTGCCTAGCTCTAAGCACGTATATGAGCAAAAGTGTAGGACCAAGAAAAGTACCAATAAATGACAAGGAAAATTTTCAAAACAATGCTTTTAAACTTCCACGACAAGCTAAGATGTTCCTCAAAGTTACCCAATCCATATAAATGCAAAGCAACAGCGACATCTGTATATATGTAACACTTGAAGATACTCACGCTTGCCCTGCAGTGTTCCACGCATCCCATAAGCTTGGCCCCAACATGTCCATAACCTACAAAATTAGAATTCAGTTTCACAGGATATAACATTAGCAACTTTGCTATGATTATATACATATTGAGCTAAGCATGAAGATAAGGATAGTTATCATACCATAACATAGTATTCACCTTGTTTCCCTTTGTAGTGCACCCTAGGAACTCCATGACTGCCACCAAGCGTGCTATTCAAAAAAATACATGAAGTAGAAGACAAGTAAATAAGTACGAACGCTTTCTGGAGTACATTTAGGAGTAGGGAAGAACAGTAAGTGTCGAGTATCCAGAATCTATAGGTTTTCAAACGTACTTGTACACTTGCCACTCATATGGAGGTCCATAATTACAGCCTTTGCTACTTTTGTGCTCAAATTTTAGAGCAACCTGCTTGAGAGAAAGCAAATAAGAACCACAAAATTGTATATGATTAGCAAATTTCCGTATCAAGCATACGTATGCGATTAGCAAATTTCCGTATCAAGCATACTAAAGATGAAGAAAAAAGAATTAGTATCACCTCCGTGGCTCCGGGACCTGATATCCGGTCAGTACCACCTGAAACACGACGACCAACAAAAACCTGACCAAACCCACCTTTACCTAACTTCCTGTCAATCTTATAGATTGGCGATCCTCCTACCTGAACCTGAACAAGCAAATGAAGAGATGTTAACACACCACTGAACTGCACCTCAACAATAAGATGCCATTGTTGCCGTACAAAACAAACAATAGGTTAAGATGTGAATTTTCTTTTAGTCTAGAACAAAACAAAAAACGCGAACCAACAAGCAAAGATTCTTTCCCATATTCAGAACAAAAAGAATCAGCAAGATTTGCACTGATAAGGGCTCAACAAAAGGGGCTAGCAGATGATGAGGGATGCATAATAGAAGTCCACAAGATCTAGAGTAAATTGGGTATATATAAGAGGATAAAAAAATAAACCTTTAGCGACTAATCTCAAGTTCTCCACTCGTTCTACACCTTTTCCCTAAACTGTTAAGTGTTAACAACATGGACATCTTCTTAAATACACCGAGATCCCAGTTCAACACTTCAAAAGTTTCACTTCAAATATAACCAGTCTTGGTCTATTAATCTACACATTTCTCTACTTGGAATACAGAATACATACAATAAAAAAAAAAATCCTAAGTTCATTAATTTTCATCAGGTCCAAGTGGCCAAACTATATCATGACCCGTTCTCATAGAAAGCAGATAAAATGCTCCCTCGATAAGAGATACTGAGAAACTCTAGTTTCAGATTCACAACCCTAACAGTTTTTGTTAAAAAATGATAGCAAATGATACAAAAACTGGTTATTAAAGATTTACCCTTTCAGGGAAAGGAGCAGTATTGCCTTCTTCCTCCTGACCAGCTGCTACCACCTTATTGGCACTTAATCCACCACTATCATCTCCAGCTCCTCCTCCCACCATCATTTCTTTATTCTCACCTCTCTCCAGTTGAACTCCTTCTCCTTGAATTAACTGATTATCAAAAAGCGGACGATTTGATTCACCACTTCTCTCTGAAATCACAATCACATCAACATCATCAACAACAACCACCTGGGTAGGATTACTGTTTTTAGCAGCAGCGGCAATACCTAATCTAGTCCTAGGTCTAGGTTGGATTGTTGCAGTAACTTTCTTATCCTTTTTATTTACTGCTACTCTCTTCTTAACTTGGTTTGTGAGATTGGGGATTTCAGTTTTAGCAGCAGCAGCCTTTAATTTAGCGATTGTAGCCCTAGTCGTAACTTTACCAATATTTAGTAACGGATCTTTGAGATGTTGATCCTTTTGATCTTCTTCTGCAACCTGATGAGTATGACGGCGTCCTCCTCCTCGATTACTACGACGAACACCACTACGCAACTCTGGCATTCTTATCTTTCATGCCACCGCCCATATAACCCCAATTTTCCTTTTTTCCAAATCTGATCATTCTATTTCTTAATCCCCGCTTAAACAACAACAACAACAACTATCCAACCACCATCACTATTTTTCAATCTCAATCGATCACCAATCTTTTGATTTTCCTCGATCAAAGAAACCCTAGGAAAAAAAAAGAAAAAAAACAAAATAACTAAAGCACAGTTACAAAAGAGGGCGAGATAGAGAGAAGAGAAGGAGATCGGAGATGAGATCCTTCTTTCTCTTCCTAAGAGTTCCTTTTTAGCTTGTTGTGTTTGTTTTTTTGAGTTATAAGTTGGGAAGACTTGAGAGGTCACCGAGTTCAGACACCGACCCAGCATCATGTTCTGTATGTCTACTTTGCCAGCTAAAAGAAAGGGGAAAAAAAAAAGGTAGGTTGAAGTTGGGAACATTGGATTGGGCATTCCAATCTTTGATATTTTGGCCAGGCGTTATTAGGTGACCACCATGAGAAGTACCTACTGTCTTAGATGGTGGCACAATTAGACCATTATGCAGTAGCCACTAAAACCTACAAGGTTTGTGTCATTTACCCGTTCTTTTTTCATAAGCTCATCTGTATTTAATTCGAAATTTTATAATCTGCGATTACATAAAAAGAAAAATGAAACCCGACTTACATGTATCTGAATCAGAGATTGTAAATATGAAAACACAAATGGCCGAGATACCGACTCAACAGCAGAGTGAAGCTAAGCGATGAGTCAATTCAAATACCAAGTTGACATAAACAAAACATAAATTCTTTGAATGAGTCTTATAGGTTGTACCATGGTTTTTAAACTACGAATCGTTTCCTTTAAGAATCGTATTTTGACCAACGTTGACTTACGATTTGGACTGTTTTGACCAAGTTAAACTATGAAAAAGTTAAGGGGATATAAGGATTCGAACCTGGGACATGAGGCTTATGGGACTAACCATTCTACCACTGTGCCAACTCGGGTGCTGGTGATTATATTTGACGATATATACTACTTATAAAACATAAGTTATGATTATTGTCAAATGTTTTCCATAAATCTATATTTTTTTGTAATCAAATACGATTCAAAAATAAACCACGAATCTACGATTCACGATTCAACATACGATTCAATTCATAAAAATTGAAAAAACGATTCACGTTTCGATTCACGATTTGAAAACCTTTGGTTGTACCACTTACATATAGAATAGTGCTAATATGATATAAGAAATATCCATAAAAAGATGTGAAGTCGTTTGTTTTTAGATGCAAGGATATGCCTTGGGACATGTCTCGGGGCCAGACCACTATGGACCGACGACAATTTGCTTTCCTTTTTTTCCTTCCAATTTATTTTATTTATGGTCGGTTCATTATAAACTTATCATGTTGAACTTTGTTTTGAGTCAAAGTTTTTTTTATATGAAAACAAAGATACTTATCAAGGCAGTTACTCAATAACAGAGTTTTGTTATGCAGAGCTAAGCCTAGCCTCATGCTAACCATAGAGTTTACATGCATCGTATTCAAGTGTCCATTGATGTTTACTGACTGTAGATTTTGAAATAAGTACATCAAGTTTGGACCCTTATAATTAAATTTTCCTAGGTTGTTGTTGTTGGCAGCTAAATTTATTGTTGTATTGATTCGTTGAACCTTAACAAGATTACCTAGCACAAAAGCAATTTCTTCGAATTTTCTATCATTTGATGGAATCCTATGTTGAATCTGTCTTGGACTTCCTTTTGGTAAACCTCATTTATTTCCTTCGTAGTTGCATCATCTTTAGCATGAAAATATATATATTAACTCTCTACAACTTTTTGGCCTAGCTGACTGCTAGATCAGCTCCCCTTCTTGCTCGGTTTCTGCTAAAACCATAGTATGTGAAGATCCTTTCTCCCACACATTTTTCCGAGAAAGACATGACAATAAAAGCAAAGTTAGTGTAAGGGGTAAGATTAGCATTTCTTTCCATGCCCGCGATGGAGTCCATGGAGCTTATGCTAATGGTTATACCAATCCTTTCTCAATGTCCTGATTATTCCTTTGATAGTAAAGATTGTTTATGATATGTCATTGATTATGCATGACTCTATCAAAGGAACAAAGGTGACGTTTGATACCGTTAGCGATAATCTCACTGGGGGGGATTTTCCTGAGTATTAAGTCGCATGTGGCTTTTTAGATGAACTAGCAAGTAGTTGCATAGGTAGGGACCCAGCTTTTGAGAGGGTTTATTTGGAAAACCGGGTGTTGAGTCATTCAAGAAAAGTGTTAAATTATCTAAATACATGATGGTTTCCACCAAATAGCTAAAACCAAACAAAGGTCGCATAAGGATAAAACATCAAGGTGTGGGCTATATCTTATTCAGCATTTTTGCATAGATTGCAGATAATATCAATGTAGTTAGGATGCTTGTACTTGGCATTGATGGGGAGGATACCATGAGCGTACTTCCAGATGAACATTTGGATGAAGGGGAAGTATCAAGCTTCCAGATTTTTTCCAAGTAGTATTAGGGATATCATCTTTGTACTTGTCTCAAATTTTCTTGTTATTTAGAGATTTGACAGTGAATTCCCCCTTGTCATTTAAACTCCGTGTTATGTATCATCTTCTTGAAGGTTGAAAGAAGTAGCATAGATATCTGCTTGCTCTTCTAGAGAAAATTATAGAGACAAGATATCATAGTCCCACTCGCCCAAATTGTTGACAAGTTGATTAACTGAATTTTAATCAGCAAGGCATTGTATAGTCTCCATGTCAGAGATCCATCTATCCTCCCATATTTTTATGCCTACTTTCCGCTTTTCATTTGTGATTCTTTTGTATATTTTCCACACCTTTTATGGTACCTTTCCATATCCAGTGATCAATTTTTCTAGGTTGAGTGTTTATTCTTCATCACCTTCAAAGTGTTTAGCTTTAATGATAGAGGGCGGAAGAGAGTCAAGTTCCTTAATGAGTTTCCATCCTACTTTTATGATCATAACATTTTGACGAATTCCAAATTTCTGAAGCCAAAACCTCCCATCTCTTTTACTTTACAAAAAGAATCCCAAACAATATAGGAGAGACCTTTAGGTTTTTCAGTATCCTTGCGCCACAAAAATTCTCTTTAAAGATTGTTTAGATGTTTGCAGGTCTTCTTAGGCAGTTTAAACAGTTCAAAATGTCAATTATCTTCGATAAAAAATAAAATAGAATAAGTATCATGTTATAGGGCCTATGGCCCATTGATGTGCGGTCCATTAGATGACTAGGTTTTCTCTTTCCTATATATAAAAAACATTGTATGTATGTAATATCGAATGCCTCTTTATCAATAAGAAATTCTTCTCCTTCTCTAATTATTACTCCAAAACGTTATCATGCACGAAGCTGTACCGCAAAGCTATATGCAGTGGCGAATCCAGAACAAAAGTTCAGTGGGGGCACAATTTCTTCTCCAAAATCAAAATACCTAAAAATATAATTGGAAAAACGAATAGTAATTCACAGTCATAATAGACCCAATTTCATAGGTAAAACGACTAAGAAATTAACTAATTGATAATGAAAAATAAAAAAGAAAAGAGTTTGAAGAAAAAAAATTAATTTTGAGTTACATAGGGGGACTAAGAACCCATACATGGAAATAAAATCGATGTAGAATTGTAAGTTGATTAGCCTTTAGATGTTCACATGAAGCATATATGTTGTTAAACTTAAGGAAATCAATTTCTATACGGTAAAATAGGGATTATACCTATAAATAATCCTTAGTTTTGGGATAATTTTGTTTTTTGTGGAATTAGATATGGAAATAAGGTTGAGAATAGTTTGGCAAATATACGGGTAATCAACTTAAATATGGAGGGGGCACATAGTAGTTTTGAACCATTGCACACAAAATTTTCTCTCTCAAAAATCCTGTGGGGCCCCCCTTTGTGACCCCACCGGCCCCACCGGTGGATTCGCCCCACGGCTATATGAGATCGATTGATTCTTTTTCTTTTTCTACATTGATGATTTACGTCAACGCTGGAATCAAATAAGATAAGTTTGATCTACTTTCTCATATATTATATATATATATTTTTCTCTTTTTCTTTTTCTTTTTCTTGTTTTTTTGATTTTGGCATAATCAAATTGATTTGATCGTTATCCAATTTGATCATTATTTATTTTTATTGAAATCCCATAATCACTGATGACTATATTTTATATTAATTAACATTACAAATTTTAACTCGCATCAATAAATTTGCATTAAAATTAAAATAGATAAAGGAAAATGTCAATTATCTTCGATAAAAAATAAAATAGAATAAGTATCATGTTATAGGGCCTATGGCCCATTGATGTGCGGTCCATTAGATGACTAGGTTTTCTCTTTCCTATATATAAAAAACATTGTATGTATGTAATATCGAATGCCTCTTTATCAATAAGAAATTCTTCTCCTTCTCTAATTATTACTCCAAAACGTTATCATGCACGAAGTTGTACCGCAAAGCTATATGGGATCGATTGATTTTTTTTTCTTTTTCTACATTGATGATTTCCGTCAGCGCTGGAATCAAATAAGATAAGTTGGATCTACTATTCTTTTTCCTATTTTTTTGATTTTGGCATAATCAAATTGATTTGATCGTTATCTAATTTGATCATTATTTATTTTTATTGAAATCCCATAATCATTGATGACTATATTTTATATTAATTAATAATATATGTTTGTTTGTCGGTGTGGTCGTCATCCTCCGGGAAGAGGTAATCCGTCTGTCTGTCTATTCCGGAAAAGAGGAGAAGGAAAAGACAACCCGATCCTATCCAACTCGAACCAAACCGATCCAACTCGAACCGTACCGATCCAGTCCGTCTATGTTCCTGTCCTGTCCTGTTTTTGTTGGGTTGTGCATGATTAATGTTGTTCCAAATTTGTGTATATACAACAGGAACCAAAATTTAAGGTATGCAACTAATGTTGGTTTTTGGGTTGAGTATTTACTGGGCTTACTTATTTGTCTTTAGAAAATGTCTAGTTATGTTTTTCTTTTGTCTTAAGATAAAACCATATCATATAAATGATCAACTTAAATTATGAATGTTGAACTCGATCATTAAGAATTTTGGTTTTAATGTTATTTTGTTCTCTTAAATATGATATTGGCTAGAGTTGAATGATGTCTTTTGTTCAATCGGTTGTACCAACTCGATTCCAATGTATTCATTTAGGGTTTAGAAGTACTTGAACACCATTTTTACATATTTGATATTATCTCCCCAAATTTGAATGTTCTGTGGAATGTAATACACTTGCGCGACTGTTAAAGAGTCGGAATTTTCAAAAGGTACGTTGCAAATAAAATTACATGTATTCCAATTTTAGTGGAAGAACTCACAAAAGGTGATATGAGTCAGAAAATTTCCATTTCTCTACTTCATCCATGATACTAACGAACCAGTATATGTTGAAGCATAACAACAAGAGAAGTATCTTTAGTAATCTATTCAACCTAAAGTAAGTGGTTGACATGTGTAGTGAGATTCTCTTGGCCTGTTGAGATAAAGAAATTTCTCAAATTAAGCTAAATGTAGAAAAATTGAAAATGGAAAGAACCCCGAAGTAATGAGGGTTAAACGCACCGACTCATATAAAGCATGTGAAAAGGGATATATATATCATGAGACAAAGATTTATTTTTTTCCCAATAGTAATGACACCAAAGTACAAGTATCAATTGAACATGGGTTGAAGCTAAGATGTAATTCTAGCTCTCACCAAAGAGTTGGGAATGAATCTTCTTACCGGTATTGGTACAAGAAATGTAATGCGGGTACCACAAAGAAGCAACCAATTTCCATAGGAAGGCCATAATTTAGACATCAACTTTAATGACAAGAAGAACTTTGCCCGGCCAATTGAGCTAAATCCCAATATCTGCGCTTATGGAATGATAAGTACGCCATTCCCAAGAAACATAAATTCTCTAAAGTACTTGAGATATATCTGGATGAAACGTAACATATATTCACTCTAAAGTAATTGAGTTGAATCTCACTTTTGTTACTAATAAGGCCACACCACGATTTAACATCTCAAGATTCAATGTCTAAATGATATTGGTTTCCCTCCCACCATCTTAAGGAATTTAAACTAGGTGTTGGACTATTTCCTTATAATGTGACTATGAGGATTGGATCATCGAGCGCAACACTTTGCTCAAAAATTTGTTGCCAAGACGGAACAAAGACTAAAAGTCACATAAGCTCTGTATGTACTAAGGGTTAATCACACCTTGTTAAGTGCAAAGGGTGTTCATGCGTGAACTATTACCTACCTTTTTGGAAATTTACAGTGAGAATGGAGTTGATTGCATCTATAAATTATTTCTAATGAATGTGGAAGGAAGCATATTCTTAGAAAATTGATGTGTCAATCTAGTGAATCGTAGATCACTGGAACTTGAATTACCGAATCCATATAAACCCCAATATTGAACTGATTGGGATTGATTCATAAAGACTTTGACAAAACCATAAGGCACATTGGTTGTGACACGATGTTCCGTTTTGAAATTACTAACACTTGGCATCACTTCATTTGAGTGTACAAGACAATGAACTAATTATAGATGGGGCAAAACGAGTTCTTTGGTTTTTACGGAATTGAGGAGACGACCGTGCGGAAGAAACTCCTTGAACCGAGCGAAATGTTAAACCTCACACGTATGCACTGCTGCAAGAAGGGAGTGCTTTGAATTCGAGAGATCAATCAGTAGTACTCCGGCTAAACCAAAACAATGGCCGTTCCCAAGAGTAAATTCGGTCACAAGAGAGGATGGGTCGATCTCGTAGGAGGGAAGCCGAGATATGTGTGAGATCAATGGTGATCGAAGATTGTAGGTCCGTTGTGTATTACGAAAACAAGATAAGTTACGAATAATTGAATTTGCTATGTTGAGAGTAATTGCTCGATGTTGAGTTATTAATCTCGTGTTGTCCGTTTGACGTGAGATTGTCTTGTCTTCAATCATGATTCATAGACTTATTTATATTGCTAGAATTGTAAACACCATGATCCCATGAAGTGTGACAGTTGATGGAATCAAAGAGTGGAGAAGTGGAAATCGTGTTAAAACCGATTTGCTCAACGTGCGGAGACTTGGTCGACTTTCCATCCACTACTTTGTTAACTCCTTCAACTGATTGCACGACTTGCTCACATTCTCATCGTGTGTATGAACACATGTGTCGTAGACCTCCAGACCAAAACCCTAGTTAATATCCCCCATGTGACACGATTGATGTCTCGTGATTTAGTTAGTCGATTCTTGACTTCATGGGACGATGAGTCCTTGTATTGTTGAGTCGAACATGATTTGAAAATGTTCTCGAGACTCATGAATTTGAACATGTCTCGTTGAGACACAGGTATAATGTATGAATAAACATATAGTTAACGTGAGCAAATATTGCTCATTCGATGAACCGTTGAATATTGATGGTTGAACCAATGTTCCTTGGTTTGAGCAAATATTGCTCATCCGAGAAAATGTTGCTCGTTTGATGAATTATTGGTAGCATGACCAAATAAAGTATTAATTTAAATACGCAACCAACCAAGTATAATTAATAAAGTGTTGACCATGAGATCATCGTAAAATTATTAGCATTTGAGTCTGGGATTATGAACCTTGGACTCAAAACCCTAATTCGATCAATTGATGGTTTATTGAAAATTAACCACGGAGTGAAGGAGCGACCGGCTACATGGGATCATGGGTCGACCATTAGCGCCTAGATGCTCAAGTGAGCAAATACCAAGGTCTCTTGAAGAGTTGTTGATTTGTTGATGAAAGAATGATTAAATCTTTGGTTTAATCATTTATTAAAATAATGCTCGTCTCGGCCTTTAGGTGATAAAACCTAATTAATTATGAAGAGATGAGGGACCGACCAAGGGGTCATGAGACCGGCCACAGGTGGTCACGGGATCGAATGACGATCGTTTCATGAAATTCCAAAATTGTTCGGAAGAGTTTGAACCTAATATGAACAAATCAGTCAAATGATGAAAATATGAGGGACCGGCCTCTTGCAAGACAAAGAGCCAACCCTGGTCGGTCAAGGTAATATGCTCATGTCACCAAAGTGTCCGCGTCTCAGTCCTGAGAAATTCGATATTTTCTGATGTGCGTTTGAGCAATCATTTGGGAAAATATGAAGAAATCAGGGATTTTTGCTTTGAACCGAGGAAACTTCATGAGATGACGGAAAATAATAATAAAATGAAGGAATCATGAAGTGTGGGACCGGATATGGCCAAGGCATGGCCGGCCCACCAATGAGCCTTGGTCCCATAGCATTTCCTTAATTTTGTTATATTTTTTCATGATTTTATGGAAATATCATAAAATCAAGGAGTTTGTTGAAATCAAGGAGTTTCCTTGAAGTGAAGGAGTTTCCATGAGATGAAGGAAACAAGTAACATTAATAAAATACGGGCGTGTGGGACCTATTGAGCATGGTCGGACGGCCAGCTGGGCCGGTCCGTGAGTTTTCCCTAATTTTATGTATTATTTCCATGATTTGAAGGAATTTTCATAATTTGAAGAAAATATCATGAAATCAAGGAATTCCATGGGATCAAGGAAACATAAAAATAATAAAAGTAATAAAATAATGGCATGTGGGGCCAGCTAGGGCCCGGTCCCATGAGCTTCCCTAATTTTATATTATTTTTCATGATTTAAAGGAAATATCATGAAATCAAGGAGTTTTCATGAGATTAGGGAAATAATAATAAAATAATGAGGAATCATGAGGTGTGGGACCGGCCACAACTAGGGCATAGCCGGTCGGCTAGTAGACATGATCCCACGACACCTTTCCCAATTTTATATTATTTCCTTGATGCGAAGGAAACACCATGAAACTGAGGAGTTTCCTTAAAACGAAGGATATTTGTTCAAATGAAGAGATTTTCATGAGATCAAGGAAAATAATAAAAATATGATAAAATATAGAATTTGGACGTGGGACTGGTCATGGCGTGACTGGCCGGCCGGTGAGCCCAGTCCCTTAGCTCCTTGACTAATATTTTATTATTTGTTATTTTCTTCCTATTTTGCATAGGTTCATCGTTATTTCATGTTTTGGAATGCTCGTTTGTGCATTCAGGGGCTCGTTAGTGCATGATTGCTGAGTACACTTGCACCGTTTTGGTCGGGGCTTATTCGATAGTGCTCAGATGCCCGTGTGTTGAATATTTATTACTAACCCATGGAATTCTCGTCAAAGAACCATAAATTGAAGTAACGAAATATTATGGAAAACATAGAATATTTTCCGAGGGATTCAACTTGATGAATCGATGATTTAAGAATAATTAATTGATGGATCTGTACTAGTACGATCGTCTAGGAGCATTAATTATTCAGAGTCGAGTGATATGAGCTTGTTGAAGCGTCATATTTCTTTTATATAGTCGGGGAAAACATTGTTACATCCAAAAGACGTTATTGCTCTATACTAGCGGGCAAGCCGTCTAGAGCCGTCTAATCTTGCAATTCTATATTAAAGTGATCACCGAAATTGCTCGCATTCATGAGATATGCCGTTGCCTCAGCCGAGAGACTACACATCTATACATACTGCGAGAGACAAGTATTCTCGCCGAGGTTCTCGTGGCACGAGCTTTCACGCTTTCGATAAAGACAGGAGCCTCGATACTCATCCGATTGCCGTGAGCATATATAATTATGGGTTTACAATTTTAGCCCTTGTCGAAAATCCACCATCTACACTAATATAATGCGAAGTTATGACATCTATCACAATCAGTGATTTCTAAAGTTATTCGATTTGCACTACCTCTCCCCGTTATGATTTAGAGTAAGAAAGCACGTCACTCATCTTACAAAGTTTTTCTTTAGCAAAACATGATTGAGGCCATCCTATTTTACTTAGATGCAAATGTTAAATGACTCATTCTTCAAAGGAATACAGTGTTGTTAGTGAACATATATCCATGCAGAATGTGGACTATTCAAGTGATTTATGGCTCTGGTGGATGATTCAACGCATTGAATCAGTTATTGCTCACAACAAACGATGCGTTTAATTTTTGTAAAATTCCTAACACATATTACATAATGCAAAGTGCAAAGGCTCACCACCATTGTTAATGCTAGAGAATTTACATCAAAAGGACTTGATGAATATTGCATGTTTAATAGGATCAATATTGAGCATCTTATACCCAATGGTCTCGAGAGGCTACCATCAAAGGTTACGAGATGGTGTCTAAGGAATAGGTTATACGTACCAACCTACCTTTTATTGCTTTGGGGATATGCAATATTACGCGCATCTTTACTTAATTCATTTTAGAACCCAATATTATTCAACCTTTTCGTTTACCGGTTGGTAACCGAATTTAAGCCCGATATTTGTGTTCTTACGCATTTTTTGGTTGCACTATATATGTGCCATCACGAGTCCACATCGTACTATGATGGGTCACGAAAATGATTAAGTAATTTTGTTGGATATTTACTCTTAACAATTATACGCATTTTAAAACCTTTGGCAGGAGATCTCTTACCACCGGATTTGCGGGTTATCACTTTAATGAGACAGTCTTCCCGTCGTTAAGGGGAGATAAGAAAAAGTATTTTCTAAGGGAACGACAAGAATTGTCGTGGTGTGTTCCCACTGTGTCTCATATTGATTATTGTACTCCACAAATGTAAATATGAAGTGAAATAATAATCAATTTTCATAATGTACATTGATGTCGCTAAAGTGATGAGATCACACATACCAGATACAAACCCACCTGCAAGGTTACAAATCCTCAATAAGGGATATACACCATAGACTAAGGTGTTCCAAATACACTTAATGGAAGTATGGTTGAGGTCGTGGCTCCATAAAGGAAGTTGGAGAGACCACTTGGTTCGATCAATCCTCATCTAGAAAGGAAGTAGGTGAGGAAGGCACAACTTATTTATATCATCGAAATTCATCTCATAAGATTGTCTCTGAATATGTCCATGAATCAAACTGGAGGACGCTCCAAAGTTTAATGATTCCAGAGAACAATGACATCCCAAGTGGATTATGAGAATGCCCACGAGTTAATGAAAAGATCGTGCGAGCATATTGATGATTAATTTCATATACACTTGCTTAAGGAAATAGAGCAAGATGAGATCGAATCAAGCTCCTTTTTGCTTAATTTCAACGAAGAGCGTATTTGGCCTATACAATCCAGGTAGAACTTGGTTGTTTGACAAATATATAGGTATTTGGTGTGGTAATGCTAAACAACCAAGTGTAAAGCCTATTGGACATACATGATTAATTTGTCACAAAGCATAATGAGAAGAAAACAGTCTTAAAGTATAAAGACTCGCCTTGTGGCGCGAGGTTTCTCACAAAGCCCTGGAATTGTTCTCTTGTAATGAACTTCACAGGTGTTCCGCTACTCAATTAGCTTGGTAATTTCAAAAGGACTTGAAATGCAGCATATGTATGTGGTTGTTACGTATCTCTGCGAAAGAATCAAGAGATAGAAGATATTTACAAAAGTACTTGATATACTTTTGTTACCCAAATCAAGTGACTCTAAACCACGAGTGTGTTTACGATTAGATAGAACGCTCACTTATAGATAAAAGCAATCGGGCGGATGTGGTATACCCGTCTAATTGGCTACTTCATTTGGAGGGGATATACAAGTAAGTTATTTTTCCTTGCGTATTCACAAGAAAGTTACTGATTTGGAATTGTAGTTATCTATGTCGATGGTACAAACATGATGGGTACTCTTGATGTAATAAGAGACCTTAGAAGCTATTTGAAATTCGAATTTGAGATGAAAAATCTGGGGAAAGCTCGACTGAATACGAGCTTGTGGTATATTATTTCACCAGTTTGCGTATATCTAAAGTTGTCAGGCAATTTAATAAATACATGCATCCTGATAGCACTCCCATGATTAGTCGAGGTTCAAATGTAAGTAACCATTTCGTCTAAAGGAAGATGAAGAAGATGTGTCGGGGATGAAATTCCCATATCTAAGTACAATATACGCATTGTTGTACTTAGTATAGTAATATACTCGATCAAATTTTGCATCCTCACCAAACTTGTTAGCATGATATAGCTCAGCGCCAACGCAACGTCATTGGAATGGTATAGTGAATGTAATCATGTACTTAAAAGTAACCATTGACATAAATTTGTTTTATCCCCGCAAAGACATAAAAAGGAATGCAAATGAAAGTGCAATCAAAAGTTGTTGATTATGAAGGAACAATAATCTCTTCTCCAACGAAAGTAATTAGGGGAGATACGGTAAACTATTTTCTAAGTCATTACGGATATTCGGTTTCGAAAAGTACATGACTAAAGGAACTGTCTGGAACAACTCGAAAGTAATTAGGGAGATGCCGACATCAGGGGTAGGATCCAAGGATATGATGTCAACATATTTTTGTAGATGGTGGTTTTTTGACAAGGGCAAAACTTGTAAAAATCGCTTTTGAACCTACACGAGACGTATCTATAATCATATGTGTACTAGAGCTTCACCCAGCTGAACTCTCGGCATTCTATATATGTTTATAAATATAAATTCCTGACCAGGCATCAGAATTATAGATTCGTACTTCTACATCACATTCCGCAAGAGAATTAAGAATGCGTATCCTGCTAATGGCCATACTGACCTTCAATATGCCTGCAAGATTTTAGAGCTTCACCCGGCCCGAACTCTCATTATTTTATGCACGACCATATGAATTATCATGCATTGATCGTGTACACTGATGCTGCAATTATAAATATTCAGAATAAGCTACTACGATATTATGAGTTACCAGAAGCATAATATTTGGAACATTACCTCGAGTCGCAGAACTTCCACGGCAGAATTCCTCGAGTATATTCTGTATGCTACAAACGAAGTGCTAGCACCAAACGTGGTCGCACTCCATAATCA
Source organism: Papaver armeniacum (assembly GCA_023531295.1). Classification (NCBI taxonomy): domain Eukaryota; kingdom Viridiplantae; phylum Streptophyta; class Magnoliopsida; order Ranunculales; family Papaveraceae; genus Papaver; species Papaver armeniacum. The sequence continues at coordinate 17,583 of JAJJWW010006424.1, read as the reverse complement.
GGTCATGGCTATTAATTCCCTAGCTAGCCAGGCCACGACTTCCTTATCTCTTAGCCTGGCCATGTATTTGGCCACGACATTCCCATCCCTAGCTAGCAAACTATCCAAGGTCGTAGCTACTAATTCCCTAACTAGCCACGACCTCCTAGTCTAGTCCAACTGGCCATAGCCACTTTGTCTTGGCCACGACCTCTTTACCCCTTAGCATGGCCATTGTCCATGACTATCTTATCCTTTGGCCTGGCCATATCTTTGGCCGCGGCATCCCTTTCTATTTGCAAGACAAGCTACCTTGTCTTCCAGCTTAGCCATGGCCTCCTTGCTAGCGATGTCCTTGCTAGCTGGCCTAGCCTAGCACCTAACTAGCCACGGCATCCTCCTCCCTTGGCAAGCCAGGCTACCTTGTCTTCCCGGCCTAGCCATGTCTCGCCTAGCTAGCCATATGTCTACGGCCTCCTTAGCTTCCTAGCTAGCCGCCTAGCTAGTCGAGCCACGGCCCCGTTATCTCCCGACTTGGGTTATCTAGTGGTCGCGGCCACCTTATCCCCTAGCATAGCTAGCAACGGCTTCCTGCCACCCGGCCTGGCTCCGCACAACCACGACCTCCTTGGCTCCTAGTTTGACCTAGCCTAGCTTCCTAGCTAGTTAGGCCACGGCCTCCCTATCTCCCGGTTTGGCCTGGCCCACGGCCTAGCCTAGCTCGGCCACCCCCGCCTCTTAGTCAATGCCTAGACTAGACATATGGCTACAACCTGCTATCTCCCGGCCCTACGTCCCCCTCGTCTCTTGGTTCATCTTGGCCCACGGCTACCGGCCTAGCCGGCCACCTTACCTCTCGACCATGGCCTCCTTGTTAGTTGTCCTAGCCCCTAACTGGCCACGATTTCCTTGCTAGCCAGCCTAGCCTAGCTTAGATAAGTCATGCCCTCTTAATTCTCGGCCTACTATGCTCATGGCCATGATAAACTAGTTTTCCGGTCATGATTTGCCCCACCAAAGTTCGTGGGCCACGATCACGAACCAATGTAACCAAAACTTCATAAACACCTATATACATGCCGACTCGATAAGCTATCGACTAAGTCACGCCTAAGACTGGTCATTAGCTTGGTATGCTTATCTCGGTGTATTATTATGATTGGTTATTTATAATGCCATCTTATGGCAAACTTGTTGGTCACACATACTCTTGGATCGAGTTGTATCTTCAAGCTACACCCGGCTGGCTAGCTTAGGCAAGACTAAAAACAAGTCCATGACTCCACTAATTCCTACGTGAAATAAAAACACGTTACATGGGGGAATTATTTATGGGTATTGGTGCAGTGGCTTACAGACAATCGTGCGGCATGGCAACATCCCATGATAAGGATGTTACAAGTAGTGGTAGCGAGTTAAAGGAAGTGGCTAAGTAATGGAGTGGTGTTTTACGGTTTCCAGAAACTTCTAGCGTAATCATGCCATTATCTCCACTCTTCCCATCTCTCCATCTCTCCATAATCTCCACTACTTACGAGGAAATAGTGAGTGTTTCCTGAGCTATAAATAGACAACTTTGTCTATTCAGAAGACATAACAAGCTTATCATTCCCAAGCTCTTATTCTTCCATAGTTCAATAACCTCACACCCAATTCAACCACCACCGATTTCCTCAAACTTTCTCTGCTTTCCCTCCCCTAAGATCAACCCATTTCCTCTTTGTAACCGAAGCAAAACGTGAACGGCCAATATCTTGGTTTAGGCTCGTTTTGTATGATGTTGATTTTCGAACCTAAATAAAGTACTACATCAGTACATTGTCTTGCCTAGGAGCGATTTTTAGGTATTAACAATTTTACTTCGAAATTGAAGTAGTGTTGTACTCTTTTTCCCTTCGATCGAGAATAGTTTTTCCCAAAGAGTTTTGTTACTCGACAAGGTTTTTAGCGAGACAACACGAATAACATCATGTAGTTTGAACGTTGAAGATACAAAGATTGCGTTGATATTACTGAAAAATATCTGAATCAAAGAAATGAAACGCGATATTCTGTTAAGCAACATAACTTCAAGAATCAACAACATGGTCTTATAAACATTCAAGTCACCAAAGTAAAGTGTGATAAACTCCTTTCGACTGCATTAGACTAATGAAAATTGTCTGACATCAGGGGGGTATCTAATGGTGTGTTGCTATTTTCCTTCACCGAGGTTGCTTTTTCCCACAGGGTTTTGTTACTCGGCACGGTTTTTAATGAGACAACAACAAACACCGGAATGCAATTTCCTAGCTAAGGCTATTGTCTTTACCACGAGGATTTTCTCGTCTTAAGAGTTGTGAAGCAACTAGTCCACATCAACGAGAGGAAAGTGATCATCTACAACGGATCACCTTTACTTGCATCTCGTCACGTTGTACTCTTTTCTTTTTGTCAAGGTTTTGTCCCAGGGGTTTTTCCTTGTCAAGGTTTTAATGAGGCAACATATTCAAGTCCAACTATGTTCTAAGTTTGCTTAATATTGTACTCCTTTTCTTTAGTTCAGGTTTTGTCCCTCTGGGTTAGCTTGGACGAAGTTTTAACGAAGCAATTAACTTAGACTCGTCGGTCTTTGAAGATCGTATTGCATTTGATGAACTACATGTAAAATACGAGACAACATGTGAAGAGATGTACCAAGGTTTTGTCCCACCGGGTTTTTCCTTGTCAAAGTTTTAATTAGGCAATTGATTTCGGCACAAGTCATCAAGGAGAGAAACGACATTTGAAGAACTACATTCAAAGCACTATATGTGAAGCATTATGTATAAAGATTTGTTATTGAACCGCATGATAGACGCATTTATGTGTCTATTTTGATCTCATTTATCTATTTTGTTAGTGCTCATTTTGTACTTATTTTGGCGTTTTATGTCTTTGTAGGTATTTTTGGAGAAATAAACATGTATGGAAAAATTGGCGCGAAAAGTGGTTTTTGCGCTCGTGGGAGAAAATTACTATACGGACCTCCAAATTACTAAGGGGCACCCAAATCACTATCGGCACCCAAGCATCGGGATAAGGGGCACTCCATCTTCACCATTTGAATCCGAGTTTAGGCGGGAAAAAAAGTTCGGTTCGATGCAAAGTTTTCTGGTTTATTTACGAAGGGATTCAAAGGGGAGTTTGACGTGGTTTACATTGGTATAGGCCTCGTTAACTCAAAACGAGGATTGGTATAGGACCCAGGACTCGAATAAAAAGGCGTGTGTTATGGTAAGTCTCAATTAAACGAGAGGAAGAAGAGTTTCTCGGGTTCTTCGGGTGGTATATTTGGAAGATACGTGCAAATAAAGGGAATGTATACGCTGGTATTCGATTAGTTTCCATCATTAAGGGATTCGACAACCCACGAGACGCGTAAGAAAGACAAAAGAGGGAAGAAATCCCGTGGAGTGGCATGAAAGAAAAGGGAGTATTTCGGGAGATTTCGTGCAGTTACAATGACCCTGCCATGTATATAAGGAGTGGGGAGAAATCATAAAGGTTTTGTCGAGACTTTGGGGTACCAACAGAGGCATAGAAGAGGAGAAAATCGAGTTGCAGGAATTGTTTCTTCTGCTGGTGTATAAGAAGAACACGAAGAACATTAGACAGCCCAGAGCAATCTTTTATTTTACAAAAAATATTAGTTACGTGCGTTTCTCATAATGATTTGCTATTGCAACAGTGTATTAGAACTTGATCTGTTTATAACGCCAGAGGTGCGGCATTGCAAACTCGCTGCTTTATTAGTTTTCTCTTGTTTTTCACATCTTTGAGCTATGAACACCTATTTTGAGCACGTGAATAATATGAGGAGCTAAACCCCTTAGCCGAGGCGACGGAGGAAGCCATTGTTCCATGAAAAGTGGTATATTTCTATTTTAATTAATTTTTGCAATTTCTTTTATGATTATTTGCATGGAACTAATATTGGAAATGGATTTTTATTGAATGATTGTGATTCGTTTTGATGGAGCATGCTTAGTTTAAGACTTTTGATGTTTCATGCTTAGTGTTTACAATTGTTACTTCGAAAATCTACTTGAGGCAATAAATTAGAATCACTTCAAACGCAAAGAATTGCATGAATATTGATTAGATTGAATCACTTAATTGGTCAATGGTGGAATCCTGAGTCTCGGTGCTTTTTATAATCTTGATAACAACTTCATAAGTTTAAAATTAAATCTTCACAAGTCTGAGTGAACGAACTTTACTACCATTTTCTACAACAACATAAAACCACATCAATTTTTGGCGCCGCCGACGCGGACTTGTATTTAGATTTGTTTTAGGTTTATTGTTATTATTTTTTGTTCTCTTTTACGCCTTTGGTATTTTTCGATTCTTTTCAGATTTGGAGCAAAGCTACAAGGAAAGAAAAAGTGCTATAAAAGGAAAGCATCGCCAAAGAAGGAAAGAAAAGAGGAATTCAAAAGGAGTGAAGAAGAAGATTTTGTATATAGTTATTTTGTTTAATTTTTTTTAGAAACTGTAAATAGGGTTTTATTTTTGTAATTTTTCTTTTCCTTTTTGGACATTTTTATTTTTGGACACTTTTTGGACTTGGACATTATTTTTAAAACCCTAAGGAAGGGTTAAAGGTTAAATATATACTGTTTGCGGGGGTAGGACGGCGATTCTGATACTTGTCTCGGCCCTCGGGTTCGTACAATCGACATAGGAGTTGGTGGCCTGAGTCGACTTCAACGGTTCATCGCCCGTCTAGTACGGGAGGTAAGACTCTATCTACCCACGAATCCCCTGTCAGTGGGTTTTATTTTGTGTGACAACTCACACCCCTGCGAATAGAATGTCGAATCGTATTACAATAGCCAATACAACGAATATTCGTCTGAGTTTCAAAATGGACGTTACTACCTTGACCATAGTGTGAATAGTTGTTGGGAACATCAGCCTTTTCAAGGTTATGGCTCATACCATGGTGAGCCCAATTACTATCCATACTCCCACCGGTCATACGAGCAAAATTCCTCTCTACTAGAGTCCGCACGTAAGTTAGCTGAGTCATCACGAAAGTTACTTGAGTCGACACGTAGTTCAGCTGAGATGAATAACTTAGTTTTGGACGAAAGCAATGAAACGTGTGAACCTTCTTTCCTAGATAAAATCAGGAAGTCATGTGAGTCGACTCAGAAAATGTTGTTAGAGGCCCAGGAAAGAAATGCTCAAGATAGTCTTATTTCCAATATAGTGTTTCCAATAGTACCTTTGAAAATGAGGATAGTTATTTGCATAATCAAGATGACGAGGTTAGAATTGGTAACACTACTTTAGATGAGGTTCAACCATTTTCATTTTATTATAATGATAATTATGATGAGGATAGTGTTGATGAAGAATTTGAAATAAGTAGGCATAGTGATCAGGAATTTGTTACTCCAATTGAGCTTTACAATGATAATATTATTTCTAGTTCAATTCCAAATAATTTTAATAATTATTCACCTATTCAAAAGGACGAGGATTTGACTAGAGATACTACAGTTTTAGACGATGTAGTATTCCCTTATGATTACGAAGCCGATGATAGTTTTGAGGAACGAGTTTCTTATGAGAATATTGTTTTAGAGTCTAGCGATTTAGAAACATTAGTCTTAGACAAAGAAAATGAACTCGTAGAGATGAGTGAGGATGAACCTGACTTAGAAGAATCAATTGACCATTTTCAGGAATCAGATGACCTTGAAATTAGGGAAGTTGTGACTAGTCTTTCTAGAGACACTGAAAACTCTAAGTTTGGGGGTGATTATCATTCTCCATGTGCCTTAACTCTTAGAAAGGTCCCTCACTTGGGACTTGACGTATGTTCCTCAACCATTTTAAAAGATTATCTTCATACACGTTTTCCTGAACCTAGTGATGTCCATAGGGAAGTTCAGTTGTTAGAAACCCATCCTCTGGTTGATGTGGTTAGCCCAGCTATGATACCCAGATTGATTTTGTTTTCCCACCAAATATTTTTCAACCAATTGTGGGAATGTATGAGTTCAAAATGTGTCAGTTATTAAGTTCTGAGACCAAACCTAATTATTTTAGGAGAATAGAAATGACACGTTTTCTTATAATTAACCGCCAGTTTCATCGTGGTCAATTGTGTGAGTCAAAACTGATTGACTTTAAGGATCCACAATTATTCAGGTTATTATTATGTGCTTCTAAGTTCTTATTTGAGTTTTTACGGACTTTACAACTGAACCGGATCTTAGCTTTGAGGAATTCCAAAGACATGAAAATATTTTATTTGGACCCAGTTATAGAACCTGAACCTGAACCACAACTAGATGTAGTTGTCTTAAACAGGAAACTAGACAAGGGTGTGCTTTATTTGTTAATTTTCTTGGCATGTTGCAGATTCCTTTTACTTGCGATAGCTCTATTTGGTTTTGATGACCCACAGAAATTCCGGCTATTACTTTATGATTTTATAAGGTGACTAATCCTTTGTTAGTGTGGCTGAAGACTTTAAACTTAGCACTTCTTGGGAGGTAACCCAACATTCATGCGACACGGTAATATCTTTCCTTATCTCTTTTGCTTCAAATGGTAACAGTTTCTCCTTGTTCATGCTTTTAATTTTATCTTTAGAACATTGAGGACAATGTTAGATTTAAGTTTGGGGGTATGGGAGAAACTTTTAGTTGCATTGATAAACTCCAGAGCCTAGAAATTTATGCTTATTAAGGATGGCACTAACCAATCTAAGTGGATGGAAGCATTTTAGTTGTAGGAGTTGAGGAATCAATCTGATTAGATGGAAACATCTAAAGAGTCTATTCATAAAAGCACAGAGCTCAGGTGTTAGAATTAAAGAAAAAACACGGTAGTTTCGCCATATCTCGTTGAATCCTTTTCACTTCTGTTTTTATTTTGTTTTCTTTTTAAATATGTTTCTCTAAGTGATTAGGTGGGGCTCACGATTCAAGTTGTTACCACTGCTAGGGTGAAATAGAGTGATTGAGATACAAAAAAAAAAAAAAAAAAAGTTGAAAAAAGTTGAAAAAAAAAAAAAAAAAAAAAAAAAAAGAAAAGAAAAAAAAGAAAGAGAAATTGAGACCAGACCATCAGACCAACCGGAATAAATTCAATAAAGTTGACCACTGGAACCCTTGTATATGCCAGCTGAGTTGACCTAGAGTTAGGATTATCGACCACTGGTTCCCTTGTATATGCCAGTGTGTTGATATTAGTCCAGACCAGTATCTCAGTCCATTAGGATAGGTTCGTTTTGGCAGTGGCCTTCAGACAGATATGAGAAACACTGTTCACCTTAGTCAACATCAAAACCATCTATGTTTTTCTATATCCATTTCTTAATCTATTCATGTGATTGGTTGACTCCGGTTATGATGTCCAGAAACTATCTGAGTAGAGCTCTGTGACTTATATATGAATTTTAGTATGCTTGAGTGCAAACTCGTGTACATCAATTGGAATTTCGCATCAGGGTACTTCCTCTTGTAGTCAATAAGTATGCCAACCAAGGAGATTCTTTAGTGCCTTCCAAGGTTCTGCATAAATAGCTAAGGTCTGGAGTGTAAAGGTTTTGTGGGTACACCTCTGGTAAACCCTCCCGAGACTATAACTCGGCCACTAGGGCCACCTAGGGGTTTAAAGGCTTATTGTATACGCTAAATGCAATCGACGATGCTGCTGCGGCAAATGAGTTAGGATTTTATTTTCTAGATTTGATTTTCTCGAGGACGAGCAAATAATAAGTTTGGGGGTATTTGATAGACGCATTTATGTGTCTATTTTGATCTCATTTATCTATTTTGTTGGTGCTCATTTTGTACTTATTTTGGTGTTTTATGTCTTTGTAGGTATTTTTGGAGAAATAAACATGTATGGAAAAATTGGCGCGAAAAGTGGTTTTTGCGCTCGTGGGAGAAAATTACTATACGGACCTCCAAATTACTAAGGGGCACCCAAATCACTATCGGCACCCAGCATCAGGATAAGGGGCACTCTATCTTCACCATTTGAATCCGAGTTTAGGCGGGAAAAAAGTTCGAGTTCGGTGCAAAGTTTTCTGGTTTATTTACGAAGGGATTCATGTGGGAGTTTGACGTGGATTTACATTGGTATGGGCCTCATTAACTCAAAACGAGTTGGTATAGGACCCAGGACTCGAATAAAAAGGCGTGTTATGGTAAGTCTCAATTAAACGAGAGGAAGAAGAGTTTCTCGGGTTCTTACGGGTGGTATATTTGGAAGATACGTGCAAATAAAGGGAATGTATACGCTGGTATTCGATTAGTTTCCATCATTAAGGGATTCTGACAACCCACAGACGCGTAAGAAAGACAAAAGAGGGAAGAAATCCCGTGGAGTGGCATGAAAGAAAAGGGAGTATTTCGGGAGATTTCGTGCAGTTACAATGACCCTGCCGTGTATATAAAGAGTGGAGAGAAGTCATAAAGGTTTTGTCGAGACTTTGGGGTACCAACAGAGGCATAGAAGAGGAGAAAATCGAGTTGCAGGAATTGTTTCTTCTGCTGGTGTAGAGGAAGAACACGAAGAACATTAGACAGCCCGGAGCGCCTTTTATTTTACTGACATATTAGTTACGTCGTTTCTGTAACGGTTGCTATTGCAACAATGTACATGTGATCATTTTTAGGTCTGTAGGTGCGGCGTTGCAAACTGGGCATTTGCTTTATTAGTTTTCTATTGTTTTTCACATCTTTGAGCTATGAACACCTATTTTGAGCACGTGAATAATATGAGGATCTAAACCCCTTAGCCCGGCGACGGAGGAAGCCATTGTTCCATGAAAAGTGGTATATTTCTATTTTAATTAATTTTTGCAATTTCTTTTATGATTATTTGCATGGAACTAATATTGGAAATGGATTTTTATTGAATGAGTGTGATTCGTTTTGATGGAGCATGCTTAGTTTAAGACTTTTGATGTTTCATGCTTAGTGTTTATAATTGTTACTTCGAAAATCTACTTGAGGCAATAAATTAGAATCAATTCAAACGCAAAGAATTGCATGAATATTGATTAGATTGAATCACTTAATTGGTCAATGGTGGAATCCTGAGTCTCGGTGCTTTTTATAATCTTGATAACAACTTCATAAGTTTTCTATTGAGTTTGAATCTAAAATTAAATCTTCACAAGTCTGAGTGAACGAACTTTACTACCATTTTCTACAACAACATAAAACCACATCACCGCACAAGGGGGAGTGTTATAGGGCCTATGGCCCATGGATGTGCGGTCCATTAGATGACTAGGTTTTCCCTTTCCAATATATAAAGAACATTGTATGTATATAATATCGAATGCCTCTTTATCAATAAGAAGTTCTTCTCATTCTCTAATTATTACTCCAAAATATCATAATTAAACATGAACAACAACATCAATAAATTTAAGTTACATCAGCCTATTGGTGTCGAAATGTCTTTGATTTCCGATAAAGCTTACTTCATAAAGGGTTTTCAAGGTCAAACTTGTTAAGATTACATCATTTTAACTTATGTCTCAGAGACCATATCAGGAAACTTTGTAACAAGCTAAACACAAGTAAAGATAGACATGGTAGAGAAAAAATTTGAATTATATAAAGAGAAAACTAACTTATGAACAAATAAGCCAAGTAAATATTGGACCAAGAACATAAGACCCTTAACTATGAGGTTAAGGGTCTCTAGTTATAAGGATTAAGAGACACATCATCTTGATCATGTGCTCCTCATGGGAGTATTGTATCTAAGCTACATATGTTCTATAATATTCTTATACATGGATTTGGGCTTGCCGCCTATTACATGTAGCCTTGTGGGCTTAAAGATACACGTGAAATATGGGCGTCCACATTATGCGATTTATCCATCGACCTTTAAGGAAAAAAATGTCTGATGTGATGTATTTTATTGTAGGTGCAGGACTATGCTTATGTTGCGGGTGTTCATATGTTCATGTGTTGGTACGGTTCCAAAGTTGTAGGAAATACGGGTTTGGATGGCGCCCCAAATCCAGTTCCGAATGGTGAATAGAAATTGAGTCTATTCCCAAAAGATATATCCCAACAGTTGTGTCTTAACGTTTTGAATTTAAACCGTTTTATCAACCGTCGTGTGTTTTGGAATCTTATAAAAACCTTTGTTCTTCATCAATGAAGACACAAAAAAATTCTTAGTCGCTTGTACAAAAATAAACTTTGCTTTTGAAAGTTTTCATAGAGAGAGTTTGGTGCTGCTTCATACGTTCGATTGATTGGTGTTATTCCTGTGCAAAGTTAACATCAATAGGTATAGTTGTATCTTGGCTAAACTTAATTATGGATTCGTCATTTGCCCCATTAATGGACGAGAAGTTAAAGTTTTTCGGAAAGAGGATTACCTCGCCTCTATACACCACCTTCCTTCATTGTTTTACTGTATGCATCTTGTTTTAACATGTCTGTGTTCTTAGAGGATTCTACCATTGTTTCTGCTTTAAAAGATATACTTACAATGGGTTCCATACAAGTGTTTGTGATTTTGTCACAAACAAGACTTGTGCAAATCAGAACAACCAATACACGGGTATTGAGTTTGGGTACTGATATTATCCATTGTGCGGTTTATAACCTAGATATTCCAACAATCTGAAAACTTTAATCGTATTTTTAGTATTTGGGTTATATATGAGTTTCATGTCCGTGGATTATTCATTGATTGCATATTGGTTTCTCTGGAACTATGAATGACAATACTATGAATCATTTCCAATTGTTTAGTTTTGATACAACTTTGGATTAATAGTAAGTGTTTGTACCCAAAATAAATTCTAGGCACAAAACACGATTAATTGATGATGATGATGATGATGATGAAATTAGGGTTTATGAAACAAATTGAAGAAACAAAAAAGACAAAGAATTTAACGTGGTTGGCGATTGATGCCTACGTCCACGGATGGAATCCCATAGGGAGAGTATTGTATTGATATGATTACAATTGTTGTGGTACGGTTAGCTAACCTAGAATTCCTTGTCCCTTGAGGTAGATTTTGGCCTTTATTTATAGGCAAAAAATCCTAATTTGGTTCCATAATAACCTATATTCATAGTTATCCAAAATAACCACCGGATTTGTACTTATCCTTTAATATTTGTGTATCCTTGAAGATCCATGTCTATCTTGAGAGATTCTTGTTTATCTTCATCATATTTGTGCATATCTTGAAAGATCCTTGTATATCTTCCAAGATTTGTGTCTATCTCAAAATGACTTCTCTGATAAGTCATTTGGGCTTCTATAATAAGCTAGACTTGGCTTCTATATTAAACCCACGGGTTGGTTTCCTCAATAAACCTCCAGACTTCCTCAATAAGTCCGGTTTGGACTTCTGGAATCTTCTTTAACGGATTTTTTGGGCTTGATTCACGGGCTTCTGGTGTATTTTATACACGGTGCAAACATCGCCCCCTCTTAACCTCCAACTTGTTGGGGGTTAAGAAGTTTGTTTTTCCTTCAAATCGACCGTTGATGACGTAAATCGCCCCCAAGCATTTGTAGAGACATTGCAAAGACGCCCCCAACTGTAATTACCTGCAAAAAATAAAAATAAAAATAAAAATAAAAATAATATTGCTCACGTGCTAGGCGAGACTTTTGCCACGTGGTGGACTTGTGATGCTCGAGAGCTAGTCGAGTCTTGAGTGAAATGTAATGTGCTTATGGGCCGGGCAAGGCTTTTGCTCGCAACATAACAAGGCTGTAGCGCTCGCTGCAGGCGGTGGCTGTTGCTTGTGTTGAGTACGAGTCTTTGGACCAATATCGGGCATTGGGCTCGTGGTCGAAACGAGACTTTGTGCTTTCCAAGGTGCAAGTCTTTCATACTCGCGTGCAAGACGAGATTTTATGCTTGCGATAAGAGCAAGACTTAAGTGCTCACGTGAAAGGTGAGGCTTTAGGTGCTTGCGATGTGATGCAAGGCTAAATATTGAAGGTTTTAAGCAATCCTCATCTTGAACTCTCGATCATGTCGCTATCCACGAACCTCGAACCCGATCATGTCGCTATCCACGAACCTCGAACTCGATCATGTTGCTGCTCCAAGTGCACCTCCAAGTTTCTAGAACACTGGATTTTTTGCTTCCATGTTGTAGGGGAATTAAAAGACGATTCTAACGAGCCAAAAATCACTCAATTCGGACTTAAAACGAAGAAGTTATTGACTAAACAAGATTTGCACGAATCACGCGTGATAGGCAGGACTAAGATTCTTGAGTCATGCTTTATTGCACAAATGATGGTTTGCACAGTTGGTCAAGATTGCAATACACGAGCTTGGAGAGTGCGGCGTTCGAATCCCAACTCCAACGCGCCCATATTTTTCCTTGATACGTTGATGTGTTGATGTTGCACCGAACCGTCCCAGGTTTGGTTGGACCGAACAGACATTACGAACCGGATAGGATCTAATCGAACCCGTTTGTTTGAACCCCGAGAAGTTGGACCGTGGTTTGGATGGATCTTACGGCTTGGATCTTACGCATTTGACGGATATGATTTCTTGGATCCGGAGCCGTACGGGGGGTTGGACAAATCGTACGGATCCGTCCGGTGGAGCTCCAGACGGATCAATTGGTTGAGTCGAAGGCGTACTCGAGCTGCACCTATGTGGTTGTACAAAGGAGAGGCTTTGGCAACGCCTTACGTAACAAATATATTTGTTGCTTTTAGTGTGCTCTCTGGCATTTGTTTTCGCAACTTTGTGATTGATGCATCTATTTGTAAATTAATTATGTCAAATTTGCAACGAGTTACGTAAGAACCCTATTTTTCTTCTTTTTCTCACTGATTTTTGCATGTAATTCGTGCAGATTTCTTCCACGCTTTTCTCAATGGTAGAACACGATTGTTTTCACGAATCCCCTTAGTCGGCGCCAATGTTTGTACCCAAAATAAATTCTAGGCACAAAACACGATTAATTGATGATGATGATGATGAAATTAGGGTTATGAAAAAAATTGAAGAAACAAAAAAAAGACAAAGAATTTAACGTGGTTCGGCGATTGATGCCTACGTCCACGGATGGAATCCCATAGGGAGAGTATTGTATTGATATGATTACAATTGTTGTGGTACGGTTAGCTAACCTAGAATTCCTTGTCCCTTGAGGTGGATTTTGGCCTTTATTTATAGGCAAAAATCCTAATGCAGTTCCATAATAACCTAGATTTTATCCAAAATAACCACACAATTTGTACTTATCCTTTAATATTTGTGTCTATCCTTGAAGATCCATGTCTATCTTGAGAGATTCTTGTTTATCTTCATCATATTTGTGCATATCTTAAAAGATCCGTATATCTTCCAAGATTTGTGTCTATCTCAAAATGACCTACGATAAGTCATTTGGGCTATAATAAGCTAGACTTGGCTTCTATATTAAACCCACGGGTTGGTTTCCTCAATAAACCTCCGGGACTTCCTCAATAAGTCGATTACGGGCTTTCTAGAATCTTCTTTAACGGGCTTTTAGGCTTGATTCACGGACCAAGGTGTATTTTATACACGGTACAAACAGTAAGAATCGTTGATTGGGTGAGAATTGAAACACACTCTTGGTTGTTAATGTCTTACAATATCCGTGTGTTAGTATCATACATCCATTGCTCTTTATAATTAATAAGAAATATGGTTGTATGTGAACTTTGGTTGGTATTTACCGTTTCCATTGTTTATTGTAGTAAACGATGACGAACGGAAGCGACACCAACGGTGAGAAAATCACCAACCCGCCCAACGGTTCTAACAATGGTTCGACGAATGATGCCGGTCCCTCCAAAGCAGTTACTTCCTCTCATTCCCATACTGAAAAGCCCGAGAAATTTAATGGTTTTGATTTTAAAAGGTGGCAGTCAAAGATGCTCTTCTACCTGACAACATTAGGCTTGGCTGCATATCTCACGGAAAGTCCTCCAACTGCGAAGGATGGTGATGCTCTTCAAGTCTCGGCAACACAAGCTTGGCTGCACTCCGATTTTCTCTGTAAGAATTATATTTTGAATTGTCTGGAAGATTCCCTATACAGTGTTTATTATCCTATGAATACTGCGAAAGAAGTATGGGAGTCGCTGGAGAAGAAATATAAGACTGAATCGGCGGGAGTGAAGAAATTTATAGTTTCTCGATTCCTGGACTTTAAGATGATGGACAACAAGTCTGTTATGACGCAAGTTCAAGAATTCCAGATGATTCTTCACGAATTGAAGGCTGAGAAGATGACTTCAAGTGAATCCTTTCAAGTCGGCGCCTTAATTGAGAAATTGCCTCCTTCATGGAAGGAGTTCAAAAATTATCTCAAACACAAAACCAAGGAAATGACCTTGGAGAACTTGATATGCAGACTGCAAGTTGAGGAAGAAAACCGTACTGCTGAAAGGAAGAATAAGAAAGTTATTGGCGATAACAAAGTCAATATGGTGGAAGACGGGACCAGTAGCAAGAAAAGGAAAAGAAAGAACCATGGAGGAAACAATGACAACGGTAAAGGAAAGAAAAAGAAATTTAACGGAGAATGTTACAACTGTGGCAAGAAAGGTCATTATGCGAAAGATTGTAAATCAAACAACAACAAGGAGAAGAAAACCAAAGCGTCTGGGAGTGAAGATGAATCTGAAATAAACATGGTGGAAATGCTCACTCATGGATCTCCAGGCTCAAAGGTATGTCTCAGTCTTCCCCCATTTAAGGTCTCAGTTGTTTCAGAAGTAAACTTGATTAATAATACCAACGACTGGTGGGTGGATACTAGGGCAACGAAGCATGCTTGTTCCGATCGAAGTCTGTTTGCATCTTATGAGGAGATGAAAAACGCAGAGCCTGTGTTCATGGGAAATGCTGCAACTGCGGAGGTTAAACGGAATGATACCGTAATTCTGAAATTTACTTCTGGAAAGAAACTCACCCTTACCAATGTCCTACATGTGCCAGACATTAAGAAAAGTCTGATCTCCGGCAGTCTTCTCGTAAAGAATGGCTTTAAGTTAACATTTGTGTCAAATAATTTTGTTATCTCCAAGAACGGTGTTTACTTGGGGAAGGGTTACCTCAATGGAGGTCTGTTTAAGGCAAACGTAGCAACTGTCAAGTCGTAAAGAATAAAGATGTTGTCTGTTAGCATCCCAATGGATTGGACAGTGGTTTTTATGATTATAGTATCTATATCTACTATGTATTACATAAGTCTTTATTTTATTATGTTGAAGTTTGTCAGTTTAGGAATTGGTATGTGTCTGTAATCGATTCCTGGAACTTGTTGTTTCGTAATAAAATTCATTTGGTTTCTAAATTCAAGTGTGTTACTGTGGTTAACTGTATACTATGTGAATTTGGGTTTTGTCTTGGTGATAAAACAAATTTGGTTTTATAAGTTGGCTAAATTAAGAATGTTAATTTATAAGTTGCAAGTTTTCTAACTAAATGAATTCAAGGGTTTGTATTAGTGCAGGTATATCAAGTTTGTAAGAAAATTTGATCTACCAAGGAAGGATTTATACAGAGGTTATACATCCTTCAGACTAATTGCATTTTATCATGATAGAGAGCTAGAGTCAGGAAAATAATGATTTCATTTCTGGGCTCTCGTTTCAGGACGCATGATCAGAAGTTTTCCTTCTTGACATTTCAAATCTCCACAAAGACTAACAAGACATAGTGAGTGTTTTGTTGGATACTGACTGATTTTCGTAACAAGAAATGACACCCCTGCAACTGTGGGGTATGTGCAGTTGGTCCTAATCTAACTAGGTGTCCTGTCATTTTCGTTTAAGGAAAAATGATGTGGTGCACTTGCGTCTCAATCAGTAAACGTTCATGCATTATTACGGTGTGTAGTTACTACTAGCGTTTACAGTACAGTAGTGCAAACTTAATTTGAGGAAGTAAATATAGGGTGTACCAAGATTGGATACTTAATTAATTTGGTCAGAGACCAAGTACTAATCAGTGGTTGATTAAATAATTAAGAATCAATAATATTGACTGTATATATATACTTGACTATCATGACGGATGATATACTTAAATTTGTGTTTTGCTAACATGGAAAAACTGTACTGTCAGCAATATGCCAAGGTATGTATTCGCTGAAATGTGGGGGTTGGCTAAAGTCTCGACGTATCCGTCTAAGACTTAACACCTCAAGCAATTACTCTCTAAAAAAGGAATGATAACCGTACGTTATAGAAATTCTAAGGATAATCGAGTGGATCCATTATAGAAGGATTATCTGGAGAGATGCTAATTGCATCATCGAGGGAAATGGGAGTATTTGCCTACAAATAAAGAGCAAGTTCTGGCGGTAACCCAACTTAGCGATTGGAGATTCCATGGACTAGGTTCAAAAGGGAAAACTAAGTTGTAACATATTCTTAGAGACACTTTGAAAGAGATTACTTTCTTTCCCATTTCTATGATTCTAAATGTGTCACCTGTCGAGTGAAAGGTTGAGAATTTCTCTTAATGATTCCTATAGCTTAGTCTAACTAAGAAAAAGTATGGCAGGATACTTTCAAATAGGAGATCACCTATATGAGTGTGAAGTGGGGCCGCTTCAGTGATAACTATAAGGCTATGTTAATCTAAAAGCACTCATGAATTCCAAGTTTGTTCGGGGCAGAAATGAGCACAGCGAGAACTAGCAAGTAAGGAAATAAGCTATGTGATATCTATTGTATCGACTTACATTATAAAGTTGAGCGATTCAAGACATCGCGTTCCGCGAGCAACTAGTAAGTCCGGTAGATATTCACTACGGAAGATTCAAAGCCAAAAGCTATCTTTCCCGATGTAGTGATGTTAGCGCACCAACTCTCTAGTGTCTTGCATTAGAGTATAGGATTGAATTTAAGCATCTTGAAATTTTCTAAAAGACAATTTTATTCATGTGGGGGATTGTAGGAAATACGGGTTTGGATGGCGCCCCAAATCCGATTCCGAATGGTGAATAGAAATAGAGTTTATTCCCAAAGATATATCCCAACAGTTGTGTCTTAACGTTTTGAATTGGCCGTTTTCTCCAACCGTCGTGTCTTTTGGAATCTTATAAAAACCTTTGTTCTCCATCAATGAAGACACTGAGAAAATTCTTAGTCGACTTGTACAAAAATAAACTTTGCTTTTGAAAGTCTTCATAGAGAGAGTTTGGTCTTTGCTTCATAAGTTCGATTGATTGGTGTTATTCTGTGCAAAGTTAACATCAATAGGTATAGTTGTATCTTAGCTAAACTTACTTTTAGTTAGTCGTTTGCACCATTAATGGACGAGAAGTTAAAGTTTTTCGGGGAAAGAGGATTACCTCGCCTCTATACACCACCTTCCTTCATTGTTTCTTTTGTATGCATCTTGTTTTAACATATCTGTGTTCTTAGAGGATTCTACCATTGTTTTTACGCTTTAAAAGATATACTTACAATGGGTTCGGACAAGTGTTTGTGATTTTGTCACAAACAAGACTTGTGCAAATCGAGAACAACCAATACATGGGTATTGAGTTTGGGTGCGATATTATCCATTGTGCGGTTTATAAACCCGAGATATTCCAACAA
>JAJJWW010006423.1:0-44986 GCA_023531295.1 Papaver armeniacum | reverse complement strand
AAACTCTTGCAAGAGTAATATCCATCGTATGAGCCTCGGTTTTAGCCTCTTTCTTTGTAAGCAAGTACTTAAGCGCTGCATGATCAGAAAAGACAACAACTTTTGTACCAATTAGATAAGAACGAAACTTTTCTAAAGCAAAAAAATGGCTAATAACTCTTTTTCAGTGGTTCACTACACCATTTTTAGGAATTAGCAACGGAGCCTGGACGTTGCTGACCGGGGTCGCAACGGCAGGTTGACGTTGCAAAACACGGTGTTGCAGTTTTTCGCAACGGCATAAGCTCCGTTGCGATTCTTGGTCAGCAACGGATATTCGCAACGTACCGTGCCGTTGCGACTTTGTCTATTCGCAACCAAGGTCTGTCGTTGCTAAGATGTTTCTAATTACAGGATACCCCTACCCGAACTATGGTTCGGTTCTAATTTATTGTTCTCGTTCTAATTTAGCAAACAACGTCGACGTTGCTAAGCTTTCGAACACAAAAAAAAAGGTCGTGTCTTCATTGACCTGGTCAAAATCCATTCCCCCACATTTACCCCACTCGCAGCTTACCCAATTCCCCGTATTCATCATTCCACATATATACAAACTATGTCATTCATTCAATGGACATTCACAGATATACAAACTATGACATATTCATTCAATTTCATTTCCACATTCACCATTATGAAAAAATAATTCTTCAATTGAAGTTAACAAGTATGACAATTTGATACAAACTATGTCGTTCATTTAATGTACATACACGTAAAAACATACTTAGTTCCTAAGTTCAACAGTAGAAAGTTCAAATTCCTAAGTTCTTCTAACTTAAATCTCTATAAGGAGACACTACATTAACTTACAAATCTTCCAACTACTAAGGGACTTAATGGCTGCTGCTTTGTTCTCCAACCTTTCTGATCTCACAATAGAGCATCATTCAATTAACCTGCGAACAAAGCATCACAAATTATTCCAATCACATATCCAAAAGATGCTTATAAAGATTGAGTCGAAGACTAATAGGCTACGAAAAGGGATTTTTGAGCATTTAATCGAGACTATTGACCGTTTCACTCCGAGCGCCACACAAAGCTTGTCCATCAAACTATAACTAGGAAAGAAAACAAGAGCACCACCTAGTACAATCTTGCAAATTTCCTCCAAAGAAGCACCAAGTTCATCCTTCAAAATCAAAATCAGTGAATATTAGGACTGTACATACTAGTTACCATAGCAGTCTTAACATGTTAAATTTACTATAGTAATCATATATACAGAAAAGTATATATACATCGCCTATGTTGTAGCTTTCATTGAATTGATAATTCCTCGGGCCAAATGAAACTAAAGCGGACTACGGCTATAGCTTTCATATCCCTAAACAAAATTTTCTCAAGTGCGAAAACACACTAATGTTACAGATCTCATTGAGAATATCGTTTATATAGGCCACCTTCTCTCGAATAAACAAGGTATCGTGCTCTACGTGCTTTGTGATACACACATTTAACATTGACATGAATTATGAGATGAATATTATCATTATACATGCACTCGCACAAAAAATTTCGGACACGTCGAAAATTGTATGAAACAAGTTGGATACAGTTGAACTCAAAGTTCTTGGACGGGTGAGATGATTCCAATGGTAAATGAATATGAATCAAGCAAAACTTTTGACTAATCATAGATCCATGAAGCAATGATCTCTTGCATTTGACCCATACTAATATTAATAAAAGAGAAATTGAAAATGCTTGGTCAAGTAGGACAATATAGATTTGGAGGCTTACCCAGATGTAAGAATAATGGTCGTGGAAAGATCAAGAATTTCTCTTCAAGACAACAATGTGGATTCAAGCACCACATGCTCAAGGTATTCATCCATTCACGCATTTTTGTCCTATGCGTAATGTGGTTAGCGAACGAAAGTACAAAACCTGCTCAATAAGCTTACACAAAGGCTGCTACCAATATATTTTTTTGTTTCAACTTTGAAAATTAGTAATCCCCTATTTTGAATGAACAAAAGCAATCGCAAAACCAACACATTCGTCATCCATAAAACTCAAGAGGCCCTAGTCCTTTCTTTCGTACTATGCCTAAGAAATAAACTAGGTGATCTAACCAAATCAAATACATACAGTATTAGGTATTAACCAGTACCAAAAGTCACCTGAAATTGGTGATGCAAGCATAGCCAATTCCAAAGATTCGGCGCTGCCCGACATGCAATAGGAACAACATCCGACATTTGTTTCCAAAAAGCACTAAATAACTCATATTCAAGCAATAGGAACATAAACTCATATTCAAGAAAGTACACAATATAGAAAGATTCACATTGTTATGCAAAAGGAGCAAGATGCAAAATTTGACATTGCAAAAATTTTGAAACAAAATAAATAAGGACCAATCATGTACCACTAAATCAAAGATTGATTGAGGTAAGCCACTCTATTTATGTTGCAAAATAAATCCCGAGGCACAATCAGACCGTGAATACTATATTACCCTACAAACAGAGAAGATATAGTAATCAAGAACACAGAAAAACAAAATTACAAAGTAAGTTATACATATCCTAATCAAAATCAAATCAAATAGCAACAAAATTCAGTGACTAACAACAAATTATGACTAAATCCTAACCAAACTTTTGTACTCACTAAAGCATATTATTTGTACCTTCTCTAACGAATCCGGGGATGCGAATAGTAAGTACTGTAATGGTTTTTAGCATACATAGCAAGTATTGTAATGGTTTAAGTGCACAACCAAATCCATGTCAGAATTAAAGCACGTCTAAACAATAACACTTCCTTCAACTATGGAGATGCGAATAATTTCATGGTAAACAAAAAATTGGCATATATTATCATAGAGATGAAATATCACTCCATATCTTATCATAGAGATGAACTAAACAATACTGTGAGACATGGTATTCAGGACCATTAGTCAATGAGGATGTGATGAAGCCCTTGGAGTACTCAACTTTAACCACGATCCTGAAAGATAATGAAAAGGAAACAAATGAGAAGCTACGTAAAATATGGATGGCATTTTTAGCCAATAAACTTTCGTGATAAAAAGCATATAAAACAACCATGGTATGTTTAACCATCAAACGTTAGAAGATCTTTGCCGAACTTACCCGAGTCCGGGCTCGGTCCAACACCGCTTTAAGCTCGTTTCTACCTCCCTTCCAATGTAATTTCTGGAAACAATAACAAGACTTTGCTTTGTAACTTCAACTTTGTCAAATTCGACTGCTGTGAATTCCTTAATTCTTCCCTAATGAAAACTATTGAAACTTAAGGGGGTAAGAACACAAATGCGGACTCATTCATTCTCAAGCAGGAGAGACCAAAGATATATGCAACCAAAACACAAGAGAAATACATCACTTGAAATCAAAATACTTTTATCTCTATAATTTTTAGCATTTGCAAGAAACAACTACATATTTGAAACGAGGAGATATCAACTCCTTTATGTATAACAGACGGATGGAGGAAAGCAAATTAGCCACCTAGATTCCGCCTTGATGTAGGGAGGTTAACAACTTAACAGGCCTCACTGATATGTGAAGACTATTCTTATGCTGTAATCGTCAAATCACAGGCCATATAAAACCAAAAAACTAGAGTAGATGAAGGTAAAGATCACAATTCTTGTATCCAAGCCAAGAATTTAATTTAGATAGTTGAAACAAACCCAACAATCTACAAACAAATTTGATTAAACTCGAAATAAAAAAAGAAAAGAGAATTATACCTGACTAATGATGGAATTATCACAATGATCTCTTTTGACCATATTACCAAGCACTGCAAACATAATGAAGCTAAGAATACCACCCAAAATCTGCATTGGATCTACAGCTATAGCCATTTTCTCTTCTCCTTGTGTTGAAAGATAGAAGTTGCCCTGACCTCGGCGACTACAAAATATTGAATGCAAACAAGTTCAACAACCAATACATACTCAACCACAAATCTGGCATATCGAAAATAAGTACCGAAAATTGTACACTCAACTGGCTATGGTTACCAGTGATAAACTAACCTGATCCTTGTAAGAATTTTACTGGAAACTCATATAAACACATAGTATAATGTATAAAAATTTCAGATCAAGCTAACGGTCGGATTCTCGAAATGAGATATACAATAGGTCTGGGTCTGGGGTAGAAATCAGAGGTGCAATCAAAATGTTAGAGCTTCTAAGACTTATCTATGTCTGATCCCTATGAAATTTTTACAGGGTATTGAAAATATCATAAATCAACACATATAAAAATTCATCAATTTCTAATAGTTATATTACGAAATACAAGGTCTCAAACAGACCTGTTCGGAATTTAATCCTGCGTAAACACAAATCGATTCGGTGGGTTGATTCAGGGTCTTAACATAATCCGATCATTCTCAAATTTTAACCTAACATTCCAGGTATATACAATTATGACACTTCAAAAATTGGCTGCAAGCTAACGGTTGAATTGTTAATTAACAAAAATACTATGTTATATACAAAACTAGGGTTTCATGAACACCCGCATTTAAGATTTACCAAGTCAAAATCTATGAACAACCAAAGTAATTGAGAAGCTTAAACAATCAAAAATTAAATTGATAAAGCAGCAATAAACTTGCCTTTGAATAGAAAGAAGAGATGAATCAAACCAACAAAAAAAATAAAATCAAAAATCAATCTATCTCTCGATCAAGTTCGCTGCTTGTGACATCTCGACCATTCCGAGTTCACCAACAGGAGTTGAAGCATTTTTTCCACCAATGATTTTTAGAGCAACAAATGCATAAACCTATAAAAACTCATCGCAGATATGAGTCATAACTAGATAGATCCACAAAACCACTTACCATCAAGGGTCATAGCATACTTGAGAACAGGGAAGGGAACTCGGGAGGCAGCTCTGTAGAGTAAAGGAGCATTCACCTAAAAACATTATTCCAAAGCTTCCTAACCAGAGAAACATTGAAATGTTAATAAACGAACAAAAGACAGATCATTGTATTTGGCTACAAAGGTTATGGAGAAAAACAAAGAAGACTTGATATCATTTCCAAAGCTTCCTAGATTACCATTTACTGAAATTTGAAACAACTTTTGATTTACCACTTCTTCCAATAACAAAACCTAATAAAAATCTATATAAAATCCATTATACTCTAAATCTTTTACTTACAAGAACAAAAAACCCCAACAACAAAACATTCATACAATGATTGAACATAAAAAAAAAAAAGGATTGCCCTAGAAATCTCAAAAATTACCTTGATATCTTCATTTGAAACACCATAATCCAGATTAGAAATATAAAGCTTGTTACTCCCAGTATACATAGCAAAGAATTGAATACATATCATACATACCACCTGCACTTCTAACAAAAATCATCAATCAAAACCCTAATTCCCGAACAAAAATTCAAATCCAAAATCAAAAACCCTAATTTACCTTTTCTTCAACCTACCGAGTTTGAATCGACACTTGATTTAGCACCATCACCATAAATAACCAGGGGCTAGCAACCGATTCTACATCAACTTTTGATTTCTTCCTCTCAAGACCAAAACCCTAATTTATTTTCTTCACCCAAAACTCGCCAATAGCAACACCGTTACCTCCCCTCGATTAATCAAGCTACAAGACTTCTATGAATCATTCACTTAATTAAAACTCAAATCTTCCGATTTGAAATCAACATAAAAACAACGAAGAGAAGGTTTTTCGTGAGTCGCAAAGAGAAGGGATGAAAGTTCTCAAAAGAAATGAAAGGAAAAATCGAAGAAGGAAACATAAAGGCAGATAAGTCTTGAAGGGTAGAAAAAAAAACAAGAGTACTTGACCAAACTTTGACTTGGGCGTAAATATAAGTCATTGTGTTCCCAACCACATGCGCGCTTTGCACGCTTAAACACAGAGAGCGCTTGCGGTTCGCAACCTACGTGCGTGGTTGCAAAATTCGCAACGGCACCCATCTGTTGCTAGAAATTAGCAACTAAGATTCGCAACCGAAATTTCGCAACCGACCTAGTGCCGTTGCGAATCTTAGTTACGAATCCCTTAAAATGGTGTAGTGGTTGTGTAGTTTTTTTGGGCCTCATTTAACGTTCTAGAAGCATAATAAATAGCATGGGGAAGCTTCCCCACACGTTTCCCAAGCACCGCACCAACCGCATAGTCACTTGCATCACACATGAGATCAAAAGGCTTGCTCCAATCCGGTGGTTTAATGATAGGGGCTGAAATCAAAAGTTCTTTCAAACGATTGAATGCCACCATACACTTTTCATCAAAGTTAAAAACCACATCTTTTTGCAATAAGTTACAAAGTGGTGATGCTATCTTGGAAAAGTCCTTGATAAATCTACGATAGAAACCTGCATGACCAACAAAAGAGCGTATCTCCCTTACCGTAGTGGGAGGGGTTAAAGCACGAATAAGGTCTATCTTAGATTTATCAACTTCCAAGCCTTTAGAAGATACTATATGGCCTAAAACTATGCCATGAGTTACCATAAAATGGCACTTCTCCCAATTCAGCACAAGATTTGTTTCAACACATTGTTCAAGGATTAGAGACAAATTATTCAAGCAAAGGTCAAATGAATCACCAAAGACACTAAAATCGTCCATGAACACTTCGATTATGTTTTCAACATATTCCGAAAAGATACTTACCATACACCTTTAAAAAGTAGCTGGAGCATTGCATAAGCCAAAAGGCATCCTTCTATAAGCAAAAGTACCGAAAGGACAAGTGAAAGTGGTTTTCTCTTGATCCTCCTGGCGCTATTACAATCTGATTATAACCTGAATAGCCATCAAGGAAGCAATAATAAGAGTGTCCAGCTAAACGTTCAAGCATTTGATCAATAAAAGGTAAAGGAAAGTGATGTTTTATAGAAGTGGCATTCAATTCTCTATAATCAATTCAAACCCTCCAACCGGTTTGCACACGAGTTGGGACAAGTTCGTTCTTATCATTCTCCACCACTGTCACACCTGATTTCTTTGGTACTACTTGTACCGGGCTCACCCACTTGCTATCGGATATGGGGTTGATAACACCCACTTCCAAAAGCTTGAGTATCTCCTTTTTCACAACTCCCATCATGGGAGGATTCAAACAACGTTGTGCTTCCCTTGTAGGCTTTACATCGTCCTCCAAACGAATCTTGTGCATACAAACGATAGGGCTTTGTTGATGGTGGATTTTCGTTCAAGTTTAAATTTGTAAAAAACCAGAAAAAATCATGCGCTGACATCTTGTAAAAGATAAAGCCATTTATAAGTGTTGGATACTCCTCACTTTATTCACCAAGAATGGAGCATGTAGCAACAATCCCATTCTCGTGAATACATGAAATTCCTCCAGGTTGGAGCATGTGGCAACAATCCCTTCCTTTGAATTTCATATCACCTTGTATTTCCGGTACTCATTATCGATGTGGCATGACGATTGAGTGTTACTCTTTCGCAGTAACACGAACCTCCAAGCACTATAATGAAACCATGTACGAAATACCCATACAGGTGACTCTCGGTGTGTTATACTAGCCCGATTGATCCCCTCTCGGTGTGTTATACTAGCTCCTGATTGAGCATCCTGGACCGACCGTATCGGTCCGGATATGATTCGATCGTAGTCATCCAACTCCATAAGCATGATTGATGACCCCAGGATCAATTCCATCACCCCAGCAGTGTATGGAATACCCACGGCCGACCCCCGCATGGTCTGTCATTGTCCTAGATTGCCAAGAAACCGTTCATACCAAGCATTATGGACGGAAAACCCTAAATTAGGGTTTGCGGCATATTACATGCGTCGCAAAGCGGTCTCAACCATCCATCTTCGCAGGTATAGATGGAGGGTGTAGATGTAGATTCAAAGGGCCCAGAGCATGTCAACACGATCACCGTGGGCCCGCCTACACACTTGACCAATCGGTCAAGACCAACCATGCTTGGTTGCAACAAATTTGTACGCTCAAATGGAGCATGGTCACGCAGGTATGAAAGCCAAAATTAGGGTTTCAAGTCATCACGAGCGTCCATCTTCTCCGGCACGAATGGAGGGTCATAGATTAGATTAAGCAGGTCCGGTCATACCAGCATGACCACCGTGGGCCCGTCTATCCCCTCACTTGATCGGCCAAGGCATATCATGCCTGGCCATCCCAAACCGTCCACCCAAACTTGCGTGGTTACACTTCCCAAATTGCAAATCGATCTCGACCACTCAACTTCACCTGACGATTTGAGTGGCTTAGATCACGTTTTCATGGGATAGTCGGTATAGGTGTGAACACCACCTACCACCTACACACTGTATGATCGACCAAGACCGACCAAGATGGGTCGTCTTGAAACGCGTGCGATGCCAAACTAGGGATGTCACGCGGTTTACAACTCCTTTGCGGCAATGGATTTACCGCAAAAACGATCTCGACCACTCAACTTTACCTGGTCAAATTGAGTGGCCTAGATCGCGCCTTCATGGGACAATGAGGTATGGACGTGCACACTGGCATGCTCGTCTACACATATGCCCTAGTCGGTCCTCTCCAAATCCCTTTCCATGCTTGGTTTCACCAAGTCAAGAGTGATGCTTGCGCACTTCTTCAAAAACCCTAATATTCATTAATCTGGCCGCAGATGAGTGTCTCAAAGATCATCTCATCCGTCCAACTTCACCAGCTTGGTTATACAACCCTGGTAGGGAGTTATTTGGTTAGTGAGGCGTCATTACTCATCACTTTACCACACCATAATGCAGTACCTGCATAAAATACACACGATACTTCACAAGTATCGACTTCCTGAATAACGCAGTTATTCAATTCATCATTACATGCTATCTTTCGTGGATCCACGATCCACACATTCCAGACATCAATCATGTCACAAATCGGGGGATACATACCGGGGTATTGGTCTCAGCGGTTTACGACGTGCGGCGTGCAACGCGCCATCACAAGAACGTGTTCGGAAGTCATGGACGGTTAGAGATGAACATGAGAAGTGGGCAAGGCTGGTCGTGTATCACCAACGCACAACTCCACTACTCCATCACTCCACTTCCTCCACTTCCCACGAGAGACGTGAATAAGGCTCAATGACTTGTATAAATAGGTTCTCCGCCTATTTCAAACGACAACACAAGTCCGGACGAGACGAAAAACCAAGTGTTAATACAAAACTTATTCCAACACCCCAGAGCTTGCTTGCATCAATCACAAGCATGCTCACCTTTTCGTTACAAGTCATAAGCAAGCCAACACCTTCACAATCTCAACACCTTCTTCGCTTCCCTCCCTAAGATCAACCCCATCTCCTTCACTTTGTGACCGAAACAAGTCTGGAACGGCCATTTCGTGGTTTAGGCCGGACTTGCACAGATTGATCTCTCGAATCTACAAGCCCTCACCGCGCAGTGCATTTGTTTAAGGTTTAGATTCATTCCTCATCCACACCCCAAATTACCAAATTCTGCATGAATAGTTTTCACCCGTAAACAATTGGCGACCACAGTGGGAGATTGGTCTCTCGGTTACAAAAAATCGAATTCTCAATTCTTCTGGTCTTCGTCTCACGTATCCTCACCCGGAATCCGCAGTGTGGTTCGGATATCATGGGAAGCATAGCTGGAATGTTGGAGGATGTCTTGGCAAATCAAGCCGGTATCACCGTATGCGGAGCGAGACGTTTCGCCTTTTGAATGATATAGCAGCACAACTACAAGGAGGGTCGATAGGCATCAACTCGACAAGGTAAGAAATGTTGAATCCTTAGTCGGGAGTCACACCTTTACAAGTGGAGAAGCAAAAGAGCACGTAGTCGAAAAACGAATCAGAAAGATGGACAACATGGTCCGGGACAGAGGAAAAGACTTGTCCGGAGTACTACAATGTCTCGCGATAAAGAAAGGGAGCCTGCAGCCTATGGAGCCCTGCTAGAAGATTTATATCTCAAAACTCTTGCTGAAGCCCGGAAGACTGTCCAATCCGCGTCGACCTTCCAACCGAGGAAGGAGAAGGAGAAATCAATCGGGAAATACCTGAATACAGAGGATGGGAACGTTCAATCCGATCACCTCAGCAGTGACATTACGACACCTTCCACATCCCTTTACCTAGGCAAGCGATCCACAGATATGATGGCGCTCTCAAATCTTCCAACTTCGTCTCCTGTTCCACATCAAAGCCACGGAGAGACATCACAACGCCCACTAACGCAGGAAAAGCCAGACTCAAGGTACCTACATTTCCCCTTCCCAATGAAGAAGATTCTGGAGCTACTGGAGGCGTGGGTACGAAATGGAGAGGTGGAGCTACCCCCGGTATGGCGTCCGCCTACTGATCAAGAAGTAATGGACCCGAGGTACTGCCATTTCCACCGGTTCCTCCATCACCCCACCACTGAATGCAACGCTTTGAAGCGCACTATTCAGGAGAAACTTGGTCCAGAGCGATAACTCTGAGAGATTGGTGCGGAGGATTTTCTTAGAAAGGCTACTCCGGTTCGATACAAGTGAGGCTTCGAAAGCAAGTAAGTTCTACTCAACAATTTTAAAAGAAGGATAGTTTTAGAATTCACTGGGTACTTAGCATCCCGCACATGGAGAAAGAGGCTCAGTGATCAAATGCCATATTTGTTTCCCTTCATACCTCCCTTTTACACACATTTGCAACTTCATATGACATGCGTAACCATTCATGACCAAGATGCAAATTCCATTTAAAATAACCTCTTTCGAAAAAGTTATTCACAAAACTATCTCAAAATAAACCAGTTCAATTACCTATTCAAAACCTAAGTCAAATTACGAAAGAAAATCCTCACTATCACTCAAAAAAGAAAAGCGTCTAAAAAGAAAAGGCAAGTATATAGCACGAATACTTCAAGGAAAGTCCTTCAAAGAACAACTCGTCCTTCGGAGAGAGACTTTCATCCTTTGAAGCGCAGCCTGTTTCGACCCAGGTTTCTTAGATAACTTCTCAACCTCTTCTTCCCGGCGAGCAATACAGTCCGCGAAGGGACTTCATCCCGTAATTTCGAAGCTCCTGAATCTTGGAGAACCCTTTGAAGAACCAAGGAGCATTGAAGTCATCATCGCAAACACGTCCCGATGGCACCTCCAATCTTCAATCATCTCCTCGAAACGCTCGACTCGTGGCGCTCATCCTATGGATAGAAACTAAAGCTTCTTGGACGCGGTTGACCAACGCAAGATGACTTTTGAGCTTCGTGGTGGTAGCAATATGGCAAAGTGCTTCTCCCATATCGCTGTGTACAACTCTTCGAACCGAACCTACGCCAATCCACCAACCAACACATGACCTGGATAAGGGATAGTAAAAGGAGGATCGAACAAAGCTCCAGGTTGCATCACCGGTAATTCACCAACCCCAGGAGCCTTGTCATTTGCAGGAGGCCTTTCGGAAGAAGTCACCACAATAGCCATATTCACTGGAACCTGCTCAGGACGGATTTCAAGGGGAGCCACCTCAATCATTGCAGACGCTACCTTTCTTATACTCCTTCGGCATCTACTTCGCTCTGGGTACTAATTTCCATCACGACCCTGTTAACAAGATCACTCAGGGAGGCGGATTGTCCAACCGAGCTTGCATCATCTCTCGTCATGGTCGGAAAAGGAGCGGTTTCTCCAGACTTCTCAACATGAAAATCAGTTTCTCCAGACTTCTCAGCACGAAGATCAGTACCGCCAGCCTTCTCATTCTGAATACGCGCCAGCCTTGTGAAGATATTCTCTTTCGGAATCCCCTGATTTCAAGCAAGAATTACTCTTAAAAAGGTTCACCCTGGAGAAATAAAGGAACCAACGGAAAGAGATTTAAATACCTGCATATTGGAGGAATTAAGGATCACCGCACCGCATGCTTGCCTCTTAGATCTCTCTCCTGCTTGGGGACTGCAATCCTCAGCTCTGGTCCATTTGGCTGGAAGTGGCTTCAACCGGAAATGCTTCTCCAAAGCGTCAGAAGATGGTTCACCATGGGGATCTGTCACAACACTCTCCGAGAATTCTGAAAATCAACAGCTTGCCTCCTCCAAAATTCCTTATACTTACTACCTACCACCGAGCTTCTCCTAATAGGCCGTAAGGAAGGCTCACCCGTTCTAAAAACATGCCAGCGTTAAGAATATTCGGGAGAGATTCTTTCGAACCCTTGGTGAACGAATAAATGGGACACCCGATCAAATCCCATTTGGCGAGCAGCCCCACAATATTGTACCGAGTCACGTAAAATTCTCCGTTAAATAGAGACGGAACATATCCTGGAATGCATCTGCGCAGGTAAATAAGTTCTCCAGATTTCATAGTTTCGACATCGGTACACAACACAGCATCATGACCGTCAGAAGCGATAGCAAAAGTCTTTGGCTGAACAATGGAAGGGTGGATTGGCCCCCATGGACGGAAATCTACAGAAGACACATTGTCAAATATGTCCACAAGTCTCGCGCCGGCTCTGGGACGCCTCTTATTCCAGCGAAGTATTCTCGAGCCACCATACAAGTTGCTGAGTGAATTTGAGCGCCTGAAGAAAAGCGAAGTGAACGTGCGACTCCACCTTCTTGTACCCGTTAGAAACATGCATGTCCATTGCTAAAGCGTCCAGATGAGAATACAGTGATCCAAGGAACAATGCGCCTAAAGGAAGAACTTCACCCTTCTCCAACCTTTATAGCAATCTTAACAAGGTCACTTCTAATGGTCTTCTTTCCAACCATCATCGAATATATCCCCGGATAGCCATAAAGACAGAACGCAATCACACCGAGCTCATTTTCCAACTCTTGGTCCGGCCTGGGTCCGCAGAGACCACTCCGACACCCACCAAAGTAAAAGCATCTCGCATATTTTTTCTCTTCCTTGTCCGTGACCGTCGAATTCCGCCACTTTTTGAAGTATAGCACCATAGTTACTTTGTTCCGTATCGTAGAGCTCGTAAGAGAGACTTCCGAACAACAGCGTGTTCATTAATGCAGCCACACTCTCCAAAGTAATAGTCATCTCTCCCCATCTAGATATGGTCGTGTAAGTAGAAATACGCCACCGAGAAATGAAGGTAATCAAACCCGCGATGTCTTTCCTACTTTCGAGAGTAGCAGATGCCATGACCGCATTGAGGATCTGCACTTTGGTCAAATTGTCCTTAATGCCCTTATTACTCAACATGCGTCTCATCCATCCTTCATAAGAACCCAAAGGAGCATGGCAAGTCTTGAAGTCAATAGGAGAAGGCGGATATTCGTTTCTCCTGAGACAAAATCTCATCACAAGTGTCAAGAAGAGAATGGATCAGCTTCCATATTTTCTGAATCGGAAAGCAAGACTATCTTATGAGAAGGATGCCTTCTAATGTTTGGAAAAGGCGAGGTAAACAACTCATCATCGATGTT
This sequence comes from Papaver armeniacum, assembly GCA_023531295.1. Lineage (NCBI taxonomy): Eukaryota > Viridiplantae > Streptophyta > Magnoliopsida > Ranunculales > Papaveraceae > Papaver > Papaver armeniacum. Next base: position 31,524 of record JAJJWW010006423.1, on the reverse strand, counting down.
CGGCATATCTTTGAAGCCGTCAACACTTCCTGGCTTAGAACCAACATTATCTCCAGAAGACATCTCAACAGGAGTTCTTTTCTTCATTCCACAATGAAAAAATAGGAGTTAGAACTTGTATGAAAAACGCATGGGGCATGTATTCACGCATGACAAGACACAACCCACGTTGAAATACAAAAAAGCTGGGATTGGGTCCAAGCACCAGTATCATTTCACCGGTATTGGTTTCAAGTCCCAGACAAGTTTCAGATCTGGTATGGGTTTCAAGTCCTAGACAAGTTTCGGTCTGGTATGGGTTTCAAGTCCCAGTACAAGTTTCAAGTCTGGTATTCGTTTCAAATCAGTCAGGCATATGTGGGTGAGACCCACGTTCGGATCAAACGCACAAGGTGGGACTACATTCACTGGCATGTATTACAACACGGTTTTCCTCATAATCATGGGAATTATGTTTACAAAATCCAAGCCAAAGTCTCTTCCTAAGCTACAACCTAAGAAGCTAGTTTTGCATGCAATGGTGGAAAGAAGCAAAAGCAACATGATCATGGATTCACGGGTTGTCTTACTAAGCAATTCTAGAAAATATTGACGTATCAACCTTGGTAGAAAAACTAAGCATATACATGTCTTACAAAAGGTGTTTACCTAACAAACTAGGGTTTTACCTTTGGAAAAAAAAAAAAAAAAGCCTACCTCGGACGGACGGCGGCGCACAGTAGCAGCTCCGGCAACGGCAACAGCAGGAGCGGCGGTGGTCATGACGGGAGCTACTCAAACAAAACAAAAACAAGGGAGAACTCGTGAGGAAAAAAAAGAAAAGGGTTTTTGCCTCTTTTATAGACAAAAAATTAGAAGAATCCCAATAGAAGAAGGATTCCTCCTTATTTGGTTTCCTTTTGATTCAAATACCCAAAGAAAGAAACCGCCCCACCAAAGGATTCCATACAAGCGTGACGGCGTGGGCAACTAGCGGTCGGCCAACACTCTTCCGGGTAAACTCCTTTTATCCTGTCTTTCTCATATATGTATGTCACCATCTCATGCCTATCACACAATAGTGTAACCATTATGTGCTAGGCAGGGGACTTAATGTTGATGGTGGATTTTCGTTCAAGGTTAAATTTGTAAAAAACCAGAAAAAATCATGCTACGACATCTTGTAAAAGATAAAGCCATTTATAAGTGTTGGATACTCCCTCACTTGATTCACCAAGAATGGAGCATGTAGCAACAATCCCATTCCGTGAATACATGAAATTCCTCCAAAGTTGGAGCATGTGGCAACAATCCCTTCCCGTGAATTTCATATCACCCTTGTATTTCCAAAGACTCATTATCGATGTGGCATGACGATTGAGTGTTACTCTTACAGTAACACGAACCTCCAAGCACTATAATGAAACCATGTACGAAATACCCGTACAGCCGACTCTCGGTGTTATACTAGCCCGATTGAGCCCCTCTCGATGTGTTATACTAGCCTTGAGCATCCTGACCGACCGTATCGGTCCGGATATGATTCGATCGCAGTCATCCAACTCCATAAGCATGATTGGATGACCCCGCATCAATTCCATAACCCCAAGCAAGTATGGAATACCCACGTCCCCCCATGGTCGGTCAATTGGCCTAGCTTGCCAAGAAACCGTTCATACCAAGCATTATGGACTAAAACCCTAAATTAGGGTTTGCGGCATATTACATGCGTCGTAAAGCAGTCTTCAACCATCCATCTTCGCAGTATAAATGGAGGGTGTAGATGTAGATTCAAAGGGGCCAGAGCATGTCAACACGATCACCGTGGGACCGCCACACACTTGACCAATCGGTCAAGACCAACCATGCTTGGTTGCAACAAATTTGTACGCCCAAAGGGGAGCATGGTCACGCGGCTATGAAAGCCAAAATTAGGGTTTCAAGCCATCACGAGCGTCCATCTTCTCCTAAGACGAATGGAGGGTCACAGATTAGATTAAGCAGTCCTGGTCATACCAAAGATGACCACCGTGGGCTCGTTCTATCCCCTCACTTGATCGGCCAAGGCATATCATGCCTGGCCATCCCAAACCGTCCACCCAAACTTGCGTGGTTACACTTCCCAAATTGCAAACTGATCTCGACCACTCAGCTTCACCGGACGATTTGAAATGGTATGTGAGCGAGGTGGGGATAAGAAGAGTCACGAGGGAAAGAATAATAAGTATGTAAGGAAGACGGAGAGGAAGAAGTACCGAACTCATACGAAGAAGATTGGATGCCCATTTAAGATTGTCTTCTATAAGCCCGATACCGATGCCCATTTAATGGATCATGAGAACAACGTGAGTTTCATTTGGATGCTGGAGACGCTGAGGTCCATTTACAATGGGGATGATTTTCCAAGGGTTATTGTAACGGATAACGATCAAGCCTTAATGCATGCAATAGCGGTGTAGTGTTTCTGAAGCCCAAACTTGCAGTGTACGTGGCAAATTCAATGCAACCTCGTGCACAATTGCCATCACCATTTCCAAGCTAAAAAAACCAAGGAAGGGTACCAAGAGGTCGAAGGAAGAGGATGAGCGCATTAGTAAATTAACCGAGGAAGAACGAGAGGAAGAGAAGATGTTATTTGATGAAAAATGGAAGGAGGATGGGATAATTTGGAGATCGTTCATGAAAGCATGGGACAAGATCGTTTGGTCAATGACCGAGGAAATTTACGAAAGGAACTTGAAGAAATTTGAGGAAGAATATTACAAGGACTACCCAAAACCCGTTGAGTATTGTAAAACACAATGGTTACCGATTAAGGAGAGGTTTGTGTATGCATGGACATATGAATATCATAACTTCAAGAACGAGGCGACAAACATTGCGGAGGGGTCTTATGGTCGATTAAAGAAAATACTTCTAGGTAGTCAAAATGGAGTTGTGTCATCCAAGAAGCAATCCATGAATTCACCAATCGTGATCTCATAAAGATTAAGGATTCTATGCAATTTAGTGTACATAAATTCCCTACGGAACACGAAGGGGAAAGATTGCTTCTAAGGGGCATTGTTCATAAAGTTTCAAGGTGGGCAATAAATCACATGATGGAACAATTGAAGTTGTATAAAGCTTACGATGACGAGAATACGGTTTGTGTTTGCAAGGATATGATAGGTATTGGTCTCCCATGTCGTCATAAAATGGGTAGGTACGTCGATGTGATTGACATCAATGATATTCATCCATTTTGGAAGCAATTAAATTTCACTCCAAGCACCCCGTAGTCAAGGGTCCGTCGTTCATGGAGTCTGAATTGTGTGCAAGAATAGCCGAGCGTTATGCTACAACAAATGGCGCCAAGAAGCAAATATTGATGCATGATTTGGAGCAAGCTCTTTCACCCTCGTTTAAGGGAGGTTGATGAACCTATTAAGCAAAAAGGGGCGGGTAGGCCAAACACCGAAGTGTCGAGGACCATTGAAAGAAAAGAATTAAAGGATCATTTGTCTAATAAAAGAATATTGTGTCGGCATGAGCGTTCGGAAGCCGAATTTGAAGATGAGCCGCAACCCAAGAAAAGATCAAAATGGAAGTCAAGTCGATGCGGTGGAACAAGTTGTGTTAGTGGAGACCCAAACTAGCTCCGTAGTTATTGATCAAATGAGCGACTCGCCACAAACACATTCAACGGAAATGGTGACTATAAGAGAGAAGTATGGTACTCTTCGTTGTCCTAGGGATTTTCATGGAAGACCAACACGATCAAGGTATACGATTATAGAAGAGTATATGAAACAACTCCTCCACTCATTGTTCCATTTGTTTTGTCCACCGACGAGGTTGATGGGGATGGCAATTGTGGGTTTCACGTCGCCTCTAACAAATTGGTTACTTTGGAGAGGCGGTGAACCAAGATGTCACCCAGTGGCAAAATTTAAGAACTAAGATGGGGGTACAACTAATAAAGGACAAGGATTTCTTTATGGAGATGATGAAGGAAGGAGATAGGCACGACAAAGAACTAGAGTTCAAAGACTTTGTTGCGCGTGTAAAGTGCCGAAAGGGATTGAAGACAATCGGATCCAAGTATTGGATGACAATGCCTAAATGTGGATATCTCTTAGCGGACGCTTTGAATTGCGTGGTACATTTCTTTATTCCTCCTAAGTATGGACATTCTTATACGTTTACACCTACAAGGACGGTTTGCGATGAATCGGTTAAAGATAGAAGAATTGTTATGGCATTTGTGAATGAGATGCATTTTATCGGTTTCAGTAGAGTAGTATAAGCGGAGGTTTGTCAATATGTATTATCTACCGATTGTGTTTGGTTTTCGAGGCACGACTAGTTTATTTTGAACGAACTAGCCGTTGGAGTATAATCGGTAGTTAGATCAACAATTAAAACTTCCGATTTTCATAAATATTTTGAAATTCATAACAATATCACCTACACATCATCATAATTTTACATTGAACTCCCCCCAATTCTATTACAAGGTATTGTCATTAGCGTCGCGGACGTGTTGGACGAGTCCTAAACGGATTAAATCTTTCCATCGCCCTAAGGATTCTAAAATGGGCTTCATAACGGAAGCTTGATCTTTTCCATCTCCGCCATTCCCCGAGAGATCGTTCTATAATCTCATCATTGGTTTCACCCTCAATCGATATTGATTCACAAGATAAGTTAAATGGACGAATTCTTGGACGTGTTCATTTATTGAACCAACTCGGCAGAAAAGATCAGCGGAGTGACGGTTGTTTGGGTTACCGGTGTCGTCGCAGAATTTTTCGTGAATTTTCCCCAAATAACTCATACTCATTATGCCTCCTAGCCTACGTTCTTCTCCTCGTCTCGGATAGAATTGAACATAGCGCCTACATAAAGATAAATCTTCTTCGATCGTGAACTCCGTAGGATTAATGAATGGTTGGGCCATTATGTTGAAGATGATGTTGGAGAGAGTTTAAAGGTATTTGTGTTCCATAGAGAGTAAAAGGATACAATCCTTATATAGAGTTTAGAGTTCCAACGGCTCTATTTTGTTGGGGCAACTGTATAATCGGTAGTCAAATGAAGTATTTTCACTTCCGATTATACAGTTGCCCCAAATTTTGTTTATGCAGAAATCTCAATTTTTTCGAATTTGGGAACTAGAATAATCGGTAGCTAATAAACTTACGATTATACAGTTGCCCCAAATTTAGTTTTTGCAGAAATGTCATTTTTTTCGAATTTGGGAACTAGAATAATCGGTAGTTAATAAGACTTCCGATTATACAGTTGCCCCAAATTTCTTTCTTGGCGAAATCACCAATTTTGGGAATTTAGGATCTACTATAATCGGTAGTCTCGTGAGGTTATTTCCCTTCCGATTGTCATAGAAGCCAGATGCGAGTTTGGCACAAAATCGATAACAATCGGTAGTATAATATAGTTACTAAGCTTCCGATTTCGTTATAATAATCGGGAACAAAATAGCTTCCGATTGTGTAAGGGCATTAACGTATTCTCCGCGTTTTTGGACATCCCTTAACGGTGTATATGGGTTGGGAATAAAAAAGTCGCCCTTAATTCTTTCGGGGTCGCCACTAAAAGTGCCAGGTTTAAAAAAATTTGGATAAATGACCCATTTTCCGTTAGCTGAACGACTCAAACTTGAACGTTTGTGCAAGACAATGAGGGGGTTTTAGTTACACTTGGAGACCACAGCTCCGACCCTCCTCTCCTCACAAGATCCTAAACTGATGATGCCTTACAAACCAGAACACAGACTAATTGCTGAATTTGCTTAGACCCTGCCATAAATTACTAATTTGACACTACGAAGAATGGTCAAACGGCGCTATACTTGCATGACTCATTATTTTTGTTTGAAATCTGAGGTTACGGTGGTTTCTATATAAACAACCATTAGAATTGTAGTTTCATGTCATTATCAACGCAAAACACTTCTAGGAAATACTACTTCAAAATTTAAGTGTACATAATTTGTTGTTCAACCTTTTGGTCATTCATGGAACCTATGTTATTGATTCCTTTGTTTCTAATTCCCTCTTTAGTTCTACTTACTAGTCTTTATTTCATCTTGATATTCTCTTCAAACAAATCCCAATCATCATCATATGTTGATCCTTCTAGCTACCCGCCGGGAAAAACAGGATGGCCTGTTTTCGGCGAAACTATAGAATTTCTTAATACCGCTCGCAAAGGTGTCCCAGAAAATTTCATACGAGAAAGAATGAAGAAATATTCAAAAGATATCTTTAGAACTTCATTGCTTGGTGAATCTGTTGCTGTTCTCTGTGGTCCAGCTGGTAACAAATTTTTGTTTTCGAACGAAAATAAACTTGTCGTTGCATGGTGGCCTAAAACCGTCGAAAAAATCTTCCCATCTCCAAGTAACATCTCGGGCCAAGCCGAGGCCAAGAAAATGCGCAAATTACTTCCCCAATTTCTTAAACCGGAAGCTTTACATAGGTATACTCTACACACATTAATGCTGAATTTTTCATCAATAGGATTTCGATTATCTCCATGCATATATTGTACACGTATATTATATGCTAACGCTGTTTTTGTATGCGTTGGTACATGCAGGTATATCCCTATTATGGATAGAGTAGTGAGGCAACACTTGGACAGAGAATGGGACAACAAGAACGAAATAATCGTATTTCCTCTAGCCAAGAACTACACATTTGGTTTAGCTTGCCATTTATTTGTAAGCATCGACGATCCTGCTCGTATACAAGACGGGAAAATTATGCTCAGGCCCGATCCATGGATAACCCATAATATGAGGCCCTTAATTAAAAGAAGTTTAAATCTAGGCCCCGAATTATTAAAAGACATCCATACCCTTTTATATATTGTCAAGCCCATAATTAAATAAAATTTAAATCTAGGCCCCAAATTATTAAAATATTATGATGATGTTCCAACCACCATAACCACCGTCAACCACCTCCGACCACCATCACCACCAACCACCTCCAACCACCACCACCAACCACCACCGTCAAACCACCTCCGACCACCACCGCCAGTCAAACCACCTCCGACCACCACCTCCGCCTATCACCACCACCTCCAACCACCAACCGCCGCCGCCGTCCACCGCCTCCCACCACCACCATCTCCCAACACATCCATATGGAATGTGTAACTAGAAGTTACACATCCGTATGGCATGTGTACGCAAAAGTTACACATTCATACGTCATGAAACAGTTAACATGGGCATATGACATGTGTAACGAAAAGTTACACATGCATATGGCATGAGTATTTTGAAGTTACAAATCCATAATAAATGTGTATCTAGAAGTTACACACCTATATTTAGTAATTGAAACAATAATTCCATTTACAAAAACTTCTCTATTTATCAATTGTTATTGAACACAGTAAACAAGCTAAAACACGAAATACGTAAAACGAAATCCTAGAAATAAGCTACGAGATCTTCTAATAAAAATGTTATCTTCTCTTCTTATCTTCCTCGATTCTAAAATGCCTACGTATCTGCAACAAAATAAACATCCACGAGTTAGGTTAAATGAAAAAAAATCCATAGAAGCAAAACTATAGAACAATTACAAGGTGAACAGCAAAGACAATTAATAGAAAGACACTTAATGACTTATCTAAGCAAGTCTAGTTAGGAGTTACACATACTCTGTGTAGTATAACTGGGAGTTACACATGCATCTTCTAAATAAAATATGACGTGTACTCAGCAGTTACACACCAGCTGACTTTTGTAACGGAGAGTTACACATGCATATAGCATGTGTAAGTAGGAGATACACATGCATATGACTAGTGTAACTAGGAGTTACACTTGCATATGGAATATGCCATTTATTATGAACTTGCAAGCTTTAGTATGTGTAAGTAAAAGTTACATATAACTTGCAAGCTTTAGTATCTATCTTCAAAGTTACATATAATTGCATATGGAATATTCCATCAATAATATTCATTTCAATTCAATCACTAAAACCAGAAGTTACACATTCAGTCAGTATGTGTAAGTAAAAGTTACACATCTAATTATCATGTGTAGCTAGAAATTACACATGTATTTAGCTTGTGTAACTAGAAGTTACACATCTAATTAGCATGTGTAACTAAAAATTACACATCTATTTAGCTTGTGTAACTAGAAGTTACACATCTGGAAGTTACATACCTTATTGCCTCCTAGCACCATAACATGTTTATCTGGCTCCAACAAGGCCACTACAGCAAAACCACATACTATCTCTAACCTGTAAACAGAATAAAACATATTCATCAATCTCGCAAATGGAAATCAAAACATGTATGCAACATACAATGCACATCAGAAACCTTGGCGGCATAATATCCATCAAAATTTAACTGCAAAAAGTATATAACAAAGGCATATCCTCACCTCAGGAGTGGCTACACAGTTACAGACTCAACAAAGTAGATTCAACACTCAAAAGACAACAACATCACCAACATATGCATTTCTCAGTAACTAAGAGTTACACATGTATTCTCCTAATGTAACTAAGATTTACACATATCAAACCTAAACCTGAAGTATGAGGGAAAAAAGCTCGGCTGCAATACTTCATGTATGATTTCAGGTTCAAGCTTCCATTCAATCAACTTCAAATCATTAACTCAAAAACTCGGTTTCACAATCAAACCATGAATCACATGATACAAAATGACAGTAACGCATTTACAAAATCCATATACTACCTTTACAAGGATGCATAATTCAACAGTAAAAACCAATCATTCATAGGGATGCTAACGTAGTCAATTTATCAGAACAAGTTAACCTTGATCACAACAAAAATATAAACATTTAAAAAAGAAGAGAACCTTGTGAAATCAACTAATTACCTGTGACCACTAGCACCAGTAGTAGAAACTTAAAATAGTTCATCCTCTATCTTCTCATCATCTCCTTCAATTCATCAATTCTGAAAAACAGCACCACTGACTTCAAAATCCTCCTTCAAACCTTCTCCAATACCACCACCTCTACCACCACAGCCTCCTCATACTCCTCATACTCCTCCAGAACCTGCATCTCCACCACCAACACCACCATACATTCATTAACCAAACTCAACACGTGTAGTCAAGATAAGCAAGATAAAAACACCAACAAGAGTCATCAACTAGCTCCATTAGAATTATGAGTGATCAACATTTTTATTAAATGAAGAATATCTTCTTAGCTGATTGAATTCAACTAGTATTATCAACAAATCGGCAGAAACAACAAACCTAAACATACCTAGATTCAAAACCTGTTGATTCAATAAAAATCATGTTCTTCTCCGATCTGAATAAAGTCAATGAAATAAAAATCAGAACCTAATCAAACTAAGAAAGTAGAACTACTAAATGAGGAAAACATATTGAATCAAATCGAAAACCTTACATGAAGTAGCTTCAAAACAACAAATTAGAGTCAATTTTATTTCTGAATCACATAATTAGGAATTTCAATTGAATTAAATAGGATTAGAAGGGAGAAACTTATCTTTCTTAGCTTTTTGTTGTCGAATCTTCGGATCTAATTGTTGATGACGAATTCCATTGTCTCTGCATCTCGATTTCGACTTACTCACAAACGAATGAAGATCTAGATTTAAACATCATCAGTAAATACAGACACAGAAATAGAGATCGATGAAGCTTATCATTTTTTCCTCTTCGTCGTACATCGACAACCATAGATGACATAGATCGAAACCACTAAATTATTTTAGCAGAAGATATAGTAGAACAAAAACCTCTATACATAATTGATTCTTTCTAATCACAAATTGATTTGCTTGCAAATTGTTGATGTGAAATCAAATCAGAAGATTAGATCTTGTACAACCGAATGGATAAAACCCTAGAAAATGAATCTATGAGAGCAGCTCTGGTTTTAGACGGAGAGATATGAAATAGAAAATGAAAATATCTTGTGATATTCCCCTTGTATAAATACTAAAGGGTAGTCTTGGTATTATTAAAATTCGTAATAATTAATTATGGGCCAGATCTGAAGAAAATTTGATTTTTTTGGCCTAACAATATCATTTTCCTAAAGTATGGAGTTGACAATGAATGATCCATTTTGTGGGGTTTCTATATGTTGAACCCATATAGTAGGGGGTTATAGTATTTTTCACATACAGGAATTGGGTAAACCCTTTGGAGACTTGGCAGCGGGACTCCTTTCATTCCCGATAGATTTACCGGGAACAGCTTTCAATATTGGGATTAAAGCATCCAAGTTTATTAGGAATAAGTTAGTAAAGATTATCAAGCAAAGGAAAATAGATTTAGAAGAAAAAAAAGCTTTACCTACACAAGATATCTTGTCTTACATGTTGTTAGCAGTTGACGATGAGGGGAATTTCATGGATGAATTAGACATTGCTAACAAGATTTTAGGGTTACTTATTGGTGGCCATGACACAGCTAGTGCTGCCATTACCTTCATCGTCAAGTACCTAGCTGAGCTTCCTTGTGTTTATGATGGAGTTCGTAAAGGTAATCCATTTAATGATTTCAATATTAATACAAGATGAAAATATAAGCTTAAAAATATGTGGGAATGTTATAAATACCCTCCATTTTTATTGACCTTGCATAACCCCGAGGGGTAAAAAATAATGTTTTTGGAGTGAACTGGAGAAAGTTGCTTTCACTTTTTGGAAGCAACTTATATAAAATTGCGTCCACTTCTGGAAGCAACTTGTGCTAGTTGCGTCCACTTCTGAAAACAACCTGTGCTAGTTGTTTCCACTTTTCAGAAAATATGGGAATTTTAAAAGTTGAATAAACGTATATTTTAAGGGGCGAATTTTGAGGGGTATTTAAATAATGTTCCCATATGATATACTCCTTCGGCGTAACCACACATTTTCAAAATATAATATAATATCATTTTCATTTATTTTTTGGATCTCTGGATCTGACTGAAATAACCTGAATTATCTAGATCTGAATTAAGATATTTATCTTTTAAGTCAGATCTGACTCATCTGCATGTCTCAAAAATATATGAGTCGGTAATTTGGTCCATCAGCTAGAAGCATTTTATTCCCTGAATTAAATGGGTCTGAGTTAGGTCACAAGTCGGATCGGACTCAAATTAAAAACAAACTCCCTATAAGATCGGATTGGGTCAAAAAAAGAAAAAAGAAAGATCCGGTATAGATTGAATTCGGATATGGCCAAATCTAATAGATCCATAGTATTATTGCACTCGCATCCAATCTATCAAAAAATGAAAAATAAACTCCAGAGGTTCTGTAAGCATTGTAAAAAGTAAATGAGGGAATACATTTTCATTTAGGTGGAATAAAAAGCAATCAATTTTTGATGCACTTTTTAGGAAGAAATGATTTCTTATATGAACACTACCGACTCAATGAGTATTTTTGTTCAATTCATGTAAAGTTGTTCCCAATTTAGTAGCTACTACTTTGTATTTTATGGGATTTCTAAGGACTCAAAATAATTTTTAAGCTTAATATACTTTAACCAGGTTATTATAGACCTTTTTTACTTAGATCGAGACTTAAAAAAAAAGAGAAAATGGATCATTTGTCCAAAAAAATTTAAAACACGGTTCAAATGGACAAGTAAAAAAAAGTACGGGTGAAATAGCCAAAAAAAATAGCAAGGATGAAACTGGATTCATCCTGGCTTATACTTAAAAAATAGCAAGGATGAAACTGGATGCATCCCGTGTAAAATAAAAATAAGAAAAAATATTTGAAAATGGGACGAGGATGAAACCGGTTACATCCTGCCTATTTTTAAATTTTTGTCCACTTAAACAAGATATCTTTTTAATTTTTGGCTATTTAAACAGTATCAAAACCTAAGTGTCTTTTTCACCCAGGAATTGTTGATTTTGGTCTTTTTGACCAATTTTGTGTAAAAAAAATTATTCATTTAACGAGATTATTTTTTTATCGAATATTCATCTCTTGTAGAGGTTAGAATGTGAAGTTCTGTTAATCACTTGTAGAATGTGAAGTTCTAATAAGATTTGTTGTTAAGGAGAATTAATGTCTCCATGAAATTAATGTTTTACGTTATTACTGATGACTATGCTGTATGCAAATGACAATTCAATGATCTATATCAGAACAAATGGAGATAGAAAGTTCGAAAGGCCCAGGAGAGTTGCTAAACTGGGACGATATACAAAAGATGAAGTACTCATGGAACGTTGCATGTGAAGTGATGAGACTAGCACCACCTCTTCAAGGAGCTTTCAGGGAAGCCATTGGCGACATTAGCTTTGGAGGATTTTCAGTGCCAAAGGGATGGAAGGTATTAATATTCGAAAATGAAAAGTTCAGGACTGGATCATGCAATAAACTGCGCTCGTCAGGCCCAAAAAGGATACTGTTGGGAGATAATTTTATATCAAACTTAGAGAAATAGTGTGGTGGTATTATTTTGGGCTCCCACACTATAGACTTGGGTTCAAGTCTCACCCCATACTTTTGTGTAGGTATATTATATATATCCTATATTATTTATCAAAAGTCCGGGAGAGCGGGGCCTTGGGGCCTTGGAGGTCTGTGTGATTTGAAAAATAATTTTTTTGCAAATTTGACTTTTGGTTTTCAAAAAGCGTTTTAAGAAATTATTCTAATTAATTTTCATTAATTTTGGCTTTATATTCGACCGTTTATGACCATTACTAAGATTAATTTTGGGTAATTAATCGTAATTAATTTCCATTAAAACTTAATTGATTCTCTTAAGCCTTTATAAGGCTGGTTTTTCCGAAAAGAGAATGTATCCAATTTTACTAGGCGATTCCGAGCAAGTGTTAGAAAGAGTGATAGTTGGTTCGATTTCTAAAGGTGCGGAGAAATCGAACAAGAGAGTGAATCAATTTTATTTATCCCATAGGTGTTCGACAATTTTTTGACTGCTAGCACAATCAAGAGGCAGAGTCGCGAAATACCTTAAAGATAGCGACCTAGTCCGCGACTCAGCTGTTTGAGATCCGATTTCATTATTTCTTCATTGTTTCCAACAGATACTTCTAAAATGACCTAGATATATAGAACCCCAAAACATATGATATCTTTCGTAAAGTAAAAAATGAATCCTAACCAACTGAATATCATCAATCAAATGAAAATGAAAAGTCAGTTTTTTTTGGGTTTTTTTTTTTTGGCAATGTGCGGTAATCTCCTAGTTCTTGATAGATGCAACATTTCTGAATCTTAAATGGCTGACATGCATTGAATTGCATTTTTAAAATTAAATAGTTGGCGCAAAATAAATACTTTCTCTATTTTACGTGACTCATATATGCAGTTGTATTGGAGCGCACATTCGACGCACAAGAGCGCAGAATATTTCCCAGAACCCGAAAAATTTGATCCAACAAGATTTGAAGGGAAAGGACCAGCACCGTACACATACATACCATTTGGAGGAGGACCGCGAATGTGCCCCGGGAAAGAGTACGCAAGGCTAGAGATATTGGTGTTTATGTACCATGTAGTGAGAAGGTACAAATGGGAGAAAACTCTACCTGATGAGAAAATTGTCGTTGATCCAGTGCCTGTGCCTGCCGAGGGCCTTCCAATTCGACTTCAATCTCAACTTATTTAAATATAACTCACAAAATGAATCTACTGCTTGGTGTGTTGCTTAACCTTATGACCATTTGTGGAATCTGCATATGGTATTGCTTTCCATGTTTCTGATTCTGATGTAGGGAATTTTATTTTAAAATTTATGAATTATTTTACTATTTGAATTTGTATTTTACTAATTAATTATATTTTTCTGAAGAAAAATGATTGATTTTCAAACTTATTAGTTAGGGTAATTTTGAAAAAGATATATGGTAATTCACTAATTCATCCGGTTTATCAATTGGTTCATATTCACCTTGATTTATCAAAAGACGGAACAAAACTCATAGGTATACCTGTGGGAGACAAATTTATCTATTCAATAGACTTTTCTGTGTGATACAAAAAGTCTACGACTTTGGGTCGTAGCAACTCTTAGTTGTGGGTGAGATCATATAAGGGAATCAAGTGCGCATAATCCGGCGTGGTTCTAGAGGCGTAAGGAACGCAATTGTACCTTGATCAGTGTGATATTGGTTAGAGCTCAACTACATTCCAGTCCGAAGTTAACTTGGAGTAGGCTAGTGTCTGTAGCGGCTTAATACAATGTGGTGTTCAATCTGGACTAGGTCTCGGGGTTTTTCTGCATTTGCGGTTTCCTCGTTAACAAAATTTCTGGTGTATGTGTTATTTCTTTTCTGCATTATATTTTCTATATAATTGAAATATCACAGGTTGTGCGTAGTTCAATCAATTAGATAATCCAACCTTTGGTTGTTGATATAAACATTGGTCTTTGGTACCGTTCAACTTGTTTCACATAATAATCAGGCTCGCGGATTTCTATCTGTTTTATTTGCTGATTACATTGTGAAACAGAGATACAACTCTTGGATATATTTCCATTGATTGAGTCTGACTGTCTAGTTGATTCTCTTGGAATTATATTGGAGTTCGTCCATATAGATTGCTAAACAAAATAATGGGTGAGGTTGCTAGACCCCCGCTTTTTCAATTGGTATCAGAGCAGGAAAACACGTTCAATTGGTATAAGCTATGTATTGTAGCAATCTGACTCTATGGATAGTAAAGTCTTTATAAACGCTTCACCAGAATTTAACTCTATTCTTAGAGAACGTTCTGAAGAGTTATTCTCCAGAAGAAGTTAGATGAACAAATCCGGATCAACTCTGATCTTATTGCAGAAATTTCAAAGTATAAGGATTTGAAGTCTGTCAAAGTATCTTCAATGGATTTAAATTACTCATTTACTTCTTCCCTAAAGAAGTGTCAGAAGTCAGGGGATAAGAGAGGTTTAGGCTTTGTGAAACCTGATGTGACTCAGAACTTCTCAAAAGAGTCTAAAGATGTTGGTCCATGTATGTTCTGTGATTCTCATAATCATTTTCAACATACGTGGACATCTTTCAAGAAAAGTAATCTTCACAAGAAAGCTGAAAAACAGATTACTTCTCTAAAAAGGTGTACAAATCTAACAAGAAATCCCAAACGGGTTAGTAGTGTTAGTATGAAAGATTTTGCTCTAAAATCAACATCACCCTTTCAATGGTTTCTTGATAGTGGATGTAGCCAACATATGACTGGAGATGTTTCGTGGTTTGTGAATTCAAGCGACTTTGAAGGAGGTCCGATAACATTCGGAGATGGGTTGTTGCTACATAAGCAAAAAGGGGACGATCAAACTTCCCATGGTTCCTGAAATCCATGATGTAGTATACGTTAAAGGTATGACTGTTAATCTTCTTTCTGTTAGTCAAATTTGTGACAAAGGCCACAAAGTTGTCTTCAATGCAAATGGATGTGACATTGTAGATAAAACTGGAAAAGTAATTTTTCAGGGAACTCGTGGTAAAAATAACTGTTATCTTCTTGATACTCAGTTTAGCAAATGTTACAATTTGACTAAGGTGGAATCTACACATCTTTGGCATGAGCGTTTTGGTCACATCAATTATCGCCTTCTAACTAAGATCATCAACAAAGAACTTGTTAGAGGTGTTCCCAAAATCAATGCTAAGATTGATGGTGTCTATGGTGCCTGTCAAAAGGGTAAACAAACGAAAGTTCCACATAAGTCATCTCGAGATATTCTCACCAAATATCCTCTTGATTTAATTCATATGGATCTCTTTAGTCTTATTCAACAACCTACGGTTGCTGGGAAGAAGTATGCTTTAGTTATGGTTGATGATTACACCAGATTCACGTGGGGTGGCATTTTAGCTCATAAGAATGAAACCCTCGGTGAATTCAAGATTATTGTTAATAGAATCCAGAATGAACAAGGTCAGAAGCTAAAGAAAATTAGAAGAGACCGTGGAACTGAATTCAAAGACACTGAGGTGTTTGAATTTTGTGACAAACTGGGGACTACTCAACAATACTCACCACCCATTACTCCTCAAGCTAATGGAGTTGCAGAAAGTAAAATTATGAACATTCAGGAAATGGCCAGGGTAATGCTCCATAACAAAAACTTATCGTTAAGGTTTTGGGGAGAAGATGTTTTTACAACATGTTATTTGATCAACAGTGTATACCTATGGTCAAAAACCATGAACACTCCTTATGAGTTGTGGTACAGTAGGAAACCCAACTTACACTATCTCAGAGTATTTGGAATAAAGTGCTACATTCTAAAGGATCAAGAACATAAAGGGAAATTCGATACCAAAAGCGATGAAGGTATCTTTCTTGGCTATGCATCTAATAGTCGTGGTTTTCGAGTATTTGATCTCAGAACCCAGGTTATGATGGAATTTGCGAATGTCATCATTGATGATCTAAGCAATTTTCATCATGATAACCCTCCTACTGAATTGCCTCCAACTGAGACAATTGGTAAAGTCAAGTAAATCCCAGAATCAGTTGAAGTTGTTCCAACTGTTGCCGATCCTGATATTTCTAGTGATGAAGAGAAGAGATCTGATCAGACTATTCCCGTTGAACAAGAACGTGTTCCTCCACGACACCTATAGGTTCAAAGAAATCATGGTACTAACAGTATTATTGGAGGAAAATATTCTACAGCTAAAACAAGAGTACAACTTCAAAATATTTGCAATTTTGGTTGTTATCTTTCGCAAGTAGAACCGAGAAATATTGATGAAGCTCTTAGCGATACCTTTTGGGTGAATGCAATGCATGAAGAGTTAAATCAATTTCAAATACAAGATGGCCGTATATAGCGCCATTAGCACGCGCAAATATAGCGCCCTAGGCTTGCAAGACTTGCAACTAGGTCAACATGGCCGTACGTGCCATTGGCACATGCCAACACGTACCGCAAGCCATATTTCCAAGTCGCTATGCCATTAGCACGTGCCAAATATAGCGCCCTAGGCTTGCAAGACTTGCAACTAGGTCAACATGGCCGTCGTGCCATTGGCACATTCCAACACGCATCGTAAGCCATATTTCCAAGTCGCTATGCCATTAGCACGCGCCAAATATAGCGCCCTAGGCTTGCAAGACTTGCAACTAGGTCAACATGGCGTCGTGCCATTGGCACATGCCAACACGTCAAGAAGCCATATTTCCAAGTCGCTATGCCATTAGCACGCGCTAAATATAGCGCCTAGGTTTGCAAGACTTGCAACTAGGTCAACATGGCCGTACGTGCCATTGGCACATGCCAAACACACACGCTGGTAGCCTAACTTGCAAACCGTGCAACCTACCACCAAGGCATTCCGCACATGCCACACACGCCACTAGCAGCTCTGGCATTGCCACTTACACTCAATGTGCAACCTACCACCAAGGCATTCCGCACATGCCAAACATACACGCTGGTAGCCTAACTTGCAAACCGTGCAACCTACCACCAAGGAATTCCGCACATGCCACACACGCCACTAGCAGCTCTGGCATTGCCACTTACACTCAACGTACAACCTACCATCAAGGCATTCCGCACATGCCAATGGCACATGCCACACGCGCCACTAGCAGCGCCACTTGCACTCAAGGTGCAACCAACACTCGAGATATCAACACAAACTTGGGGATGCTTTCTAGGGTTTTGGTTTGACGGTCACAGCTTGCAGCGTACACTCGCTCACATTAAGAAAGCGTGAAAAGGAATAAAGCGGTCAAATAAATGAGAAATAATGGTAAAAACGTTTTCACCCATTAAACACCATGCGGTTACCACCTCCTCCCATTATTTCACCCTTTACTCTCTCCCTTCATGAGGCCAGTACGTTTCAATCTCGACTTGTATAAATAGGTCTTACCTATTTCCACCGGACAACGTGTCTCGGTCGGGAGAAAACACTACACTCTCGAAAGGCAACTTTGCAAGCTCTCCCAAAGCTTTCATCTCTTGCAAGCCTCCTAAGCTTTCACTTTCGATACAAGTCGAGATACTACTCTCCCAGTTATTCAGGTCTCAACACCTTTCTTTGCTTCCCTCCCCAAATCAACCCTTCTCCTCCACTTTGTGACCGAAGCAAGTCTAGAACGGCCATTTCTTGGTTTAGGTCGGACTTGCATGATTGATCTCTCGAATCTATAAAGTGCTCACGTGCGGCATTTGTTTAGGGTTTGAACCGGTTTCTCACTCACCTACCAAATTACCGAAATCGCGTAAACGATTTTTACCCATAAACAAATGGCGACCACAAAGGTGGGAGGATTGATCTATCGGCTACAATGTCGGAATGTCGATCTCGTTCTTCACCCGGATGTCAAGATGGTAGGGGAAGGCGACTCGATCCGACTCAACTACCGACGACCCGGTTACCCGATTGCAAAAACTACACGAGAAAACTGGGACTCGTTGAAGATGCTACAGCGATTGGGGACTTGCGACTCGGTCAGACTCAACCGCCAGACGACACGGTTACGATTGCAAAAACTACACGAGAAAACGAGGGACTCGTTGAATACGCTACCAAAGAATTGGGGACCAATCGGCGATGCTACCAAAGAAACCGCCTTTTACATGAAGAGGGCATGTTCGCAAAAACTTATGAAGTGAGTAAATTCGGACTACGCAAGATATACGATTTGTTTTAGGTTTTTAGTAAAACCATTATACTCATGGAGTATTGTGCCTATTGCTAGCACACTTTCATAAAAGCAATATTCCTTTCCCAAAACATAATCGAGTCATATTATCAAAACCATTCATCCCGGAATAATCCAATATCCTCAAAGTTACCACTGTCTACCAAAGCTGGTCAAACTTTGAACCAGGACATCCGGTATGTCTTTCAAAAAAAAAAAGAGAAAAGAACCTAAATGAAAGTTTAACAGAGAAACATTCAAGGAAAATCATCCAACAGAGGTCTGTTCTTCTTGGAGAAAGTTAATTTTGCATCTTCAAGAGCCGCTCTCTTCATAGTCAACATCTTGGAAAGCTTTTCGAGTTCTACCTCTGTCGTGCAATCTCCTCGAGCGGAAAGGCTTTCGATTGCTCATCTTTCAACTTTTGGATCTCAGCAAGGCTTTCGACAAACCACGAAGTGTTGAACTCCTTTTCTACGCACACGTCGCGTTGGTGCTCCCAGTCGGCAATAACGTCTTCAGAAACGGTGTGACCAGTCACCTCACGCATGTCCTCGATGGAAGATAAAGCCTCTTCCACACGCTTAACCAGCGCAAATCGACTAGTGACCTTCTTGGTTGTGGCCATATATCCCAGTACTTCTCCCGGATACAGTGTACAACGCCTCATACTTAGCCCGACTGCGTGCCAAGCCAATGGTCCACACCATACAGAAATCAAGCCGGGCGTCCATGCCTAACCAGTCCACACCAAGTCAGCGCCCATTCCAAGACGATCCGGGCGCCTACCGACGCGTTTCCCGGATCGCTTACAGTGCGCTTGCCAGACGCGCATGCGCCGCTTTCGAGCGCTTGCGGGCGTGCTTACTGGCACACATGCCAGCCACCTGTACCACACTTTTTGCTAACACTTTGCATCCTTCCAGGCGCTAACATCTTGCGCCCTTCCAAGACCATCCTCGCCCTTGAAACAGCGCCATAGCTCCAGCACTTCGTGATCAAAGCTGTGTCATCTCTGCACGATACACTTACGATCACGGAACTGAGCCACTTCCTCCACCCCAACGGTTCTTCAAGCATGGAAGCTCCAACCGTCACCGAGACGCTACTCCACCATCGGGGCAAGATATTGGAAGATCCGGAAGAAGCCAGACCTCCTTTTAGCACCGTTGATTTGATGAAAAGACAAAAGATACTTCAGCGGGACGTTTATAGATGAAGAGGCTCGCGTTGCTCTTGAACGTCGATAGAAGGGGATAAGCGATCCAATTTCGTCACACGTGAAGATCGGAAAGACTTCTCCAAAATCGAAAGCAAAGGAAATCAACAACTCTCCCGAGTTCACGGAGACCCTTCTTCCATTAGGACCCGCATAATGGGAACTTCGCCCACAAAGTCATACGATCTATGATGGAACAGTTATGTGAGATTCTATATTTCTCCGAGGCGTAGCGTCAAGGCATATTTGCACCCCTCAACCGCACTACATCGGGAAAGCGGGCATTTCCGGCCCGGGGAAGCCGTTCCCAAACCCCAACCTCTCTTAGAAAGCACGATCGACGGATGTAACTCGGGGACTCCTAACCTCTGTTCTCTTAAGGGATGTCGAGTTTGACAAACGTGACGCGACCTCCGACTTCAAAATGGTAGCCGTCAAGGCTCGAGAGTTGCAAGATGTCGTTTTCAACGTTCTCTCCATAAGTAACTACGCATAAACGTTCTCCAATGCGGCTTCGCTTCAACGTTAGCTTCAACGCCACTCCTTCTCGCAAAGGGTCGTGCCGCCACACTCCCCATATCAAGGAATATAACCACAGCCAGCCAATCTTCGTAGTCATGGACACCTTTTAATCCATCTCACCAAAACTCGTAATCATGGACAGGTTTGCTCGCTTACGCATCCAGCCAATCCTTTTACTTCCACGGAAGCCCATAGAATATCAGCCAACCTACTTTGTTACCACGACAATGTAGTTTCTCCTGATTACATCTCCTACCAAGAATTGTTGCCCCTCATTCTTGATACCAGATGCCAGAGCTTCACCGCAGAGATTACTTACAAAGATGGAAACACGTAAACCATACTTGAGAACGGAAGATATACACGGGATCCCTTCACTGTCAAAGCTACGAAGAACAGTCCACCAAAAATCCGTACCCACAATAAGGTCCTCTACTCTTAAAGGGTGCAGCGCAGAACATCATCACCTCTCTGTCTAGAAGACGCCTTCAACACTTTACTGAAGCCGCGGAGGATCCAGAGCCTACACTATCGAATATGTCATCATGTAATTTCTCGAGCATCCCGGTGTCACATCCGGAAAGAGTACGGAAGGTTACATTCACGTATCCATCCATTCCATCATATCAAACCGAAGTATGACCGGGGACTTCTCGCGCATCCCATTTCGTAAGATAGAGCCCTAAATCGGCGTCCTCCAAGTCTGCAGCAGTCAACAAGGACGGATTCGAAGGAAGGGGAACGACTAGGTCATCCTCGTCGATAACAGTGACGCATGCTCCAATAGGATATCTCTGCACAAAGGGAAATTTTCTATTTATACAACAAGCGGCGGTAAAGTGTATGACTGTCATAAAGAAGAAGAAAACATACCGAGACAAATTCAACAAGAAGAACCTTTTCTCAAACGAGGAGATGATGCGGTTGCGTTGGGTTTGAATACGAACCTTAAAAAGGAAAGGAAGCAATGAGGGACATAACGCTTCCAGTTTTTTGGCATGGACGATGCCCTAATTGAAGCCGCGCGTGAAGGAAAGGCAAAATAAGGAAACTTAGCTATCTCAAGAAACTCCTCCTTATTTACATCGGTCACGCCAGCAAGCACGCACAGTTTCCACACCTTGCGCCGGTCCCACCAGCTAGCACGCTCAGTTTCCAAACTCACGCGACTTCCCAAACGTCGCCCAAGCTGCACCGGCCCCACAAATTGCACCGACTTCCCTATGACCTCCCAAGTCACGCCTGCAAGCACGCACAGCTTCCACATTGCACCGGTCCCACACGGCCTAGCACGCTCGGTTCCCAACTCCGCCAACTTCACAACGTCGCCCAAGTTGCACCCACCCCACTAATTGTGCCCGGCCTCCCGGTTGTGCAAAACTACCGGAGGCAAGAATTCCAAATCCTATTTATAAAAGGTCGACAAGCCTCCTCAATTCTCTTTACGGTTCGGTTGATAGTTTGTCACCATCTTATGTTTACCTCGCAACAAAGCCCACTGTTAAGAGCTAGCGGGGACTTAATGTTGATGGTGGTTTTTAAACAAGGGGTAAAATCGTAAAACCCCATGACCTAGTGTTACCCGCAACACATTAACTAAGAGCATTTATCTCAGGTGTAAATAATTAATAGGGGTATTTTTTCAAAATACCAGATTAGGAGTTTTCCCGACACGGAACCCTAATTCCAAAACCAAGCCGCACATTAGCACCATGGCAACAATGCCAAACCAAGCCGCATGTTGCGCACCATGGCAACAATGCCAAACCAAGCCGCATCTTTGCGCACCATGGCAACAATGCCAAACCAAGCCGCATGCTTTATATACCATGGCAACAATGCCAAACCAAGCCGCACATCGCGCACCATGGCAACAATGCCAAACCAAGCCGCACACCGCGCACCATGGCAACAATGCTAAACCAAGCCGCACATGCGACCATAGCAACAATGCCAAATCAAGTCGTGACATCAAGGCACTATAAGCAATAATGCTAAATCAAGCGCACATCAAGGCACCATGGCAACAATGCCAAAACCAAGCCGCATACCGCACACCATGGCAACAACAAACCAAGCGCGTCTTTCGCGCACCATGGAAACAATGCCAAACCAAGCCGCATGCTTCGCGCACCATGGCAACAATGCCAAACCAAGCCGCATCTTTGCGCACCATGGCAACAATGCCAAACCAAGCCGCACACTGCACCATGGCAACAATGCCAAACCAAGCCGCACATTAATCGCGCACCATGGCAACAACGCCAAAAACCAAGCCGCTATGCCATCGGCACACGCCAAATATAGCGCCCCTAGGCTTGCAAGACTTGCAACTAGGTCAACATGGCCGCACGCGTGCCATTGGCACATGCCAACACGCACGCAAGCCATATTTCCAAGACGCTATGCCATTGGCACACGCCAAATATAGCGCCCTAGGGACTTGCAACTAGGTCAACATGGTCAGACGTGCCATTGGCACATGCCAACACGTACCATTCCAAGCCATATTTCCAAAACGCTATGCCATTGGCACACGCCAAATATAGCGCCCTAGGCTTGCAAGACTTGCAACTAAATCAACATGGCCGTGACGCGTGCCATTGGCACATGCCAACACGTCCGCAAGCCATATTTCCAAGCCGCTTATCATTGGCACACGCCAAATATAGCGCCCCTAGGCTTGCAAGACTTGCAACTAGGTCAACATGGCCGTGTACGTGCCATTGGCACATGCCAACACGTACCGCAAGCCATATTTCCAAGACGCTATGCCATTGGCACATGCCAAATATAGCGCCCCTAGGCTTGCAAGACTTGCAACTAGGTCAACATGGTCGTCACGTGCCATTGGCACATGCCAACACGTCCGCAAGCCATATTTCCAAGCCGCTATGCCATTGGCACATGCCAAATATAGCGCCCTAGTTTGCAAGACTTGCAACTGGTCAACATGGCCGTCGTGCCATTGGGTATGACAACCACACCACAAGCCATATTTCCAAGTCGCTATGCCATTAGCACGCGGGCCAAATATAGCGCCCCTAGGCTTGCAAGACTTGCAACTAGGTCAACATGGCCGACACGTGCCATTGGCACATGCCAACACGTACCGCAAGCCATATTTCCAAGTCGCTGTGCCATTAGCACGCGCCAAATATAGCGCCCCTAGGCTTGCAAGACTTGCACCTAGGTAAACATGGCCGTCGTGCCATTGGCACATGCCAACACGTACCGCAAGCCATATTTCCAAGTCACTATGCCATTAGCACGTGCCAAATATAGCGCCTAGGATTGCAAGACTTGCAACTAGGTCAACATGGCACGTCACGTGCCATTGGCACATGCCAACACGTACACGCAAGCCATATTTCCAAGTCGCTATGCCATTAGCACGCGCCAAATATAGCGCCCCTAGGTTTGCAAGACTTGCAACTAGGTCAACATGGTCGTCACGTGCCATTGGCACATGCCAAACGCACACGCTGGTAGCTAACTTGCAAACCGTGCAACCTACCACCAAGGCATTCCGCACATGCCATTGGCACATGCCACACACGCCACTAGCGGCTACGCATTGCCACTTACACTCAACGTGCAACCTACCACCAAGGCATTCCGCACATGCCAAACATACACGCCGGTAGCCTAACTTGCAAACCGTGCAACCTACCACCAAGGCATTCCGCACATGCCATTGTGCACATGCCACACACGCCACTAGCGGCTACGCATTGCCACTTACACTCAACGTACAACCTACCATCAAGGTATTGCACATGCCAATGGCACATGCCACACGCGCCACTAAGCAGCCCACTTGCACTCAAGGTGCAACCAACACTTGAGATATCAACACAAATCGGGGATGCTTTCCGGGGTTTTGGTTTGGCGGTCACGGACTTGAGCGACACTACGCTCACATTAAGAAAGCGTGAAAAGGAATAAAGCGGTCAAATAAATGAGGAAATAATGGTAAAAACGTTTTCACCCATTAAACACCATGCGGTTACCACCTCCTCCCATTATTTCACCCTTTACTCTCTCCCTTCATGAGGCCAGGGTACGTTTCAATCTCGACTTGTATAAATAGGTCTTACCTATTTCCACCGGACAACGGGTCTCGGTCGGAAAAAACACTACACTCTCAAAGGCAACTTTGCAAGCTCTCCCCAAAAGCTTTCATCTCTGCAGCTTCTAAGCTTTCACTTTCTGATACAAGTCGAGATACTACTCTCCCAGTATTCTGGTCTCAACACCTTTCTTTTGCTTCCCTCCCCAAATCAACCCTTCTCCTCCACTTTGTGACCGAAGCAAGTCTGGAACGACCATTTCTTGGTTTAGGCCGGACTTGTACAGATTGATCTCTCGAATCTATAAAGTGCTCACGTGCAGCACATTTGTTTAGGTTTTGAACTAGGGCTGTCAATGGGTACCCAAATACCCGGACCCGGCCCGGAACCGGGTGAATTGGGTCCGGGTATGGGTCCCAAAACTGGACCCGTTAGCAAAATCGGGTCCAAACCGGGTAGACCCGATAGTAAACGGTTCCATCAGGTCCTACCGTCGGGTACCCGCGGGTAATCGGGTATTGTAAATTTCAATTATCCCAGAGTTAATTTTGTCATGTGAAGGCTTATATATATAATCTCAACGGACAAACAAAACCTAATAATCTTGCCGCATCCAACTCTTTCGTCTTCTCTTCCAGGTTCTGCTCCAAATCGCTGCTTTCATTCTCTGTTTCCATTCTCTCCACTGAAAATTTTATCTTTTCATTGTTATAAGTCACGTTCAATGATGAGTTGTGGCTAAAAGTTTAAATGATTTATTATATTTTGTATGTTGTCTGTAATTCATAGTTGTGTATTACAATTTTGTTCTCCGTGATGGTATAGCATATATTTAATTTCTTAATTACTTTGACAATTTTGATTGATTATAATAAAGTTATTGTTTAGTTTTTGAAATTATTTGACATTATTACTAATCTTCTCCTCTATCTCGATGGGCAGTTCATTCCGACTAATGGTTAGATCTTGAACTGTTGTTAACCATGGATTACATCTTGATGTCGACACTTATGGTATTCTGTTAGGGTGGGACTTTGAAGATGGATGGAGATTGGAGGTGGGATGATGCTGCGGTTGTTTATGGATAAAGGCTAGGGATTTAACTGATTATTTGGGAACTGATGTACTCATGCTTAACTCTTAAAAAGTTAAAAATTAAGATTTGCAACGCTTTCATAGATGAGATTTACTCGACCTGTAATTTATAACTGAACGGAAAATACCCGTTTTTACCTCAACCGGTAGTTACCCGGCTGTATTATCGGGTCCGGTTCTGGTCCGACTATTTTAGGAACCGGTCCCGGAACCGTTAGGACCCGGAACCGAAAAAAATAACCGGGTCCGGTTCTGGGTAGTATGGTACCCGGGAGGAACCGGACCCATTGATGCGACCCCTAGTTTGGGAACAGGTTTCACTCACCTACCCAATTACATCTAAATCGTGAAACGATTTTTACCCATAAACAATAAGACATCGACATAATCGTATGAATGCTATTGTGATTATGTGTAAGGGTATGGGTGAAGATTTCGTCTTAGGAAACAATGTTTTACATTTGTTTAAAGGAAGTACAATTCATAAACTTGTTTTATGAATCGAAAGGGAAATCGCTAGGCTTATTGGTATTGTTATTCATTTACAAATCTTTGGATTACCAATATGTGTGTTTAGTATAACCTCATAACTTGTTTGGCGTATCTTGGTAAAACTATTCACAAGGCTGACTTTTGTATTGGTATGACTTTTATTAGTGAAACCGATCTTAAGTAATCACACGAGATGGTATGATCGATATGTTGTAATTAGGTATGACCAACTCTAGACATTGAGGAACCGATCCTAGTAAGAGGTGCAACGATCACAGCAGTGTGGAATTCCTTGTAAGAGGTGCAACAAGTCTTAGTTATTGGTAACCAATCCTATGACTTGCAACCGAATACAAGTTAAATACCATAAATATGTGGAACCGATCCTAGTACCTAGTCAACCAATTTTTGGAAAGCTAGTGTGACCGATCCTAGTACCCACATGGAGGTAGAACCGAAACTTGTTTTGGGAGAACCGTGAAACCCATTAATGGTGATTTGATAGGATAATAAATCACATGGTTCTTGGAAGTCAATGGAGAACCAATTCTAAACTTGTTTGGAAGTGTGTCAAATCGGTTCAAGATCGTAAATATGAAAGAGGAATTACAAAGTAAAAAGATGTCGACATAGTTTGGACATGTCAGTAACTCTTATCATTTATTTTCAAAGATATTTCTTAATAGCTAAAGAAGAATCCGGATCGTAATAAATGAGAATCTTTTAATTAGGGTTTTGAGTTTTATATACTTTTAATTTCCAACGATTAAAATGCATATCTTTAGAAAATAAAAATTGGTAATGTACATTTACTAATTGGAGATTTTTCGAGATTTTGGTCAATATTTGAATAAAGCATTTCCGGGAATTATGGAAATCGGTTTGGAAATATATTGCATATCTTGTGAATATTTTAGGTTTTGGAAATTCCTTGAGTGTCAAACTTCATGGTCTATAAATATTAAAGTTTGCATTTGAGCAAACCAAACTACCTTGTTGTGTTATTCTGGTGACAAACGTCTATTCGGAGAGGAAAGTACCTTATTTAGGCATCTCTTCGACCGCTCGTTTCAAAGACTTCTTGGGATTGGGAAGCTCTCAGTGCCGTTGGTGGGAAACTAGATAATTGCAGTTTATTATTAGTTTTCGATTGATTTGATTAACTAATGGCTGTTGAATTTTGATTACACCTAGTTTGTTTATGCTTGAGAATATTCTCTTTTGATATAAGATTCACTCAAACTAGATCGAAGTTTCGACGGGGATCTTTTGACTATTTGTAGATCTAAAGACGTCTTATTGATAATACATTGCTTTTCTCACGTTGCATTATTGTGATTGATCACGAGATATTGAATTAATTATCTGCAGTGTTTATTGAATATTTAAGAAGATTTGAAGACAAGGAAGATTTGTGATTTGAGTTCATAATCTTTGGTGTGCACAAAACTTGATCGGCTGGGGATCCAACTATAATCGGTTTATCTTTGTGATAACCTTGCTTGATTAGTTGATTAGATCGGCATCAATACAATTCCTTGTGATTAAAATTATTGATTTCATAGTCTAAACAATTACTTTGGTAGTTGTTGATAGATTGATCTAAGAACCTGACAAAGGAGTTTATCGGGATAAAAAAGCCTTGTCAAACTCATATCGTTTGTTTGAAAAGAGTTGTTCTGAAACGGTTTGTTGTTCCTTTTACTATTTGGAATACGAACCAAAGAAATTGTTCCAAGTGCGTGACTTATTACAAGTTGGAGGTGCATGGATACAGACGAAACTAGGTGAACTATAGATTTAGTTGCTTGGTCTCAAATAATGCGAAGTTGGTTTAGATTTTGTATAAGCGGCTTAATCAAGAGAGTATTCAATTATGGACAAGGTCCGAGGTTTTTCTGCATTTCGCGGTTTCCCTCGTTAACAAAATCTTGTCATTGTCTTTTACTTTTCTATTTCATGATTATAATTGTTTTATTATAATTAGAAGTAAAATACACAAACGTTAATTCCTATTTACTTGATAGAAATCCTATTGCGTTTGGTTAAGTTCGAACCTATTATCAAGTAAACATATTTCGTTGTTGTATTTTCTCGATCTTGTATCCATAGTCAATCACGCAAGTTATCTTGTTGTCGTATTGTCTCGATCTCACATATCCATGAAGCGATCACACTAAGTGTGAACCCGATTAGTTGTGATTGTCTTGACTCAATCCATAGACAATCACTTTGGAGAAAGGACTTATAGGTGGAAAAGTTTTAGATTGAGGTATATTTGGGTACCCTCATCTTTTCAATTGGTATCAGAGCAGGCAAACATGAAAACATCTAAAAATATGTGTTTGATGGGATCAAACCTATAAGACATGATTCAAAGTAGAGTTAAGCGAGAGCAAAAACTAAAGAAAGATTTTATTAACGTGTCACAAGATATGTGCTCAAAAGGAGATAGTTGTTCAATTTCAGGTTGCTCTATTGATGATGTCTCTAATGAGATATCTTTGAGTTCTATACTTGAGATTTCTGATGAAAGATCAAGTGTAAAATATCTGAACTAAAGGAATTGAGCAAACAATTTCTTATTTGTTCTAATGATCTTTTTCAAAGACTTGAAAGAGAAATCTAGATTTAACTTTAAAGTTTAAAAATCTCGACGAAGAGCATAAATTATTTGAAATAAAAATTCTCACAACAAATACAGAGTATTAAAGACAAAATATGTGCTAGTCTTTCTCAAGCTGAGAAAGATCGTAATGCGGCTCTTGAAAAAGTACATTTGTTGGAAGAGAAACTTGTTGAATCTGATGCAATGATTAACTCTCAAGAATGAGAATATCTCACAAGAGAAAAACTCCTTGAGGCTGATCTATCTAGTTCTCTTGATAAATTCAAGAAGCTAGAAGAAGAAAATTTGCACTTGAAAAAGCGCATTGATAGCTCAAAAAATATAACCTCAATGTAAGCAAGTAGAAATCATCGTGATACACGAGGATTGGGCTATAAGGGAATAGATGCTTCACGTATTAGCAAAGAGGTAAAATTTGTTAAAGCTACAAATTCTTCTAAACCAGAGCTTCCACCTATGTAAAAGATGCTCGTAAAGAAGGAAACCCAGGTCAAGCCCTAAGAATCATGTTCAACCATACTCTTCAAGTACGACAATCAAAGAGAGCATACCCATAATGATAAGAAAGCAACAATGTTGAAGAAGAAGAAGAAGAAGAAGAAGAAAAAGAAGAAGAAGAAAACTCGTCGAACTCCAATGCAAGAGGATCCACAAAAAGGTAACATTAAAACTCATACTTCGTATGTTACTAAGCTTTGTTGTTATTGTGGTAATAAAGGGCATGTGGAATGGGATGCAAAGATTCGTAAGATAGAAGATACACTTTCTTTGTATCAAACGAATTGGCTAAGATTGCTCCCCAAAGGAACTCACATCGATATTGTCCAAAGTTTAGGCAAAAGAATTATTATAATGATAGCTCCAATTTTTACTATCACTTCGACAAGGTCATCTTATAAAAGACCGAATATAGAAAGAGATGACTTTGTAAATACTAAGACAATTTCTGATGTTACAAATTGGAGAAAAGTTGTTTAAAGTATTCAAAGGACAATCATCCTAATGGTATGGAAGGAGAAAGTGTCTGGGAAACTCAACTCTAAATGGGCCCAAGTCCTCCATAGCCAAGAAGGAACCAAAAGTTAGTCACAAGAATGACTCTCGGCTGTTAATTGTTGGTGACAATAATTATAAGAGTTTTCTTGAAAGACTAAATAAAAAGACATCATCTGGAAATCTCTTGTACTAGTAAACGGTGTGATATTGACACTCTTCATCACAAGTCAAATAAGAAAAACAAGAGATGGAACAAGTGAAAACAAACCAAGCAAGAGGTCAAGAATGATGATTTTGTCTTAGTCACTCGTGAAGAACAAGACAAGGATCAACTCAACAACCTAGTTGTGTTGGAACGTGCATACTCACCTTTGTGCTCAATCTTATGAAGGGTGAGGGAAGCACGTAAAATGAGCACATGATCTCTCGGTTTTTATATGGCTAATTAACATCTTTTGGGAGATTTCTTTTCTTATATACTCATAATTTCTCTATCTATATTTGAGCCTTTGATAGAAACTGTAATTTTGAGTTTATGATGTTGATATCTACTGATCATATATGTGTAGCTCTTGTTTTTACTTAAAACGATCCAAAATCACCGACCCTGGACATCGTCTGCAAAAGTTATGTCAAAAACAGTTTAGTGTTGTGATCCATCACAAGTAACTCTTGTAACCGATCCTAGTAACCGGTCCTAGTGACTACGGGTGATTTTTTAACTGATCCTAAAGATAGGTCCATACAAAGGAGTGTAAAACTGTTTTGCCCATAACTTCTTCTTTGTCCGAACTCCGGAATGACCTCATTCTTTTTTTATGTCGGTTTGAATTCAATTCCCTACAAGACAGAGTAATTGATATACTTGATTATTTGTTTAATATTTATGGTGTGTTGCATTTGTGTTATGGGATGTTTGATTTCGGTTTTCATAACCTTAATATTCGATCTCATATTGTGTTAACCCTTAAAGTTTGGGTGACTTTTTGGTTTAGCGGGATTAAGTTCTAGCCCATGTTGGTAGGCTTTATCAAAGGATCATAAGGGGTTCCGATTGAAATTCATGTGTGAAAAGGTCACAATATGTTGAATCGTTTTGGTTTAGCATAAAAGCATATGTGTTTCGGGTTTTCAACTTTTGCTTTTTGCATTGGTTAAAACAAATTCAACCTTTCTCTGGTAAAGGTTGTTGTTGTTGTTGTCGTTCTTTTGTCTTGTGAGAGGATGACACATGATGATATTCTCGGAAGATATAAAGAAAGGGAGAAGAGGATGGAACTTGAGGTAACGAATTTGTTAGTTAATCGTTTTCCTGTTTTAAGAAAAGCCTGATTTTATTGCATATATTTATTGCTTTTTCTTAAAAAAAATTCGGGGTACAATTGATGTTTATTCCATTATTTGTGTATGGATGTGTGTGTGATTCAATTGTTCCGGTTAAGAAAAACTATTGCTATCTTGCTTTATTGTTTGATATCAATTGTTAAGTCTTACGAAATTACGATGCAATTGCGGTGCTTTAATGTCTATGTTGTTTCAATTGCTTCTGGTTGAGATGAATAATTATGAAAGTTAATTTATTTGGTTTGTAAGAATTGTTTATGGCTTAACAAAGGTTTTAGATGAATTGTGTAGTCCACCTCCGATTAGGATAAGTAAAACTAAGTTAATTACGATCTTAGTTAGACTTATCAAAGGGAGGTTTCGTTTATTCAAGTCTAATCGAATGCCTTAACAAGAAATGCTAGTTAACTAACCTATTATTTGTGTTGTTTAAAAGTGAAAGGTCTAAGTTATATGGACAAGACCTGATGAGAAAAATAGAGTTATATTTATTTTGGTCTTATCGAACAAGCGGTTGTATTTGTACAA
>JAJJWW010006422.1:0-39456 GCA_023531295.1 Papaver armeniacum | reverse complement strand
GACTTATCTTGTTGATAAGCTCTTGGACAAGCAAGACGACCAATAGTTTGCTTGTTCTTCTAATATAACGATATAGACAAATTTTCCAGACGCTGAATTTTAAAACATAGTTAACACCGATAAAGTTCATTGCCTTATAAGGCTTAACAGCTTACATAAACTTAAGAGTTTTACTTTTGCAAGGGTACTTGAAGCTTAAAGCGCATGACAATGTTTTGGTTCAAAATAAAAACATACATTCTAAACAAGAGAGTTTGAGACCATCCAAAGTTCGATCTATGCTTTACCTGGGCCTTGGTCGCGCTGGTGAAGTCCGATTGACCACCGCGCATAGGAAAAACCGCCTTATCCTTTTTGATTTGTAACATAGCCCTCCGATAACCATCTATAGTGTACGCTTGCGCGCTCTCATAAATGCCTTAGCAAATGGCGAAGTCCTCAATATTATATGTATACTACATCGGGCAAAGTCGACTAGGAGCTGTCCTGCTACATAGCTCAAGGGTTAAACTTTAAAGGAGATGAGTTTCTAACAAATGTAACATGACTATAAAGTGTTGTTGTTAGATACCTTTAATATGGTACGCGCAAGATCCAAATGGCATGCTTCAGAAACACTTCCGCAATCGCCGATTCGAAGCTCGCCGATCTGTCTCGAACACACAACTAGATCCTTTCTCACCGAATACTCGTGACCAAGCGCATCGAATAACTTTTGCATGAACTATAAACAGAATCACCGCTCTCGGGATCAACGATGGCAAACGCAATAGGGTACATTTTTCCATTGGCATCATACCCAATTGCCGAAAATAGAGTTCCTCTCAAGGCTCCCCACTTAGATGCATACCATACACAAGAAATGCGTCTACACCAAGACTTGAATCCTTGTAAAGATACGCCAACAAAAAAATAATACAAAAACCACCATTTGTATCGGGTTCAATTGTCAAGCTTATGCTTTCGGGTAGTGTTCTATAAGCATGTTACCGTGACTCGACTGTGTGGTAATGACTGTCAGAGAACCTCTAACCGCTTCCAATTCCCCGTTTACAACCAACTGAGACCCCGCTGTCGCTGATGGTGATACCTAGTCCTCTCTTCATGTCTTCACACAAATTATTGCTTATCACCCTAGAATGAACAAACAAGAGTCACCATGTCAGTTTGTTGCCAAGACCAGAGAGTTCTATACAAAAAGAAATTGATAAGTGTGATGTATCCTAGAGTATTCTAGGGCTGCGGTGCTAGTCTTTTTGTAATCGTGACTAACAAAGTACAACTCTAGACCAAACTAGAGAGTCCATTGTAGCCTATAAATAGGCATTTCTATCATCACTGTAACCTGCGCAAGAAAATTAATAATAAAGTGATTTTATAGTTTAAGAGAGTCTTGCTTCACCAACACTACTAGAGAGACAGAGCTCGCCCGAGAAACACTTAACCATCTCATACATGTCCGTAAATTGTTCTATCAAAAATGAGTGTTCATCGATCACCAAAAATTCAACATAGTAACATCAAAATATTAAAATTCATCACAAGCATAATAAAGATGAGAGAAGTACCCTAGTAAGTACAAACATGCTAGTTTGTTATTGATATGTACAACCATATCGATGTTTGCTTAAATTCCTCTTTTAAAATCCGAACAACCAAAATCAAACAAAGGCATAATTTCGTAACCAAAATTGAATCTAACACTAAGAAATTGCCTATTAAACCCAAGAAATCAAAATCAAAATTTCTATCCAGCTTTAACATTATCATCAAAGATGAAATTGAACCTAAAAAGAAAACATCAAAGATGCATAAACATATAAATACCCTAACAACCAAAAATCAAATGGGCATAATTTTAAGTAATCAAAATTTTAATCTAACACTAAGAAACTCGCCTATTAAACCCTCTTTCAAACCTATTTCATGAAATCAAAATCAAAATTTCTATCCAATTTAACATTATCATCAAAGATGAAATTGAACCCAAAAAGAAAAACATCAAAGATGCATAAACATATAAAACATCAAAACCCTAGCCTAATTTTCAATCTATATCCAGGACGTGGAAGTGAAAATGGGGAAAAAGATTAGAAATCCAATTTCTAGGGTTTACATCAAGATTTTAGGAAGACGGATTTTTTCATACCCGAGATCACAGATCGTTGGAACTTATAATGAAATGAACTTATAGATGAGTTTAGACTCTGGGTATCTCTATTGAAGACACCGTATGATGATGATGAACATGACCAGAAAAAGGAAATAACAAAACCAAGAAGAACATCAATAGGAACAGGAAGAAGAAGAAGATGGGTGTGGTGTGTTTCCGTGGAAGAAGAAAAATGAGCTCTTTGAGAGTCAAGTTGAAGAAATAGAAGTGAAGAGTATGACGAGAAATAAAAAATTTGAGTAACAACATCTAGACATCGAGGCCGATTAATGATAAGTATTTCACTAATGATTTGTATAGTGTTTTGATAATCACGCTTAGAAACGATAATGAGATCCAAATATGCAAAAGGTCCGCACTCCACAAAAGGATGTCGACTCGAAGCATGGCGTCCCTTATGCCTATCCTCTCGACATTATACGGTGTCTAGATGTGCTATCTCAACACCCACGTAAGCTACAACAAATAATAATCGAATCGTAAAAAATAAAAAAAAAAAAAAAAAAAAATCGTATGTTGGGTACGCTAGGAAAAACAGTGATAAAATAAAAAGGTAAGGGCATAAACGTCCAAATACCAAAATACATTTAGTTTTGGTCACGTCCGCCAACATAGCATAGATTTCACCCTATTATTCAAATCCAACATATTTTCGGCCAAACACCCGGTGACCACCTCCATTACCTCTACTACCAACTCCAACATTGCCCCTAGCATCATCATCACTCCCTTCACCGTCACCTATTCCACCATCTTCACCATCATCACCATCATCACCAGATTCACCACTATCTCCAACATTGCCACCAGCATCATCACCTCTACCACCATCTCCAAAATTGCCACCATCATCATCACCTCTTCCACCATCGCCTCTTCCACCATTTCCAACATCAGCACCACCATCATTTCTTCCACCGTCTTTAAAGTTGTCACCAGCATCATCACCTATTTCACCATCACCTCTTCCACCATCTCCAACATCACCACTGCCATTTCTTCCACCATCTCCAACATCATCACCGGATTCACCACCATCGCTTCTTCCACCATCTCCAACATTGCCACCAACATCATCACCTCTTCCACCATCTCCAACAGTACCACCACCATCACTTCTAGTACCATCTCCAAAATTGCCACCATCATCATCACCACCTCTTCCACCATCTCCAACATCATCACCACCATCACTTCTTCCACCGTCTTCAAAGTTGTCACTAGCATCATCAACTCTTTCACGGTCACCTCTTCCACCATCTCCAACATCACCACTACCATGTCTTCCAACATCTCCAACATCACCAGATTCACCACCACCAACACCTCTACCACCATCATCATCCCCTCTTCCACCATCTCCAATATCGCCTCTACCACCATCTCCAACGTCATTACCACCATCACTTCTTCCACCGTCTTCAAAGTTGTCACCAGCATCATCACCTCTTTCACCATCACCTCTTCCCGCATCAACAGTACCTCCCTCACCATCATCTCTTCCACCATCCCCAATATTGCGGATACCAGCATCACCTTTTCCACCATCTCCTGTATTACCACGAGCATCATCGCCTCCCTCACCATCTTCTCTTCCACCATCTCCAATAGAATCACCTCTCCCACCATCTCCAGCATTACTACCAACATCATCACGTCCCTCATCATCGCCCCTTCCACGTCCAACATCACTACCACCATCCCTTCTTCCACCATCTCCAACATTACTACCACCGTCATCTCCTCTTCCACCATCTTTAACATTACCACCAGCATCATTAGCTACCTCACCATCACCATCTCTAAAATTACCACCAGATGTGCGTGACACTGGTGGAGGTGGTGGTGGTGGTGGTGGTGGTGAAGGTGGTGGTGGTGAAGGTGGTGGTGGTGGTGGTGGAGGTGGTGGTGGTGGTGGTGGTGGTGGTGGTGGAGGTGGTGGTGGTGGTGGTGGTGGTGGTGGAGGTGGTTCAAACATTAGAGGGATTATTGGTGATGATATTGGTGGTTTGACATCTCCACAGCAACAAACGCAATCCAGCGCATATTCTGTAGCAATTCGTCTTTTTTCTTTACGTCTTTGAGCGTACATTCTGCCTTGATCTTCACACCATCGACGGCAGTTGTTGTAGTCGGTAGCATCAATACAAGAGCTGTCAAACGTTGTCCAAACAAGTTCAAGGTTACCTCTTGGACAGTATTTATTGTTATATGGTGGTGGTGGTGCAGGCTGTAATGGTGCATCTCCGCAACAACAAACGCAATCACTTTCAGCAAAAATACCAGGACGTGGTAATTCACGTTTTGACCGTGCTTTCTGCCTTTACCTTGACACCATTTGGTGCAGTCGTTGTAGTCCTTAATTTCATTACAGTGGCCGGGAGAATAAGGCCAAAGGCCTTCGAGGGTTCCGGGAGGGCAATGTTTATTAGCTGCTGATACCCTCTCTGCAATCGTATGTAAACAAAATACCTATTTTTCCCAAATGTAGGAAATACCAAAGTAAGATTCCAATTCCAGTACGTACTCCTATTATAAGTATATGAGCTAGCTAGTTAGCCAATGCCATACCTGAGATGAGATGTTGAGAATTTTACCTGTATTGGCACACAAAGCAAGTATTATTGCAAACAGAAGCAGCAACCAAACTTGCAAACTCTGCTTAGAAACCATCTTCGTCATCAGTATGATTATTAGACTTTAAAACTTTAGTGGTGTGGGTTTATGTGCTCAAATACTTGTCTATTTATAGCCAAGAAAACAACTGATCTGATACCCGCTTAAATCTATCTATAATAACATGTTCAAATAATATTGTTTTCTTGGAAGCAGGTGAAAATTAAAATGCTAGCCGTTACAAAAATTTCTAATCGTACTCACACGATTACTTTTCTTTCTGATCAATATATAATTTCTTTATCAATTAAAGTGATTTCCAAATTTTTTGAGATCTACCCTGGAAATTAATGTCAAAACATAGCTTCGTCTTTAATTCAAACGAACATGCATGAACTCTCACCCCACCCCACTATATATGCTTAACAAACCCATATCCTGCACGATTCCTGGATCGTGTCTGCTAGATTTGTCAATCGTTTTATATGATAACAATTCAAATTTTATTGATTAAGATCGTCCTAATGATTTTTTTTTATTATGTCTGAAGTTTTTTATATATCTGAAATTAAGATCGTGATAAATTGTTTTTATTATTAACAATTGAAATTATATCTGATAGTTTCTCGTACTAATAAACTTTTTATATCCGATTTTTTTCTCCTACTAATATAATGATAAAATTATGAATGTTCAACGTGATTTAGTTTTTTAATTGTACTGGACATATCTTTGTGCACGATTCTAGCTTCGTTTTCACATGAATCGGTGGGCAGTAAAGTACGTACAGTAAGGTCTACAACACAAAACAAGTGAAAAGCTCCTATTTCAAAGCTCCTATTTGATTATGTGGGAATCTGGTACATTGTTTACGATGCCAATTACTAAGTGATTCTCCATGTGTACAATATATGGTATAATATTTGGTCAGTGCAAATCCGAAACCGAAGTGGGCTCCAGGAGGCATTTACCTCACACAAATTAAGTGGAGACCTATGTTGCATGGACACGCCTAGAAAGATGTCGTAACCGTGTCAGACACATGATCGGACACGACATGGTTACGACACGCCATGGACACGCAACATTATGTGTCGCGTAAAAATCGATATTTAACACTTTGCGGACACTATTTGGACACTTTCGGACACACTATAAATGATTAATTTTGGTATGGAAAATCAAAATAAACTAAATGCGAAGCTAATTTAGTCGTCTTTTAGTCAAATCCAAACATTATTTATGAAAAACTTGATCAAAATGTTATTATTATTAATTTTATTTTGTTAGTAATCCAGTATTTTGAAAATAAGAATAATTATTATCTTGTGTAGATTGTTGTAGAATCTCATTTTAATGATGTGTGTAATACATATAACGTGTCCCCGTAACCAACTTTTTTGAGATTTGACGTGTCCCCGTAACCGTGTCGTGTCGTAAATGTGTCCCATGTTCGTGTCTGTACAACATAGATGGAGACGATGGATCACTACAAAGATACCCTATTGGGGAGTCTGAATTCGTGCACATTCCTTAACGATTGTATATTTCACATCTCAATCTCTACACTTGATTTAATTTAGGGAGTTATGTAACGAGGGTTGTGATTCTAAACATGGAGGGTAATGGGGCGATCAGTTAAATAATCAAGCAAACGGAAGAATATATGAAATATACACTCGTTAGAGGAATGTGAACAAATTTGTACTCCTTATTGGGACGGTAAAAAATTGTCACCATAGCTTAGTTTTCCATCGAAATTTTACATAAGTTTTGTCGCATACATTTGTGGCGGATATGTGGTTGCAGGAAATCCCACAACTAACACCCCTTTCATATCATGATAATAGTTTCTAGAACTAATCATCTTTGTCACCTAATTATCAATATAAATGTTAGAAATATAAATAGACACAAGGATTTTTTACATGGTTCGATCAATGTGATATGCATCCATGGTTCTTTACTATGATTGTTGAAATTACATAAGTGTTACATTTAGAATCTCCATTAATGGATATTTGGTAGAGATCTAGATCTAGTTTTTTTTAAGAAGATGATAAAGAAATAAATCTCTCCTTACATAAATGTGCCTCTCTCTTTCACAAAAATGTCCCCCCATTACAAAAATGTGTATCCTCTCTTTCTCTCTCCTGTCTTTCTCTTAATATAGGTGTTTACATAGTGGATGACAGCTCACTTATAGTGGAGTACAGCTAATATTGTCTCATGCTCCTGCGACGTTCTCTCAGGCTCCCGCTACATTATCGCAGGTTCTCGCAGACTCTTGCTACCTTCTCGCAGACTCTTGCTATATTCTCGCAGGCTAAGGAAATGAATGCATCTCGCATACTAACAAATGTGTTGTGCGATATTTTGATCCTACATTTTGCCTTTTTTTCTTGAATATTGCTTGAAGAGCGATCTTTAAGAAAAAATCAATTGTTCTAGTAGTCTTTGATCTTTGTTGATGAAGGAACTACGCGAAAGAATACTTTTCTTGAAAAGTACGTACTTGCCTCTATTCTTTTGTGAAGTTCTGAAGCATATAGAAGTAATTAGAAGTATCATCGTGAAGTATACGAAGTATGAAGTATGAAGTATCCTTGAAGAAGTATAAGAAGTATTTGTCCTCGATTGCGAATAAGAAGTATGCGAATGAAACTACTACTCCATGTTCTCTGCCTCGTGCTATGCTGTAATGCAAATAAGAATTTAGATTAGTATTCAACATTTCTTTTATCAAAAATTTTCATTTAATTGCAAGTTCAAGTCGTTTTTCTTTGTTTTGATTTCCTTTGTATAACTTGTTTCGTCTCATTTGATAAATATCTTTCATGGAAATGATCCTAATGAGGTCTTATGCAGCCTGTTGATGGAAGGTCTTACTATCCTGTTGATGGAAGGTCTTATTTTGCCTCCTACTACTCTCCATGTTAAATATCATTCTCATTTGAAACAAAGCAAATATTCAAGAGAAATATATAAATTGATCTGCGAGATTTTTCTCGAATCTTTGTAATCGTGCGATTGTATCACTTTTTGTAAATCAAATCAAGAGCTTTTTATTTGATGTAAGTAAAATATGCAAGGAAAGGAGTACTTACATTTCATATGATTTGATGTTGTTGTCGTCGCGCGCGAAGTATATGGTTTGCTTGCGAAACTGGCATCCTTGAAATGTATAAACGTCGCACAAATAAATGTAATTATCGCGCAGAAAAAAGAAGTGTGAGAAATGAGACTTGAACCCTTGACCTGCCTATTGCATATTCTCGCACCATACCAACTTGCTAACCCTCTCTTGTGAAATAATCAAAGATCATGCGAAGTAATCAAAGGCCAATTGTGCGAGAAGCAATTCTGTATATATTTCGCATAACAAAAACAAATGTGCGAGAAGCAAGAATTGATCCCGAGACCGGCTGCTTGCATTCATGTCTTCTGACCAACTGTGCCAACCCTGCCTCTGCAAAGTGTTTGTGCGAAATAATCATCCAATTATTCATTTTTTCGCCCTTTGTAAAGAGAAGAAAATATGTTTCGCAGCGAATTCGAACTTGCGACCACGAACGTACATACCGTCTCTTCGACCAACCTGTTCAAGAACCTCTCTGCGAAATTAACGCACAACTTTTTTCTTTATTCTTTTATTCGCCGTTGAAAATGAGAAGAAAATGAAAAATACATATGTGTGCGAACTCGAACCCATGACCTATTGTTTGTTTTCTCGACCTTGAACCATCTATTCTAGTATTCGCCGGTGGCAGAAACCGCAGCGTATGCGTCTTATGTGCACTTCGCCCTTCCTTAATTTCTTTCAACAATTTTCCTCTTGCTTTTTCTCCTGAACATGGAAATCTTCTATTGAAACCTTGGTTTTCTTCCCTGAAAGTGTAATTTCTTCCATGAAATTTCCATTTTTGAACCTAAACTTTGTAGATCTAGAAAAATATGAACAGTAGGTAATCTTCATGAAAATTTCTTGAACCAACAAGTTACAGGAAGGATAAATCCCTTACTCCTCCCTGTTTCCAGCGCCAAAAATGTGGTTTGCAGGAATCCCACAACTAACACCCCTTTAATATCATGATAATAGTTTCTAGATCAAATCATCTTTGTCACCTAATTATCAATATAAATGCTAGAAATATAAATAGACACAAGGATTTTTTACATGGTTCGATCAATGTGATCTATATCCATGGTTCTTCACTATGATTGTTGAAATTACATAAGTGTTACATTTAGAATATCCATTAATGGATATTTGGTATAATTCTAGATTTAGTTTTTGGGGAAGAAGATGATAAAGAAAATAAATCTCTCCTTACATAAATGTATTTTTAGCTAGGGTTCACACACCCGCAGCTAATTACCCGCATCAGCCACCCTACCTGCAATCTGATAGATAGGCTATGAGTAGCTCTTTTCCATACATGCCATAATTGGGCAGGGGGCGGGACCGACGGGTAGACACACAAAAAAAAAAAAATATCTATCCTGCCGGTGCCCCTGTTTAAATATCCTAGGGATCCCCAGACTTATTTCTACTCTCTGTTTTCTTCACATCCGTTCACTCCCTCAAGCTAAGCATCGGGGCATGTCTGATTTTTTATTTTGTTAACTTATTTTGCTTGGTTTGAATTTTAAAGATTGCTTGCCTGACTTGTATATCTAAAAGCGAAAAGCAAATATGGTGCTGATTTTATTAGTTCACATACAAAAGTCGATGTCATTGTAATACAAGGTCAACTCGTTAGGCGATGATGCTAGCAACCAGAATTCGAATTCCTTAGCACCATTTTTCTTTTTCCGATAAAATAAAGAATCAATCTATAATAGAAAACGGAAGGGGTTTTGGGGCTTTATACGGATGAATAATATTTTGAGCGATAAACATTGCATCCAACTATCTCAATCTCATCTCAGCTAAAGATATCCGACGGATGCGAAAGTTGTAACCTGTTTTGTTATGCATTTTTAATCGATTGGTACCCTCAGAATTAAGCCCCGTTTGGGGTTGCTTTTTTTCAACCAAAAGCACTTTGTAACAAACTTGTAACAAATTTTTACCAAAAATTGTGTTTGGTAAATTTTTTTCAAAGTGCTTTTAAAAAGAAGACTTTCATTTTAGGCCGCTTTTAAAAGCTACTCAAAGACTAGCTTTTAAAAAGCCGGAAAAACAAATTATAGACCCACATAATTCGATTTAATTGATTCTCTATTTTAACCTTGTTAATTTATTATAAAGACAAGTTTTACCTTCAAATATGTACATTTAAAATTATATTTCTAACTTTTATTTTATTTCTCTATTTTTTAATTTTTTATTTAAAATAATAAATATAATCTCCCCCCTTTAATAGCAACAAGGGATTGCAAAACTTAAGTAAATATAACCGCTGGATCTCCAAACTTTAAAATTCCACCGTTAGATTTCACAAATAGAATTCCGTGTAACTATTGTTATTGTCCGTTAGATCATTAGACTTCATATTTCTTTTCAAATTAA
This sequence comes from Papaver armeniacum, assembly GCA_023531295.1. Lineage (NCBI taxonomy): Eukaryota > Viridiplantae > Streptophyta > Magnoliopsida > Ranunculales > Papaveraceae > Papaver > Papaver armeniacum. Next base: position 29,152 of record JAJJWW010006422.1, on the reverse strand, counting down.
GCTAGATTTTAAATAAGTGGTATAAAGAATGTTTACAGTGGATATAAAAGTAAATGCACTTTTTATATATTTAAAAATCTCATATCTTTTAAACTACACGTCGTATTTTTTTTGTAAATTTTATATATTTAGAAAGCCCTTTTAAATTAGCTACGCAATGAGCACAAATAATGATATCAAATTTTTGTTTTTTCAATTTTTTTATACGTCTTCGAATCTTATATATTTTCTCCTTAAAAGTTAGACATGGTTTAAAATTAGACATAACTTAGAAAAAAATTGAAAAAATTTACAAGAAAAAAAAAAACAAATGATTGATTCTTAAGTATAAACAACGATTAATTTTCAAATAAAAAAATATGTTGTCGAATTACTACCAAATTATTTGGAAAGTAGAAAAATAGCATCATCGACGTGTAACGCACGTGCTCACTACTTGTAATAATTAAAAGCAGGATTACAACTCCCAGTCGGAAGAAGAAAGAAAATCAAGAATAAAATAATTTTTTTTTTTTTTTTTTAATAATATTATTAAAATAAAAATAATAAAAAATTTAATAAATATTAAAATAATATTTTCTAAGCAAACCATAATCATATTTTTTTTATTAAATAATAAAAATAATTAAAAATAATAAAATAAATATTACTTATATTTTATTAAATATATTAAAATTAGAAAATAATTTATTATAATAAAATTGTATTTAAAACTAGTTTTGAAATATGTCTATTTTCGCATTAACTACATCACCAACACTTTTAAATACCAGCTTACCAAACAGAATTTATAGTTGTTAATTGCACTAAGTGCTTTTTAAATTATAGTTTACCAAACGTTATGCCGATTTATTTCACACAATATAGTCATAAAGACAAAGAACGCACAAAGACAAAGACAATAGAAAAGCGCTTTTCTAAAATTCACAGCAATACCAAACTAGCCTTTAAGGTCAGAAACTTCATACTACTGTATGAATCTTAGATTTCTTCATTTAAACTTCGTACTATGAATATTATTTTATTTTTTTTACAAAAATCAGGGAAACTTTGTCAATCAAGTAGAATTGAAAAAATAAAATACTTTGATAGGAATTTTTCTACTAATTATGTTGTGCCCTCCCTAATTTTGTATGGTTTTAGGAGGAAACCATTGGTGGACCAAAAAGTTATTTTTGAAGATAAATTTAATAACAGGTAAGAATTTTTTATCAAATAAACTAGATAACAACTATTTACATTTTTTTATTTAGTAAAATGAATTGGAATTAAAATGCAAAGAGTTGTTCAATGGATTGATGATACAATCTTAAAGATATTGTAAATTAATCCAAGTTTGATTGAGTATATTTTGTTTTAGTTTTGGTTACCAAAAATAAAATAATATAAGGCGATAAAATAATTTGACTAATAAGATTTAATTTCAGTGATTACTCTTAAATCAAGGGTTATTTAACGTTTGGTACCAAGCAAATGTCCAACACCTAGCTTTGGTACCCAATATTTAATATATTAAAGGTTGGTACCTTGACCAGCCATTAATCCGTTAAAGACCAAGTTTGACTTGGACAGTTTTTAAATTTTCAATTCTTAATTTCATTTTTATTAATTACCCCTCCGTCCCTAATTAGATGAGCTACTTGTAGTTTGCACAAATTTTAAGGCAAGGAGGAAAGTGGAGATATTTAAGTATTTTTACGATTATACCCTTATGGGCAATAATTAGTAAAATTTAGAAACGATTTATCTCTTAAACTATACCACGCTTTTTTATAAACTTTATACCGTTGAAAAGCATTTTAAAACACCTACGAACGAATATAAACATGATTATCAAATTATACATATTTCTTATAGAAAAATAATCAATTAAAAGGGTAGTTTTAGAAATATTCCTTGATTAAATGAAATAAATTTCATCTATTTGTGACAAAACTAAAAACCAAGTAATTTCATCTAATTAGTGACTTTAGTGAGTATCAATTTTCCATAGTTTCCCTTGCCTGGTATACTTTTCAGTATCAAATACACAAAAACCTAACTCTACCATTTTCCCACGATTCATCGCCCTCTTTCTTTCTACTTTTCTTTCTTCAGCTGCACCATCACCATCACAACCGTATTTCTTTCCGTACTTGTCTTCTAGCACAACTAATAACAACCACCACCATGATGAAGAACATTAATAGATTTTTTGACTTTTAAATTTTGTTTCTATTGATTTGGGTTTTTGTTTTACATGGGTACTTTAATAAGTTTGGGTTTTGGGGTGGTGCTGATCTTGATAGATATGTTGATCATGATGATTTAAAATGACAACTAATCATGTTTGTGAGTTAATGGAGTTTCTGAGTTGTTTATATTGGAAATCGTGTGAGAAGAACAAACGGAATTGAAGCTAATAAATGATATTCAGTGGTTGTTGTGCGTAAGGGTTTGGAGGCAAGACAAGGAGAACATGAAAATGAATTGCTGCGATGATTGATTCGAACAAGGAAGGAAAAATTCATTAAGTGGTTCTGGGTTCTTCTAGTTGAAGCATCGTCAAATACTTTACGATAATAACTTTACTTGGGTTCAGTTGTCTTAATTGTGTATGATTAAAATTGGTTTTAACGGAATGTAAATTAATGTTGATGTACTGGTAATGTCGATTCCGATTTATAAATTCCAAAAAGATTAAGCTATATAAGGAGATAATTATCCCAGATGAGAACTACGATCTTCATCAATGATTCTTGCTCATAACCTGTTTGTTTAAAAGCTCCAACTGACTTTCTTCTCCATAGGCAATTCTGGTGGTGTCCTGTGTTGGAATTCTGGTGGTGTCCTGTGTTGGAATATTTGAAAAAGAAGAATGTTTCTCCTTATGAATTGTGGTTTAAGAGGAAACCAAACTTGAAGAGACTTAAAGTCTAGGGTTGCTTAGCATATGTTCGAAAGCCTGATCCTAAAAGACCAAAACTGGGAAACAGGGCTTATAAATGTGCTTTTGTGGGATACTTCTTTAATAGTATCACCTGATTTTTAATCCTTGACACTTTTGAGATTATAGAATCAGAGATGTGGAATTCTTTGAGAACTTAAATAGAAACAGCTTCTCAAATGCAACCTATGGAGAACTCATTGTTACCTAGTCTAGAATCAAGAGACTAATGAGAATGATGATCATTCTCAGTTCTACTGAGACATGGAGGATACTTCAACCCATAGAAGATATCGAACCTAGAAGGAGCAAGAGAGCAAGAATAGAGAAAATTTTGGTCCAGACTTTATAACATATCTTGTAGAAGGTAATAAGAATAGAATTCTTAGTGTTACTAAATATGTTATGCATGTTGATGATGACCCTAAAACTTATGCTGAGGCTATGAGTTCCAAATATGCTAGTTTTTGGAAAGAGTCTATCAATGATGAAAAGAATTCTGTTTGACCAACGGTACTTGGACATATTGTGATTTACCTCCGGGCGTAAAGCCTATTGGATGTAAATGGATTTTCAAGAGAAAGATGAATGCCGATGGTTCCATTGATAAGTTCAAAGCCAGATTAGTTGCTAAGGGTTATAAGCAAATACATGGAATTGATTACTTTGATACATATGCTCTTGTTGCTCGATCTCATCTATTCGTTATTTAATAGCACTTGCTTCTATTCACAAGTTAATTATTCATCAAATGGATGTCAAAACCGCCTTCCTAAATGGAGATTTGGAAGAAGAAATATATATGGAACAACCCTGAAGGTTTCATATTGCCAAGCCAAGAAAAGAAGGTTTGCAAGTTAGTAAAATCTCTTTATGGCTTGAAGCAAGCTCCCATGCAATGGCATGAGAAGTTTGCCAAAGTGGTTTTGTCATATGGTTTTGTGGTGAATGATGCGGATAAATGTATCTATAGTAAGCATGATAGTTCGGATGTGTAATTTCTTGTTTGTATGTTGATGATATGCTTATTTTTGGATCCGACATATCTCATTGTGGAAGAAACAAAGAAGTTTCTTAGCTCTAACTTTGATATGAAGGATTTAGGAGAGGCTGATGTAATCTTGGGAATTAAGATCCTAAGAAAGGGAAATGAGTTGGCTTTAACCCAATCTCATTATATTGAGAAATTTCTCAAGAAGTATGGTCACTTTGATGACAAACAAAGACCTACCCTTTAGACCATACTATCAAGTTAAAGAAGAACACCGGACGTACTCATGCACAACTTGAGTATTCCAGTGTCATTGGAAGTCTTATGTATGCTATGCATTGCACAAGACCGGACATAGCCCAAGCCGTGGGGTGTTATGTCGTTTCAAGTAATCCAGATATGAACACTAGAAAGCGCTTTCAAGAGTTATGTCTTACTTGAAAGGTACAATGAATTTTGGCTTGCATTACTAAGGCTATCCTGCTGACCGGAAGGGTACAACGATGCTAACCGGAACGATGTATAGGCCAAGTCCAAATCAACGCCCTGAATGGATCTTTACATTGGGGGAGCTGCCGTGTCTTGAGTTCCAAGAAGCGTACTTGTATTTCGATTCAACAATGTTGTCGAATTAATAGCCTTAACGGATTCATGTAAGGAGGCATAATGGCTTAGGAACCTACTTATGGAAATTCCATTTTGAAGAAGCCAACTCCGGGTCTTGATTAATTGTGATAATCAAGCTACTATCTATAATGTCTCAAATAAGACTTATAATGGAAAGTCAAGACATGCAAGTCTTAGACATCAATTGGTTAGGCAACTACTCAAGAGGGGAGTGGTTACGGTTAAATTTATTGAATCAAAGAGGAATTTGGCAGACCCATTTACGAAGAGTCTACCAAGTTCGGTGGTTTCAATAAAAGTAAATAAATGGGACTAAGGTCTCCTGAAAGAAGTTTGATCTCCCATAGCGTAAAACCAAACCTATGTTTTGAAAAAGATAAACAAGGTTCAATGTGGTACCAACAAGTTATGGATGTAGATTATGGAGCACTAATATAAAACTTCCCATTTCTAATTAGTGTCTGGGTTCTCAAGAAAATAGGATGGATGTAAATCCTTAATGAGTCTGTGATTAGTAAAAGGTGTATCGCAAAACACCTTCGAGACTTACCTATATGAGTATGGAAATCAGGATGTTTCCTAAGAGAAGAAGACCGTTCTCTAAAGAAGACTCATGAATAAGAATATAAGCACAAGGCCGTTAATGTGCTTGGCTACAGAACACATGATTTATGAAATTAATATGTGTGGAGACTCCGGTTTTATCATAAGGGATACTTGGTTCAAGACTAGTTTCACTATAGAATCTCGATAAGGCTTTGAGTTTCTTACACTAAGTGAAGGTTCAAATCCAAAAGATACCTATCATTTATGTGTTGATTTCAACGATGATGCTTAGTCTCAATTGTGCTTGAACTACGTTGGCTTGATCCCACTCGGGTACGTAGGTAGTCACTTCAGTGATGCAGTCACTCTGATTTAAAGTTTTTAACTTTGTTTTATGGTTTTTGAAAATAGGGGGAGAATGTTGGTTCTGGTAATCTGCTTGGACCGTTACAAACGTATCCGAATATTCAAATCCAACAGACGCCATTGATGTCTAATGATGAAGGGACTCATCGTTTTTAGAAACCCGTTGGTGAAAAACATGTCTATTCCCAACAGATGCGAAACCTCCATAAATAGCATCTCCCAAAAACTCGTTTAAGACATCTAACGAAAACCCTTCTCTGCTTTTCTCTTTTCTAAAGCATCATCGGGGTTTTTTGTTCACATGTGTTCTTGATTGAATCAAGGGGTACAAACCTTGAATTCAATTTCCGTTGTAGGGCTTTCATTGTATCCCGAAGGCATTATTTCACATACCCGTTGTAATCGCCAAATTATTGGGAGGGGCAGAAATAATTGTCTAAAAGAAATCGTATGAGCCTTGAAAGCTTTTGAGTACAACAAAATCTCTTTCGTGTTTTTCATCTTCTATTGCAACCCAGTTTTTCCAACATCCTGGTGATGATCAATTAAGAGTAGTTTTAGACGCGAAATGTTGGATCTTTTGTAATTCAAGTTCTAAACCAATTGTGGGCTGATTCAGGTACTAATAGGTAGGTAGCAGTTTTTCTTAAGGGGTAAATTTGTAAGTTTAAATAATACTTTAATAGAAATTAGAAAAAAACAGTAATAAAATTAGTCAAATGTTGACTTTGACAAATTCACTACTTGGTCAAGGTACCAACCTTAATATTTCAAATATTGGGTACCAAAGCTAGGTGCTGGACATTTGATGGGTACCAAACGTTAAATAACCCTTAAATCAACTGAACTTTAAAATCAATTTTAAAAAGGGTTATTTAACCGTTGGTACCAAGCAAATGTCCAACACCTAGGAATGGTACCCAATATTGTAAATATTAAAGTTTTAAAGAAACAACCACAAGAAGAAAAATGAAGACATAAAGGAGGAAAAGAACGCTGCTAAGATTTTATTTAAGGGTAAATATGTAATTAATTATTATTTTTTTAATAAAAATTAGGTCAAATATTTATAAATCACAAATTAATCTGAGACTTCAATAGTCAACGTCTATCTAGGTACCAATCCTTAATATTTAGAATTTCGGGTACCATTCCTAGGTGTTGGGCATTTGCTGGGTACCAACCGTTAAATAACCCTTTTAAAAATTATGTATATCAAACTTCCAGGATTATAAGTTCTTATAAATGGAATTCAGCCTAACATGGTTTGAAAATTAACTAAATATAATCATTAATTAGATGCATGTTGAATTACTCTTTTTTTATATGTTTTTATAATTACTATAACTCTATGTTAGCCTCATGTCGTGCCGTTACGACACGGGTCATTTCTAGTCTGTAATACAAAACAGGAGGGGTTTTTGAGCTTGGACGGCTGGATAACATTTTGAGAGACGAACATCTGACGGATATAAAAGTTGTAACATCTTTTGTAATGAATTTAAATTGATTGTTCCCTTATAATTAATGTCATAAATTTCAAAATATATATTATGAATGTACATTGATTGGATTTCATCATTTAAATAAACAAAACGCAATACAAATTTATTTTAATAGTATTTGTTATGTCTTTTATGCCTATAAACACGATACAATTTGTTAGAGCACTGCTCGGTCGAATTCGCAAGCGTTGCTATCTCAAGCTTGTATAAGTCTTGATTTCTAGTCTACTTATAGCCGAGTCTCGGATTAGGATAGAAAGTGTAGTTGATCTTTAGACTTCACAGCGTTCATCGATTGAAGACGAAGAACTACTAAGGGGAGCATGTGGAACTTCATCAACAAAAGGTAGACTTGAACTTATGTATCACTCAAAAGTCTATCTACTCTATCTACTATTTGACACAAAAGTCGTATAGTTATATAGACTTTGATTATACACATTTGATATTTCGAGTTGAGTTTAACTCGCTTACATATTTCTCGAAATATGTTGGTAAGCTTTCGCTTTAACCAAGTTCATCTTATATTCTTGACGAAAGTCAAAAGATGATCGAGTGAAAATATCCTGGTAACATCTTACATGATTTGTGTGAGACAGTAATTTGATGTAGACTCGAAATGTTTCGTATTGATCAATCGATCACTTGAAAATTTCTTTGAAGCTAATAGTTTGTGTGAGACAGCTATTGTCGTCTTCTAAGAATGTTTCAATGATTGAAATGGGAGTTTAGAACAATTAACCATGATTGGATATAACACAGTATGCGTACTTGTATGCTAACTGTTGCAAGTTATTCTGAGTCCGGGAACCATAGTATGCATACCCGTATGCGTACTGGTTGGTTAGTTGAAAGTACGGGAACTTAGTATGCGTACCGGTGTAAGTTCAAGTCCGGGAATTCAACTGAGTTTGGTGAAGTAGGACAGTATGCGTACACGTTCGCATACTGGCGAACCCAGAACAAGTCCGTCCACTTAGGTATGCGTACGCGTTTGCATACTTGAGTAGATTATGTTCTAAAATCGGTTTGTTCATAAACTCATACATTTATAAATTAAGGAATGCAATCTTTTGCAAACTGTGGCTATAATGTTCGTGAATTTATTCGAGTGAATCAAAACCGATTTTGCTTCAATTGTGTCTTGTATACTTTAATGAGAATATAAACAATTGAACCACTCTATAAGTAGTTTCATTTGATTCATTTGAACTAGTTGTGTTAAGATGAACAAGGTTGATATGAAAGTGTTCATATGGATAACTTCGGTTAACTATTGTTAAGCCAGCAAGGTGTACACGTTTAGGTACGGTTACCCATATCTAAATGAAGTCACTTTTCATTTTTGAGTAACAAGCTTAGTTCGATCTAACGGTTGAAAGATATTAGCTTGAGTCTAATCAAGAAATAAATCTAACGGTGAATATTGAATGCTTTGTTACCAAGGTAACATTGATTGCAAACCATGATTTGATGACTATATAAGGGAGAACTCTAGCAACTGGGAAACCTAATCCCCACACCTCCTGTGTGATACTAGTTGCGACTAGAGTTGATTCTCCTTTAACCTAGGTTTTTCTAAAATCGTTATAGGTTAACGACTTAAAGACTTCATTGGGATTGTGAAGCCAGACCCAACTATTTTCTCTGTATTTGTGTGTTCTGATCTTGCTGTATTCTATCGTATTCAGTATTATCTTCTCTAAAATTTGCTCGAGATTTAATCTCCGATAGGCAAGATAAAAAGTAGTTACAAACATCTTCGTCACATCGTTTGTGACTCGACAATATCTTGTTTCGCTACCATACCATACGATTAAGATTATTGTGAGGTGATTGATATTACTAGGCTTTTCTTCGGGAATATAAGTCTAGTGTATCAATTGGTTCTTTTTCACCTTGATTTATCAAAAGACAGAACAAAACTCGTAGGTATTTCCGGGGAGACAGATTTATCTATTCAATAGACTTTTCAAATGGAGACAAATTTGTTTATCAAGTCTTCGACTTTGGGTTGTAGCAACTCTTGGTTGTGGATGAGATCACTAAGGGTGTCAAGTGCGTAGAGTCCTACCGGGATTCGGGCGTAAGGAATGCGACTGTACCTTGATCAGTGTAAGATTGGTTAGGGCTCAACTACTTTCCACTCTGAAGTTAACTTAGAGTAGGCTTGTGTCTCTGAGCTGCTTAATACAGTGTGGTGTTCAAATATGGACTAGGTCCCGAGTTTTTTTTTGCATTTGCGGTTTCCTCGTCAACAAAATTTCTGGTATCTGTGTTATTTCTTTTCCGTATTATATTTGTTTATATAATTTAAATATTACATGTTGTGCGTAGTTCAATCAATTAGATAATCCAACTTTTGGTTGTTGATATAAATTGATTGACACTTGAACATTAGTCTTGGGTACCGTTCAACTTGTTTCACATAATAACTGTGCTCATGGACTTATATTTGTTTGATTTGTTTATTACATTGTGAAACAGTAGATACAACTCTTGGATATATTTCCATTGGACTGATTCTCCAATTCTAGTTGATTCTCTTGGAATTATATTGGAGTTTGTCCATATAGATTGCCTAAATTAAATATTGGGTGTGGTTGTTAGACCCCACTTTTTCAATTGGTATCGAGAAGCGGAAAACACGTTTAAGACCTTATAAGTCCGTGTTTGTAGCGATCTAACTCTATGGACAGTTGTGCTATCTCTGATAACCGCATCACCAGAATTAAAAGTTATGTTTCCATGAAATATATTAAAGAGAAAGATTTGTCAATCTCAATTTAGATGAATATCAGTGTTCCAAATCTAAACAGGCTTGAACTAATAAGTGTTACCCGATTACCTTTCAAACGAGTCTGACTCTGTTAAAGAAAGGGAAGCATCCAAAATCAATTTTCTCATTGGTATGACAAGGGATCGTGTTATTCAAATTAAGGCTCTTTATGAGGCCAAACTCAAGGATAATGCATTGGAATTGAACATCTATTGATTAAACTCTCTATTCAATGTGGAGGATGTTCTAAAGAGTACACTATACCAATCACGTATGTCTCAACTGTGAATTCAGTTCCAGAAGTTAAACCACATTTTATTCCTATTGGAAAAGATGTACTTGTATCTTCCTCAAATCAAGGAACCACCACATCCCTTGTAAGGAAGAAATATCCTAACGATAGTGTTAAGTCTATATGTCTCTTGTGTGACTCAAAAGAGCATAATAAACAGAAGACCAAATATAGGTTGAATGAAAACTATATAGTTCGACTTCAAAACACCTTGGATTTAATTCTTGAAGGTGTAACTGGCGTTCGTATGTCTAAACCAATCGGTTTTAGCACTTGCCCTGTGAATCCTTCTAGGAAAGTCAGTATAATTTGTTCCTCAAATGTTCATACTGGTAACAGTAATCTTAACATAAATTTTCCAAGAAGGTTTCATGAAGGATCTTCTTCGGTTAAAAAGGAAGATGTTGTTGTTCTTGATGTGAATAAGGTATCAGAAGAAGGAAGCAAAAATGGAGATGTGAAAGACAACCTAAATCTGATATATGAAGGATGCAAAAAGCTCATAAACAAGCTGTCAAATTCCTATGGTCAAAAACCTTCAGGTAAGAATCCATATTATGCGTCTTATTTTGATGATAGTATGTTTTATGATAATTTTTCACATAAAAAAGTTTTTCCTCCAAAAATAAGGAAAAAGAGATGTAACTGTGAACAACATTCACTTGATGAGCGCAAAGCTCATAATTGTGCTAATTAATCAAAAGGTTAAAAACTCACTCACAAAAATCTGGTTGAGTGAGATATGATTAGGAATACTTTGTGGCAAAATGTTCTTTGTATGGTTGAGCTATTTGCTTTTCGTTCTTAGCCGGATTATCGGTTGCAGACATTTTTTCACAAGTATCTTTAGTTTTGTTGATTTTTGTTCTTGTGATTTTTTTTAGCTTTATTACCTTCCCAATAAATTTTTAATGGGCTTTCCTAGATCGGGCTTCTTTGAGATATGCTCCCATTTTGGAAAAATAGTAGTCTTGAAATGTTCGGACACAATGAACCATTGCCGCAAATAAAAGTAAAATCATTTTAATGAGAATATGCTATGAGTTAAATAGTTATATATCGACCAATGAAAAGAGTTGAAAAGTTAAGAATCATTTTAATTAACTCGACTATCTTCCATATGTTGACCTTGTCCCGATGAGGAACAACTCTCAATCATTGAATGTTAAGGGAATGTTTCGCCGAACTAATACCCCTAGACAATTGGCCAGCTGCACTAAGGATCACCAATCGGCTGTTTTTTAGAGTTGAAGGGAACTTTGGCTTTTGTATCTGTGTTACCTAACTTCATTGCATGCATCTGTATTGGTCCATGTGGAACAAACTTTCTTTTCTTCGTTGGTTCCTGTTTGAGGGAAAAAACTGATTCTGCTGTTTTTGGTAATTTAGGTGTGTTGATGAGAAACAAATTCAAACCCTAAACAAATGCACTGCACGGGAGTACTTTTAGATTCGCATGGATCAGATTTCGCCAAATGGTTGGACACAACAATGTAATTTCTCTGCACAAAATGGTTGCGACCGAAAACTTGATTCAGTTTTCACTTTAAGCATTTGCTTGATCCACAACTTGAATGTTTGAATTTAGGTAAAAATTCTCCAACCTCAATCTTACAGTTGGATAAGCGCCTAAGCCATAATAATGTATGATTATTTTTGATGGATAGAGAAAATTGGTCAGATGAAAGAAAATCGTAGTTGACTTGCTTACTAGCCCCAGATCCCCATAGCCAGCTACATGCATTTTGAAAAACTATAAACTAGAAACTCAAACTACTAACTTCAAATATGAAAGTTAAATCCTAACATTACAAGTAATTCCATTCGGCTCTAAACCTTATTCTTTGCATTAAGGAACCTTAATATGAGAGACAAAATATATAAACTAGGATTTTTGTTTTGGGTAAACAAGAATGTAAGACCAATGAAGGAATGATTCTTCTCTTGTTTTATATTTCTTCAAATCACCCAGATCTGTTTATATGGGGTTATCACATGGATACATTTATGGCAAACTAAAACAATTCTAAATAAGGACTATCAAGATTATTAAACCTAATTTTTACTTCTTAAGTCAATGATATTTGACCTAGGTTTAAGGATGTGATTTTAAATTGGCTTACTATTATAGGGTTGTTTTGAGGATTTAGGATAAACACTGAAATTTGTAGGTTGGTGGTGGTGGAATCTATGATTACTTGGGGAAAGGAAATGAAGAAAAGCCATGGAATATACTAATAAAAAACAAACCACTTATTTTTCTTTGACAAGAAAATGCGACTAAATTCCACTTCTTGCTTAGTCAAATATTGTTGTTTTCCTTTACATAATTTCCCTCCCTCTGTTAAACAAATTTCTTTATGTTCTTTCTTAGTTTTAATCTCATAATATTTGTACTAAACATTTGTGAATCCTTTTCGGATAGTCATGTCAATCATTATAGCCTAAATCTCTCGATATAAGACAGCAGAAATCATCGAAAATAAATCACTTAGAGTAAATTTTATGATGGAATCCAACCTATTCCATTCTTCGAAAAAGTGTGGAATGTCAAGTTTAATGGATTCCAAGTTGGTTTCATCCACAATTTTTCCAAGGCATATTCTATAGTTTTGTGAAATGGTATGTGAGATGTAAAGATAGGAAAATCTGATTAGCGTTAAAAAAATAAGGTGCTAAAAACCGAAAAACGCTATTCAGAATAGTGTAAGTCAAGCACAAAAAACTGTTCTTAATTTAAAGTCTGAACCATGCAAAAATATTTTAGTCAAATATCACCGACAAAGTCAAACGAACTTTAAACGTTGTTTGGACTAGCGTTTCTATGTTTCCACAAGACTTGAGCTTTTATGAACAATTCCAAATGCTGAGCTGACATGGAAGATGAAACATATAATTTTTCCACCTGTTTGTGGGTGAAAATGGTTTCTGCTGATTTTGGTAATTTCGGGTGTGTGGGTGAGAAACGAATTTAAACCCTAAACAATGTACTGCAAGGGAGTACTTTAGATTCGAGAGATTAATCTGTACAAGTCCAGCCTAAACCAAGAAATGGCCGTTCCAGACTTGCTTCGGTCACAAAATGGAGGATAATGGGTTTGTTTTGGGGAGGGAAGCAAGGAAAGTGATGAGACCATAATAGTTGATTCCGGAAGAATAGTTGTGTTACGACTTGTATCATAAAGTGGGAAGCTAACATATGGGAAAGCTAGCAAATGTTTTCTGAGTGGTGTATGCTTCTGACCGAACTTGTTGTTCGGTGGAAATAGGTAAGACCTTTTATACAAGTCAAAGTGAAACGTACTCTGGTCTCATTAAGGAATGGAAAAATGACTGAGTAAATGGGAGGAGGTGGTAACGTTAACGCATGAAATTGATGTTCCATAAAACCGTTAAGGCATGGAATTGATGTTCCATAAAACCGTTAACGCATGGAATTGATGTTCCATAAAAAGAACGTTTCACCATTAACTCTCTGTATTTACTAACCGCCTCATCCTTATGACACTTCCTTATGACGGGCGTAGTTTACGTCGCACGCTGTAAACCGCCAAACCAATACCCAAAGAGGATCCCCCAGTTTGTGATATGTGTTGATGTCTCGAATGTTTTTATGGAAAACATGTAGCATGTTGTTGTTGCCTGGAAAGTCGTGCTTGGGAGACTCGCTAGATTGGTGACCTCCGATGGTCGAGATTTTGCATCTTAAGACGAGAGGTAGCCGTTGATCGTTGCATGCTTTTGTTTTGGTGGCCGTATTGGGAAGGACAGCATGTGGCGCGGCAAGGTTGGCATGCCATTGGCATGGCATGCCTTGGCGCGTCTTGGTGTGGCTAAGATAGGGTTTTGGGTCAAAGGTTACCATTGATTTTCGTACAAAAGCAAGAAGCCAAGATAGTTGTTGAAGGGCGACCGTTGATTTTCGTACGCCTTCGTTTTGGTAGCTGCGTAGGGAAGGCCACCATGGTGGCCCGGCTAGGTTGGCATGGCGTCGGCATGGCATGGTTTGGCGTGGCCAAACTTAGGTTTTTGGGCCAAAGGTTACCTTGGGTTTGTCTGATAACCTTGGATGGATAGGATTTGCTCTTGGGATTGAAGGGCGACCGTTGATTGTAGCACGCCTTCGTTTTGGTAGCCACGTAGGGAAGGCCAGCATGGTGGCGTGGCTAGGTGCGTTTGGCATGGTGGGGCCAAGGGCTTAGCATGTCGTTGGCACATGGTGCGACTAGCATGGCTAGGGCCAAGGCAAGGTGCGGTTTTGGCTTGGCATGGTGGGGCCAAGGGTTTGGCATGCCGTTGGCACATGGTGCGGCTAGCGTGGCTAGGGCCAAGACAAGGTGCGGTTTGGTTTGGCATGGTGGGGCCAAGGGTTTGGTATGCCGTTGGCACATGGTTTGGCTAGCATGGCTAGGGCCAAGGCAAGGTACGGTTTGGCTTGGCATGTGGGGCCAAGGGTTTGGCGTGAATGGTTCGGCTTGGCATGGCTGGGCCAAGGGCTCGGCATGCCATGGGCGCATGGTGCGTCTAGCATGGCTAGGGCCAAGGCAAGGTGCGGTTTGGCTTGGCATGTGGGGCCAAGGGTTTGGCGTGAATGGTTAGGCCTGGCATGGCGGTGCCAAGGGCTCGGCATGCCATGGGCGCATGGTGCGGCTAGCATGGCTAGGGCCAAGGAAAGGTGCGGTTTGGCTTGGCATGGTGGAGCCAAGGGTTTGGCGTGACCAAGCTAGGACCGTGACCAATCTAGGGTTTTTGGGTTAAAGGTTACCATGCGTTGTCTGGTAACCTTGGACGGCTAAGATTTTGCGTCTAAGATGGATGCAGGCCTTTGTTTTGGAAATCATCCTTGTGCATGGCGTGTTGGAATGGCAAGCATGGTTGGCATGCTTTAGCGAGAAGATGTGGCTGGCATGGTTTGCCATTGGCACAGGGGTGCGACTAGCATGGTTGGCATGCCTTGGCGCGGTAGGTGTGGCTGGCACAGTTTGCCATTGGCACAGTGGTGCGGCTAGCATGGTTGGCATGCCTTGGCGTGGTAGGTGTGGCTGGCATGGCTGGCATGCCTTGGCGCGGTAGGTGTGGCTGGCATGGCTTTGCATTGACACAGGAGTGCGGCTAGCATGGTTGGCATGCCTTGGCGCGGTAGGATGTGGCTGGCATGATGATCCAATGGCACGTGCGTTGTGAGAATTAGGGTTTTGGCTTGTCGAAACCCTAATTAGCATTAAAAAAAGGTACCCTGGTAATTTTCTCGCAGACAAATTAAAGGGTTCAATAAATGTGCTTGGTTTGGAAATTATTACTCAAGTTCTATGACATCACTATCTGACTAGGGTTTTACGACTTTACCCCTAACCACCATCAACATTAAGTCCCCCGCTAGCTCGGGCAGTGCCTTGTTGCAGGTAAGCATATGTTGGTGATGACGAGACATAATCAAACGTAGGACATGCAAGATGGTCGGAAAGTCCGACTAACCATATTAGAGAGGTAAGGAGAGTTCATGATCCCGTGTTTGGCGGCCTTGCATATCTTTTATTTGCTGTGTAGACCGTGAAATGGTGAGGTAAGAAGCGTCGGCTTAGTTCGGCTACTCATCATCTTGCATGGGTTAGGGAATATCATGACTCTGGCTTGGCGAGTTGGTGTTGGCGCGACAAGTCATGGCATGGACGACTTGGCATGACGGGGGCCGCGACGATGAAGTGGGCGACTTGGCATGGTGCAG
Source organism: Papaver armeniacum (assembly GCA_023531295.1). Taxonomy (NCBI): domain Eukaryota; kingdom Viridiplantae; phylum Streptophyta; class Magnoliopsida; order Ranunculales; family Papaveraceae; genus Papaver; species Papaver armeniacum. The sequence goes on along the minus strand of JAJJWW010006422.1, from coordinate 13,395 downwards.
CCATGGCAAGGTGCGGTTTGGCAAGGCGAGGCGTGCACGGACGATTTGGCGTGGTGGGGCTAAGGCAAGGTGCGGTTTTGCAAGGCATGCACACGGACAAACTTGGTGATTCGCCTTCACGGGCCCAGTTGTCTCTTTTCCTTATTTGGCTCAAATAGGAATTTTCTTTTCTCTTCAAAACCCGAGAGTCTTATGCCCACAAAGGGGCGTTACTCCTTCTTCTCAGGTTATGTTACCGGTTTTGCTTCTGAATCTCAGCACTGGCGGCGGATAAGCAAAACACGAGTGAGTGTGTCTTAAACACGTTCTTCCACGTTCTTTCACCAAACCCTAATTATTTCGCATAGCCAGGCATGAGGTTTTCCCATATATTGGCTGGTAGAAAAAGGTTTAATTAGGATCGGGTGTCACGCCTTAATTCACGGCTAGTAGGAAAGCTTTCCTTTTTTTTGGGGGACTGCATCGTCCTGCTGAACATAAGAGATGATCTTGAATTCTCCATTCATACAGTTCAACCTGAAAATCGTGCTCGTTCTCTTCACAGGTATCATCTCTTATTTTTCTCCTGGTTTTTATTTTATCTTCTTCTCTCTAATTCTTCGGAGAAAAACCTTGGACTCCCCAAAAACCAGTTTTCTCCTCATGAGGAGGCATTGGGTAAAATCGAATCTCTGTTCCATGAATCTGGCAGAATTATCAAGGACCTTCCTTCTATCTATCTTGGTGAAGTGCGGGCGCGTGTTCGTACTTTCTTGGGCTCGGTGAACATGGAGGAGGAACGGGAAGGTGATGAAGAGCCATGGTGCGTGGAGAGGCTTCAGTGCAGCAAAACTTCTTCTCGGTGAAGTGCTAGGGCGGATCGGACTTCTTCCAGGTTGAAACGACGGAAAACTGGGTCTGTGGAACCTTTAAAGGAAAGCCAACGTAACTTCTTCGTTCAGGACGGCGCCATAATTCTCGATTCTGATGCAGATGAATCAGGAAATCCTCCTCGAAAGGTCGCTGAGAAAACCTTTGAGGAAAACGCTGCTTTGATGGGACCGAAGCGACCGGAGTTTACGCTAAATGTTGTCGGCGACATTAGGGGGTCGTGGTGGCATATCTTGGACCCCGATTGTTGAAGCCGGGTCTTTGGGAAAGAGATGGGCGCCATTGCTGCCGAGGTTTCTTCAAGATGGGATGTTGAGGTTGCTACTGCTGATGTCGTCGAATGGAATCTTTGCTGCCCGAGAGATTATTGGGGAAAGTAGTTGAAAATAGCCCTGACCGAGGCGACTCGTGTTCCATCTTTCGTGACTAGCTTCTCCCTTTTATCTTTTCTGTTTGTTGCGTAGTCGTCCTGATGTTTTTGTAGACTCATCTTTACCTTCTTTGTATTCGTGGCGAAGTTAGGGCTTCGCTAATTAACGTTCCGCTTGTGTTTTTTTTTTCAATAATTGAATAAGGTATTTCTGACATGGTTTTGGCTTTAAGTTGTGATATGATGGTTAATAGATTCTCAATAATTTTGGGTTAGTTTGATGTATTTCTCTGAGATTTGGAAAACCCATTCGGAAAGAAATGTATGTTTTTTTTTTGAATGAAAGTGAAACTCCTGAGAAGAATACAAACGGTGTATTTATCTCGGGGAAATACAAATATCAAGGGAAACTTGTTTGAAGGAAATACTAAAGGGAGAGTGGTGAGAAAGTACAACATTTTAGGGATTAGAAAGCTTGAGCCATCGCGAGTGAACTATTACGCCTTCCCATTGCCTGGTGTTGATGAGCTTGCAAGTATCCTCCAAAAGGAACGTCACACGAGATATGGTTCGTCTTTTTTCGTTAGGCGAACCAACCCGAACAGCTATTTGTACCGTCATCTTCCCAACTTGAAACGAGTTTACTTTGACCACTATATCTCCGATTGAAAACGGGTTCAGGTGTTGTGCATCCGTTTGAATCTTGGTCTCGTTGGTCTCGATGGCAGTTTCTGAATTCTTTACAAAGTGTTTGAATGGTCCAGCGCCCCATTAGCATCTCTTGACAACAGTACGTGCCGATGTCGCGCTGAGTCCCCATGATGGAATAGGGGAAGAAATGACTGGTTGTAGAGAATATCATTCGGCCGTACTTACTTGCGTTGGAATCCACGAAAGGGCGCCAACAGGTCTTCTTGATGTCTGGATTCAAGTCGCAATTTCGTCGATGTGGCAGCAAGTGGGACGGTTCTTTGGAGATTCCTTCGGGCGTTGACATTGGTAGAGGGATGCATCCAATTTCGCCTTGTTGTCGAGTACCCACAAGTGCCCCAATATCATGTCATAATCCAAAGATTTCTTTGACAATGTGGAATTCGCCCACGAGTTATAGCGTCACCATCTTGACCTCTCGAGGTTGATGTAGTCGTGCGCGTTCAAGGCTTCCCCGCCCGGGGTTCTCAATCACGGATGGGGATCGGGTAGTCTCTTGCGTCAGAACCCCTAAGCTGGGAAGTCTTGAAAGTAATAATGTTGAAATCAGAGGAGGCGTCGATGAGCGTATTGTCGGTTCGATACCTCTTAAATAGGACTTGGTCAGCAGTCCCAGGTTGTCCTTTTCAATTCCGCTTTGTCGAGAGCTTTGGCTCCTGACTTGACTTCCATAGAGGGAAAAAGTCGTTTGCCTGACACGACGCGATTGAGAGCCTCGAAAATATCTTGCAGCTGCACCTTGGAAAGGTAGAGAATTTTTGCATACGTGTTGCATCATGGATTGCACAGTCTCATGCACGGAGTCCCTGAGAGACCCCACAAATCCTTACTGGAGTGGGTTTCGATGTACTACCTCGTTTCCTAGTTGGAGTTCCCCTGCTTCTATCTTTCTTTGAAGATATGTTTTAGCCTGTTGCAATCACTGGTTGGGTAGTGAACAAATCTGTGGTAGTGGCAGTATTTGGGGTTTGCCATCTCGGCCTCAGTCGGTGGGCGTCTGGGAGATGGTAGTCTGATAACATCGTCTTGAATCCATGCTTCTAAGAGATCGATCACCTCCTCAATGGGAAACGGGAAATCTAGGGTATTTCCTTCAGTTTCGTGATGACGCATGGGAGCTTTAGCGGCGGCCTTCCGTGGCGGAGTCCCCCGTCGTGCTGGTGCTTCATGTTTAGGCTGCTGGTCTGCAGCTGGGGCCTTCCTTTTCTGATACGTGTTGATCTTTGTACCTTGGTAGCTATTACTATAAAGGCGTAATTCAGAATAATAATAGACGAAACTTAGGAAAAACAACACAAGTAGTAATTCGAAGAAAATATCTTCTCTTAGATTATGAACAAGAAAACGATTACAATTCTCTCTTTTGTTACGCTCACAATCTTCTCAATGTATTCACCGGTGTTGCTCGGTAGCGTTTGAGTCACTGACAATCCTAGTGCTTGAACCTGAATCTCTTAACGAAATCGTTCGGATGTTCGTTGTCCCATTTATTACATTCTTCTGAGTCGAAGGTAACTTGTTCGGACACGAAGAAGTACTTCTTGTAAAATGCGGTAACCATGCTGCCCCGGTTAAATGTTGTTTGGCGTGATCTTTGTTGTACACGTGTATGCTCTTAGTGAGATTTAGCTCCCTCGGAGCCCGGAGGAACGTGATTGTATTCGTCATTATAAATTCAAGCGAGGCGTGTTCACGTGCATTTCCGGTGCCATCATACAAGGTGAATTGAGGGAAGGAGTATCCTCTTGGGAGAGGAATTCTTACGTGCTTTCGGATGCGGTAAGGAGGTTGATCTTTGATGCTTATCTCTATTTCATACATTTCTTGGCTCGATTAGGAAGTTGTCCGGATCCTCTCGTGTGACAAAATTGGATGGTGACTTCTTTCCGGTAGAGTGCAGCCTGAGTCCACGTCGTTCGGCGGAGGCAGCGTTAGTAGAATTGCTAGCGTGGGGGGTGTTGGAGGGCGTTCCTAAATGGCCACTGGATGACATGGCTTCACGCGGCATCCGCTTTCATCGGGCTTTGAAAGACAAGTATTACTTCTTTACGCGTCGAAACCATATCAAGTCTGGGCTGTGAGAACCTCCTGTAGTTTCACCAAATCGGCGATGGTGATATAGGGTCGGCTTCCTCTGGTTCCTCGGTTTCTTGTCGTTATTGGGGTAGTTGGAGTCTTAGTGGCGGTTGGAGCGTCGTGCCCAGTGAGCGTTAAGGCAGTGGCGCGACTCTACAGCCTTCTGTTAGTTGGCGTTACACACTGAAGGGGCGTTTCGATCTTGCCAGGATTAGCGAGTCGCGGGGGACGTTAGGCGCGGCCCGGCTCTGGCCGGGTGATCGGCGGCGTTACACAGAAAGAGTGCTTTGGGCGCTACTAGGGTCGATGGTAGGCGTGTGATTTTGTTGGAAGTAGCGTCAACACCGGGGAGCGGATTCTCGTTGGTGTTCTCGGCGGTTGATCGGATCTGAGTTCCACCATGTTGGAGTTGTAAGTGCCCTCTTGAGGTTAAGGGACAACTCTTATGGAGGAGCACTAAAGACAACAACGACATGTTAAGGGGCAACCCATGAAGATTACCAAATGCACCCGTCTTACGCGTGCAGGCACCCATCTACCTAACCCAAACTTGAGAGGCGTTTCTCTCAGTTATTTCACGTCTGAAAGTTGGGAAGAAAAAGCGAAGTGCAGTCGCTATTGAGTCTCACGTGTAGAGATGTCATTCAATTCAGCACGTAGAGAGAGGAATCGATGCTACAGGTGAAGCCGAGATGGGGTTTGTGTGGATTTTTGTTGAGTCTGAGGGAGAGGCAGAGATCCGAGATGCAAAAGAAGAAGCGAGATCGAGAAAAGAATTGATGAAGATCGACTGGGTGAAGGATTGGATTCGGCAGATTCGGATTGGAGAATTAGCTCTGTGTTGAATGAAGTCGATGAAACCAAAGATCGAGAGAGATTAGACAAAGATTGAATAGGTTTGTTGGTTGAGCAAGATCGAGTCGGTCCGTAGAGATCGATTAGAGAGTTGTTTGTTGGTATGGCGATCTTAAGAACTTATGAAGGAGGTACTGGTGGGTGTTGATGTTGCATCGATTGAAGAGAGATGAGGTCGACTCAGAGTTGAGTCTAGCGATGAAGGTGTTGATTTAAGGTTTCAATGGAGATATCGAGTAGTGGACTATTGGGTGTCTTGTATGTACCGATTGAATTAGAGTAACGAAGTGAGATTTGAGTCATTTGAACTCATGGGAAAGTGACAGCTGAGTAGGTTTTGAGCTTAGGGAATCACCGGAATGAAGCTAATGTTGAGTTGCGGTGGTAATAAGGTTGCGAGGGGTTAGTGAGCTTTTTGGTAATTCGAGCGATGTTTTGAGCCAGGGAAGAATGATTCGTGCTCGGTTCCTGAGCTTGATCTGGCTTGGAGTTTAAGTAGTGGCTGAGCGGTCAGGTGGGAAGGAAGTGTTGGTGGTTCCGATAAAGCGCAATGGTTGGGACTGTAATGAAGTGCTTGTTTTGCTTCGGTGGTTTTGAATGGATGCTCTATTAAGAGTCAAATGGATGCAGAATCAGTATTGCTTGGGTTCTGTGAGTTGCAGTGGTTTAGCTGGCTCTTTGTTAATGCATAAGCACTGAGTTGCGGGATGGTGCTCAATTAGACAGAGATGGCAGTAAATTGGTTGTGGCAGCATGATACAAGGACTTGCAAATGGAGGTTGCAAGATGGTTTTGCGGTGTGCTTAAATTTGTATCGTGGCAACATGCTTGGATGATGGTTGAGGTGCGTGTCCTGATAATGGGAGGATGGTTCGCTGTTAGCTTGAGCAGAAACGGAATTGCAGGTGGAATTGAGGGCCAACATGGTCGGCAGAGATGCTTGGCTCAGGTAAGCTGTGCAATGGCCTAGGCATGGATCACTCCCACTAGAGTTAGCTTTGACTCAAAGAACTCGACTCCTGGTTTGACCCAACTGACTCTTCCCTTGTGACCTGTGATTAACAGTTGACTGATCGTTGACCTGTTTGACCGTTAGTCCTAACGGTGGATGGCCTGACAGGAATATTCGTCAGATATTCCCTCAACGGATGTAATTTCTGGGTGGTCTGGCGACGTGGTTCCGTACTGGAGTCTCGCCATAATCCCAGCTTTTCCGGCGAGCCAAAAATTCCAAATTTTCTATGGACTTCTCTCATGGTGTGAAGACTTGGACTAGGAATTGGATGGAGAATTGGACTCAAATTTGGAAAGAGAAGATGGAAGAAGAGAAAAACTTGAATTTGGAAATTGAATTGTAAAAGGAAAAGGATTCTAATCCTTGGAAGAGTTGGAGAATATTGAAGCCTATAAATAGAGAAGTTTTCTACATCTTTACACACCTCTCTACACACAACACTTGTGTTTTTGATAGCTTTGAAAATTCTTCTTTTTAACTATTTGTGTGAACTTGAAAATTCTTCTTTAATTAATTATTATTTGTGTGAATTTCAAAAACATGAGTAGCTAATCTTATTATTGATTGAGGATGAATTCCTAGTTCTTAACATATGATTTAAGTTTTTGTTTTCAATTCTATCTTGAAGTTTTTCACATGATTATCGTTTGTTTTTACTAATAGGAATGATCTTAATGACATTCATGATTGATTGATAGATTGTTTGGAGTGCACGCTAAATTGATTTGTTAATTTGATCTAAAGCTAGTGAAAGTTAGGGGATAAGTAATCGTTTCTTGACTCTTTACATAAGTAGCAAACACGAGACCTTGCGGAGGGATTCCGTGGAGCAATTGTGTGTGAAAACAACGTTAGCAAGTAGACCTTGATCTAAGAGTCTAACTACTAATATTAACCTAATAAGTTCATAAATCTTAATGCGTTTATTTTTAAATTACATCTAGAGTGATCTACTACTAGGTGGTTTGGTAAATAGAATCCGGTGGTCGAGAACTTCCGTATCCGTGATACTGAGGATTTAGGGGTTTAGCATTGATCTAGCTGCTTTACCTACGGTTGGTGATAATTAGTGACTAATAACAAGTAGAATAGAACATAACTTGATTCATTGTTTCAGTAACGAAGAAGGATTCCTTGGTCTTGTCTCTCTTATTGTTTTCAACTTTCGATTTTAATTGCTTTGTTTATTTTCTTTTGCTTTTTACACCCCTTTCGTGACAACTTTTACAACTAAGATCTCTTGCTCACTCGTGGGAACGAACTTGACTTCCATTATATTATTTTTAATTGAGTGGAAACATTGATTAATTTGATGCACCTCACGACACGCATCACTCAACCAAGGGAGCCTTCAACTTTCCATTAGCAAAGGATCTCGCATCAGCTTTCTAAGCTACAAAAATGGAGATGCCGGGTTGCAAGATTTGGAAACATGATTACAACAGTACACTCGGTTCTCAGGTAACTAAACATTCAAATGAAAAAGGATTTTACATTCAAATCGTCCTTGCTAAACCTAACCCTAAGGACTATCCTGCTTCTTTTTACATCCTCTCGGTGAATGTTTCAAGGATGGTTTGTCGTTGCAAACACTCTTGATTCCATTATAAATTTTTCTGCCTCCATTGCCAAAACCATTTATGCATCTCCATCTCCAATCAGTTCTTCTCAATCTCCCTCTGATCCAGTTCAATCACATCCCATGCCCCCAAGATCTTATGCTCAAACCCTACTCTGCAATCCCATTCCCTCCCCCCAAAGATCTTATGCCCAAACTCTACTCTCCAATCCCATTCCCGTTCCTTACTCACCAAATTTTAATCCAAAAATTGTGCCAGCACAAGCTTCATCCCCATATCTATGTAATAGGTATGCTCCAACTCATTTCCTGAAGGTTCTCAGATCCAAGAGTATCGTCATTGAAAATCCATCGAATAACTTGGGCAAATGGAATGATGCCTTTATTGTCTCCTCACCCTCTGTGGTCCATTCATGGAAACATATTGGTATTGCTTTGTGTTTTGAGCTACACATAGCTTCAAAGTTTCAAATTTTCCCCATTAATTCTTGTCAAGCCGTATTTCACGTGGATACTGAGCTTTTCAAGGCAAATATGGAGTTCAAATTTGTCTCAAATCATGTTACATATTCAGTTTTTCGATGGCATGAGAATATTTGGAGCACTCCAAAACAAGTGCATCATGAATTCAATATTGAAATATATGGAGTCCAGTTTCAGTATTGGTCTATAGAGCTAATGCACGCTCTTGGTAATTTTTGTGGAGAAATTTTACTCATAGATCCAGCCACTTTAAGATTAGAAGATTTAAGGGCCATTCGAATGAAGATTAAAAACAACAAGGGCATCAACTCAATACCGAGGATGATCAATATCTTCTCAGGCAACAGGAAATTCATGGCTCATATTTCTGTGAATGGTAAGTCATCGACGATGGACCAAAACTTCCAAATTATTCCTCCAGCTAATGCGGATGTGTATTCAAATGGCTCAATTAATGAGAAAACTGTTCTACCGGATTTTCTGGAGACCAGTAGAAGGAAAAAGAGAAAAAATTTCCCATATTTTACTCCTCCTACTGAGAAGATAAATACGTCACCTCCGAATAAGGTAACTTCTCCAACAAGCTCAATAGAATCTCCTACTTTAACGGGAAAATTATTCAGAAATCTTCCGCGAAAATCTGGACATCATGGATCGAAGAATTATACCAAAAATAAGAAGAAGTCAAGAAGGAAAGAAAAACAAATTTGGCAGCGTGTCCAGCGTTATAAGTGCAAGCAGTTGAAGGATATTACCATATTGGATACCGCAACTGATATGGATATGGATATCGATGTGGACTCGACGCCGCCTGCTTTCAAACTCTCAGTTGCTGATTTGGACTCTACGTCGCATGACCCACCACCACATCATCCCAATACTGAGATAGAGACTGCACCTAATGAGATAACTACAATCTCAGACTCGATTCATCCATCACCCACTAGCAACTTAATCTCGCTTCTCCCATCCACTCAACCGAAAATGCACTCGTTCCTCCGAGATAAACCTTTCAACACCTCTACCTATCACTTCTCTATCCAATCATTTAGTCAAGCACAACTCAAGGAAATTTCACATTCCAATGTGGGTCATCACTGAAGTTAATCGCCTTTTTGACTTGGGTACTAAGTTAGGGATCAACTTCTTATCCTTACCTAATCATACACGGAATTTTTTGACAACCAGAATTTCCATATCTGGCCCGATCAGCAAACCCATTCCCATACTTCCATTAAAGAAAATTCCGAAGGAAGATATTGCAGTCCAAACTTTGTTAATTTTGGATGGAAATACAGATATTACCATTCATGAGCCTAAGCAATCAATCATGCCACTTCTGCAAGGAGATGGGCTGGCAAATACTTTCATGGCGCGACTTGATGATGTCCAGATATCATCAACTTCAAGTTCATGTTCTAACACACTTACATTCCCACCTGGTTTTGAACCCTCTGCACCTGAAGACTCTGAAGAAGTGAGTTCAAGCTCTATGGAAAATTCCCATAAAGTTATTATTCCTAAAAGGATGATTATTGAATGCAAAAGACTAGGTGTTTCAGCTGATACCATCAACATCTCCACGCCCAAGCCAAGAAGATCATCTGCAAAAGTTAGGGATTTAAAGGTTTCCCAATGAGTTTAAAGATCCTAACTTGGAATGTTAGAGGTCTAAACTTTAACAATAGAAGATTGGTTGTCAAAAAGATGCTGCAAATGATAAAAGCTCAAATTATCATTTTACAAGAAACAAAAATGGTGAACTGCACTTCCTATGACATAAAGCAGATTTGTGGCTATCAAAATTTGGGTTGGACTTTCCAACAATCTGTTGGAAGTTCTCGAGGTATGCTTACTATTTGGGATAGAGATTTTGTGGAGGTTACTGACTCCCTTGTTGGTGAATATACTCTCTCCATTTCCTGCATTAACAAAGCAGATGGTTTTGAATGGGTCTTAACAAATGTTTATGGACCCAATAAACCAGTTGAAAGAGCTGATTTATGGGATGAACTAAACAATGTTTGCGGCTACCGGGATCTGCCTTGGTGTCTTGGAGGAGATTTTAATGTTATCCTAAAGTGTGATGAGAAAAAGGTTGCACTAGGATAACCAAAAGCATGAAAGATTTTGGTAAATTCGTAACCAATCATGATCTCATCAATCTTCCCATGAAAGGTGCAAGATACACTTGGTCTAATGGCCAAGCAAATCCTGTTATGTCTAGAATTGATAGATTTCTCCTCTCCCCTTCCTTTGAAGCTCACTTTCCTTTTGTCTCCCAATTAGCCAAAGCTAGGCCAACCTCTGATCATATTCCTCTTCTTCTTGATATTTCTGATCCTTCCTGGGGCCCTAGTCCTTTTAGGTTTGAAGTTATGTGGTTCTTGGAGAATGGTTTCATTAATTTGTTGGAAGAGTGGTGGCAGTCTTTTTGTTTTGCATGTACACCTAGCTCAATCCTTTGGCAAAAGCTTAAATCACTCAAGGAAAAGCTGAAGTTATGGAACAAAGAAGTTTTTGGTTATACAAATACCAAATTGCAACTTATTTTGGATGAAATTCAAGATATAGATGGCTTAAGCGTAAGATACTGCTTTGATCAAGAAGTCGCTAATGAGAAAATCAAGTTGAAGACAGAGTTTGAAAAGGTTTCAAAAATGGAAGAAGTTTCTTGGAAGCTTAAATCCAACACCAAATGGCTACAAGAGGGTGACAAGAATACCTCTTTTTTTATTAGTTATGCATCTGCAAGAAGAAGGTTCAACAGAATTAGGCAATTATATATAAATGGTGAACTGATTTCAGATAGAAAGATTCTACAAGATCACATAGTAAATTTTTATAAGGAACTCTTCACTGAGGAGGAAATTATAAGGCCGGAGTTAGAAGATATCGAGTTTGATAAGATTAATCAAGTTGAATCTGACATTCTTGAAGATAACATTACAGAAGAAGAGGTTATTACAAAGAATAAAAGATCTTGGGCATGATAAGGCACCTGGCCCAGATGGTTTTCCAGTTATGTTCTTTCTCAAATGTTGGAGCTTCATCAAAGGAGATATCATGAATATTGTGGCTGAATTTTGCACAACTGGTAACATTGATTCTAAACATAACTCAACCTTTATTACTTTAGTACCAAAAAAAGATAATATTGAGACCATTAAGGACTGTAGACCTATTTGTCTTTTGACTAGTGTTTACAAAATTATAGCCAAAGTTCTTGCAACAAGATTAAAGTTGGTAATGGATAAGCTAATTTCACCAAATTCAATGTGCTTTTATGAAGGAAGGCAGATTGTAGATGGCACCTTAATTGATAATGAGCTTGTTGAGTCTAGATTGAGGTCACAAAAGCCAGGTATTGTTTGCAAAATTGACCTTGAGAAGGCCTTTGATAGGGTCAATTGGAAATACTTAGAATCTGTGTTAGGCAAAATGGGTTTTGGGATCAAATTCTGCAATTGGCTCAAGTTTTGTTACTCTACAAGTTCCTTCTCTGTCCTCATAAATGGTAGTGCATTTGGTTTCTTCAAAAGCTCAAGAGGAGTTAGACAAGGGTGCCCTGTGTCTCCTCTTCTTTTCAATATAGCAATGGAGGGTTTCTCAAGATATCTGGATAGAGCTGCAACCATGAATCTTTTCAGTGGCTTCACAGTATCCCCTTCAAGCTTGGTAGTGAACCACTTACACTATGCAGATGATACCATTCTCTTCATAGATAACAATAAAGATGAATTACACAATTTATTCTCTCGCTTCTTCACTGTTTTGAATACATAGCTGGTTTAAAAGTTAATACTCTAAAGACAAGACTCATTGCTATTGGAGATGTGCCAGATTTGGCTATTTGGGCTGCTGAACTTGGATGTGCAACAGATTCTCTTCCATTCCAGTACCTGGGGATGTTGTTGGGTGCTAAATCAAATTCAAAACATCTTTGGGATCCAATAATTGAGAAGTTTGAAGTTAGATTATCTCAATGGAGAAGGTGCAATCTCTCTAAAGGTGGTAAGTTGGCATTACTCAAGTGTATTTTATCATCTTTACCTCTATATTACTTCTCTCTTTTAAGGCGCCGGCTTCACCATAAAAATTCTAAACAAGAAGATGAGAGACTTCTTATGGGAGCATGGTTCTAGTTCAAAACTTCTCATCTCATAAATTGGGAGATAGTTTATGCTTCAACCGAGAAAGGTGGTTTGGGTGTCTGCAATCTGAAAATTATGAACTTAGTCATGTTGGCTAAGTGGTGTTGGCGTTTGGAGTAGAGAGAAACAAAGCTATGGCCGAGAATCATCAAAGACAAGTACGGTGACAACTACTCTTGGCCGGACTCCAAATACCGTTAATTCACCTTTGGCGTTTCTTGTCAGGCGTGCAATAGCTAACACAAAAATCTTATCTCGGCAAACTCTACCTTAATTATTCACTCTGGAAGACAAATAGCTTTTTGGAATGATCATTGGAAGGGTAGTGATGCTTTCAAAGATACCTTTCTCAGGCTTTATAAGGTGGTCAGGCACAAGAATGCGACAGTTGCTGATATGATAACTTTAGATGGCAATTGGCACTTTGATTTCAAAAGAATTCTTTCAGATTCTGAAGCTCTGGACATGGCAAGCCTTCTCCTACAGATTGGCGATGTACCTCCAACCCTAGATACTTTACCGGATACAAGGAGATGGTCTCTTCACTCCTCTGGAATCTTTAACGTAAAGTCTCTTTACTCCCATTTAGCTGCTGATGCTGGCGTAGAAAATTTCCCATCGTCTTTTATCTGGAAATCAGCAGTCCCTCCAAAGGTAAATTTTCTGGTCTGGTGTGCAACTCATGGTAAGTTAAACACTCTAGACAATCTCAATAATAAAGTTATGGATATATACAACAATTGCATTCTTTGTGGAGATGATGAAGAATCTCATGACCATCTCTTCGTTCACTGTAAAGTGGTAAGAAAAATCTGGAATTCACTCACACCAGGAGACGGTTGGGCATGGACTTTTCCTAACTCTGTTTACTCTCTGGCTCATTGTTGGGATCACAATCTTTTTTCAAACCAAGGAAATTTTATCTGGAGCATTATACCTGCAGCCATAATATGGATTGTTTGGAGGGAAAGGAACTGTCGCACTTTCGAGAAAGACTATTCTTTTAAGACTGATCAAGACTTGATAATTGATGCAAAGTCTTTAATCCTAAGCTGGGCATCATCAGCAGGGAAACGAGTTCACCTGAACTTCTCTAGTACTTTGCACAACAACTGGGATTTAATTTTTATGTAATCTGCAATTTTCTATTCATGTTTCCTTGTTTTTTCATTTTCTCTTTAGGCTACACCTGGTAGCCTTTTGTATTTCCTTTCATCTAATATTATTCTTCTCTTCTGATCAAAAAAAAAAAATCTATCACAAAACCCCTGCGTGTCTTCGC